>QANY01008042.1:3651779-3871434 GCA_003255025.1 Datisca glomerata
ATTTATATATATATATATATATATATATATATAATTCACGTAGTCTTGTCTTCTAATTATTAGTTCGTATATTAGAACTGGTCAAAATTACTATTTTACCCTTCTAATTTTCTCTTAATCCTTAAGTACCATTAATTCACTAGTGAATGACTAATTTATAATCTTATTATAAATTTGAGCTCAATAACTATTGAGTTCCAGAATTAACACTTAAGGGAATCAATATACGATCTGTTATGAAAGCTTGGATTCCAAATCTTGTAAGATCATGTTCCCAGCCATCCATATCACTAAATCTCCAAAACAAAAGTCACTAGCCTGTTTTACAAATAATCCTTAACGAGTAAATCAAAAGATCCACTAGACATGTATATGAGTTCATGACTACTCAGGATTCAGACTGATCTACATATGGTCATCGAATTGATGTATATTAATTTTTTATGATAAACGACACGTTGATAAAGCTATTAATTCATATCAGTCCAGTCATATATAATCTCATTATATAAAGTACATTCATTAAGATGTCTATCCACATCAATGATCCGGATCTAGATCACATGCATTCATAATGCTTAGTGAACCGTACTAGCAACCATTCATTAAAGATTCTATATTTTAATATAATGCTGATAGTTTTATTCATTATCTATGATCTTAATCCTCTCGTACTAATACAAGATCATAGTCTCATTAATGACCATAAAATTTTCAGATATTTATATAAATTATTCAATAATAATTTAAAAGAACAATTATAAAAAAATCTAATGCTCATTAAATTTCATATCAAAATGTCAATACACATGCTTTGAGGGCATAACCCCTAACAAGATCCCTAAAGAGTTATTCATCCCTCCCAAATTCGTTCTGCGGATATGACTTGGAAACAAGGGAATATATTCTGAACCAAGTTTCATAAAAAATTATGCCTAGTACACCATATGAAAGATGGAGTGAACGAAACTCGTCTGTATGCCACCTTAAAATATAGGGATGCCCGGTACATGTGCTGAGATCGAAAACGGGAAAGTTGGCAAGTCGAATAAAATTATGCATGTTTGTAGGATATCCTAATGGAATGAATGGATACATCTTTTATGGTCCGACCGACAAGAAAATATTTATGAGCTTGAATGCGTGGTGTCTTGAAGAGGACTATATAAGAAGTGTGAAGCCGAGAATCACAGTTGTGCTAGATGAATTATTGAGCAAGAGAACACCAACTCCCCAATCAGGACCTGTTCCTAAACAATAAAAGAAGAACTACATCAAGAGTCGAAGCCTCCGGAGCCTTGACGTAGTGGGAGGGTGATGAGACAGCCATGCATGTACATGTCTTATGGAGATGCCTTAACAGCAGTCACATATAAGTATCATGATGAACCCGTTTCCTACTTGCAGGCCATGGATGGTCCTAAAGCAAACCTATGGCAAGACGCCATGAACGTCGAGATACAATCGATGTACTTGAATGAAGTCTGGAAACATGTAGATCTTCCTAAAGGGCTAAAACCCTTAGGGTGTAAATAGATTTATAGGAATATGAGATGTCCGAGTGGGAATGTGGAGACATTCAAAGCTAGGCTTATGGCCAAGGGCTACACCTAAAAGGAAGCTATAAACTATGAGAATACATTTTCACCTTCGGCCATGCTTAAATCCATGTGAGTCCTCTTGTCCATTACTATGCCCTCGATTATGAAATCTGGCAGATGAACATCAAGACTGCTTTTCTGAATGGTAATATGGAAGAGTGCATTTATATAGTTCAACCAGACGGATTCATGAAGAAAGACCAAAAGGGTAAGGTTTGTGAACCACTGAAGTCTATTTATAGACTTAAGCAAACGTCATGTTCGTGGAATATCAGATTCAACAAAACTGTAAAGAACTTCAGCTTCAAGTTGTTAGTGGATGAACCCTGTGTGTATAAGTTGATAAACGAAGGGAAGGTGATTTTATTGGTCTTGTACATGGACGAAATTCTACTCATTGAGAATGATGTAGGAATATTGTCCGATGTTAAGGTCTTGCTTACAAAGTAATTATATGAAGGATATTGGAGAAGCTGGTTTTGTCCAAGGTATTTAGATCTTTCAGGGTTGGAAGAACAGACAGTTGGCACTCTCTCAAGCATCTTATATTGATAAGATAATGGATCATTTCTGTATGCAAGACTCTAAGAAATGACATCTTCCCTTTAGACATAGAGTGAGCCTCTCCAAGGAGCATCTCCCAAGACTCCTCAAGAAGAGGAAGACATGAGAAAGATTCCTTGTGCCTCAGTCATAGGAAGTCTCATGTATGCAATGCTTTGCACTAGACCATATATTTGCTACGATGTGGGCATAGTAAGTCCTTTCTAATCTAACCCTAGACTCGAGCATTGGAATGCACTCAAGCATATCCTCAAGTATCTTAGGAGTATGAGAAACTACATGTTTATGTATTCAGATACTGACTTGAATATGATGGGTTAAACTGACTCTGATTTCCAAAGGAACAAGGATTCCAGAAGATCCACTTCAGGATCGGTGTTCATCCTAAATAGTGGAGCAGTGGTATGGAGTCATATCAAGTAATCTTGCATCGCTGATTCTACCATGGAAGCTGAGTATGTGACGGCTTGTGAAGCTGCAAAGGAGACTGTCTAGCTTAGAAAGTTCCTAAAGACTCTAGAAATTGTTCCAGATGTTGACAAACCCATGACATTTTATTGTGACAAAAATGGGGTTGGAGGAAAGCCACAAAAGATCCAAACACATATAGCAAAAGTATCACTTTGTCATAGAGATTGTTCAGCGTGGAGATGTTGAACTAACACACATATCGACGGTTAACAACTTGGAAAATCCATTCACGAAGAATTTAAGCAATAAAATTTTTTATGGTCATCTAGAGGGCATGAGGATGCAAGATTGTACACGTCTACTTTAGTCCAAGTGGGAGGTTGTTGAAATTACGTCCACAAAATATGGTGGAATAACTATTTATGAGTAAACAATTATTTCTGAGACAATTATGTATTACTGAATTTTATGAATAAATGAAAGTTTTATTTCATTAAAATGTGTTTGTAATTTACTTAAGTCCTAAAACTATTATCAATGAAAGAAGAGTAAAAACTGTGCGATCTACCAGACAAACTCTTTTGAGATAGTTCGGAATGTTATTCGCTGTCTTAGGATCGACTGGACAATAAAATCCAATTACGACTGTTAGGTTGAACCAAAGGATGCCGGTCTCGGGACATGGAGTGCAGACTCTAACGGTCGACCTTGGCATGCTGTGAAATATGTGAAATACACTAGTAACCAATCAGTTTAGAGCAAATCCGTTTATCTAGCTCTAAATCTAATTATTACACCTAAACGATATTTTCATAATTACCTTAATCCTAAGGTGAATGCGGAACTTGACCTAGTTACTCACGATCTTTGATTCGCTAAAGGAGTGAGTTTAAATTTTCAGATAATACCTCGATTGTCAGGACCGTGATTCGACTATGTTGGATGATGAGGATTCGGTTGCACAACCTTCAAGGATGGATCTATTTCAAGTACCAATAGGCCAAATCACAAGTGCTAAAGAAAATACGATAGATGAAGCACTCAATGGGAGTATGACGTCGATCATGACGTGAAGCATGACATGGAGTATGATGTACCATCCAACATGGCAGCCTACATGGAGTATGTCATGACGTCCAACATGGCAGCCCACATAGAGCATGATGTGGCATCCAACATGACATCCTACATGGACCATGGCATGGCATCCAACATGGCAACCGACGTAGAACATGATGTGGCATCTATTATGGCAGTCGACATGGAGCATGACGTGGGATCCAACGTGGCAACCTACACGGAGATGATGTGGCATCCTACATGGCATTACACATAGAGCATGATGTGGCATTCAATATGGCAGTCCACATAGAGGATAACATGGCATTTCAAATGATGATAGGGAAGTAAGACAACTTGATAATCCCTAGAAGTGGACATCCAATAGGGGTGTATCAGAGCATGACTTCGCTTTTTAAATAATCATAAGGAAGCAAGACACCTTGGCATTCCAAACTAGAAGTAGGCAGCCAATAAGATCTTTTGTGTAGATTACAAGTTCCTTATTTGTTGCAATTTGTATTTCGTTTTCTTTTAAATTTAGTTTAGGTTATCTAAACACTTTAGGACTCTCTAAGCTTCTAGTTTTCTATTTAAGCATGGTTTCACAATGTTTTGAAAAACTTTGATTAATATAATTTTTTTGTGAGAGTTTTCTCTTTGGTTCTTCTTAGAACTTTTCAGACTTATTAAGAATATTCTTGTGGCGTCTAAAACCTAGACTCATCACTCATTTTTCCTTTTTGTTCTTGAGTGTGACGTCTGAATCATTCCTTTGGTTCTTTTCGAAGCACCGATTTTGGTCTTAGGTCTTATACCTAAGGTTCTCTTTGTGTAATAGAAAATGGGTCAGGGTTTCTTCTTTTTTAAAATCGATCATTGGGTTCTTAAACCATCATTATTATTGGGTTCCTAGGCGAGGTCGCCTAGTGGGTTCGTATCATTAGGGTTGCGTGATTCACAGATATAGAATTCGTGATAAGATTGCAAAAGCAACAATATCACCTTATGCTTTATTGATAGAGTGTGAATAAATAAACTAGGTCTGGTACTCGATGACATGAGTCATTAAATAAGACATGTTGAACTGTACAAGACTCTAATGCTTTAGATGAATATGATCCAAGCATCATATTTGTTCCTAACATTCTTAGGGGCATTAGCAGGGGGCTCCTCAGGACATTCCTCAGTAAGAACGAACTTATGGTTCTCACAAATTAGGATCAAGTTCATAATTGATTTCCAACGTAAGAAATTATCACCATTCAATTTCTCGAGAGCGAGTGAAACAGTAACATGATTGACGATGGTAGACACAATAATGATAACTAAAATTTAAAAATACAGGATTCAATATAATTTATAAATATCTAGAATTCAAAAAGTAAACGTGATGCATGAATGCAATATAATGAACACACAAAATTTAACATTTACTAATCACGATAAAACAACCCAATGATTAATGTGATGCCTTAGGATCAGTCAGATTAACCTCACACTGTTTATGAGACATTCTCATCCTTATTAATTAAAACTTAAAATATCTCATATTTTATCTTTTAACAACAAGATATCGCTTGTTTGGTTAAGTCACAACTATCCACATGAAAACTTAATTGTCACTTTGTGAGTGTAACCCATTATTTTCGATTACATGACTTGATTTAGAATATGCCGCCTTAGGGTCATTCAAAACTAAACTACATCACTTGCTCCAATCTTCTTAAGAAGTTTAATGTTGGTATTGGTACAGATCGAAGCCTTCATTAGGGGGATGAAAACAAAGCCATCTCCAGGCTTTCACTGTACCTCACGATGTGTACTAATAATGGAGACCGTAAGTTACATTGATATTTCAACATTCTCCCACTCACTATTTTAAGATTATGTGTTTCCATTTTTAACTAATTAATTAATTTCAAATTATTTACTAGTTAAAATAATAACTCTATGAATATTTAATAATCAGTGATGCCAATCTTATTGGTCTAAATTCATTTAGCCTTCTAAAGCCCCTAAGTCATAATAGGTGAACTTAGATTAACTAATTAATTATATTCATCAAACTTTAATAAAATACTTTTACTAAAGCCAGTTATCCTAAAGGTTACTATAGCCCTTAGTGCATTGTGATTAGCAAGTTTTAACTAATTAAAACCTAGCAGTTTACATGCAATTGATTTCATAAAATAATACATAAAAAGATATTATCACAATCCTAATAATTCATGTTTCTACTGATGAGATGCATGATTAAATAAAACTGTGTGAGATTTTCATATATAGCATGTGATCGACTAATGCATAGACATGTTATCAAACATAACAAATTAAAATAATAATTTAACAACTAAATAAAATAATAATGAACCGAGTAACTATTTGGTATTTTTAAATTACAACCCTTGAAATAAAGAAATAAAACTACAAAGCGAACTTCAAGAATATATATTTCCCAAATATTTCTTTCTCCTCCTGATGTCCATCTTCATAATCTCCAAGCATTGAACAAAATTCTATTTAATTAAAAAAATATTTTCCTCAACTAATATTGATTTATATAATTATCCATTTAAAATAGTTGACTTTGACTTAACCAAATAAACACTTTATTTGATTTGGTCAAACTCAATCAACCTATTAATTTCTAATTTTCATAAAATTAAAAATTAACTATTAGTTTCTAATTTTCATAAAATTAAAAATTAACTAATAGTTTCTAACTTTCATAAAATTAAAAATTAAAAATAATTTTAAAATTACATTAATTTTAAATTTTAAAAGGATAATTGACAGATTTAGGGTTATCATAAAAATCTACAGTGATAATGTCGGTTGGTATCAGGGTTTGTGCGAAACTTTCCTAAAAGTGACAACAGTTACCACCGACGACAAGACTCTCCTATCACCGCCCCATCGGCACCGGCCACCACTTTCGTTGCCGGTCTCACTGTCGGCAGCCACCGGCCACCGTCATCAGAACTGTATTTCTCGGTGTGAACAGTAAATTTTTGTGAACAGTAAATTTCACCGTTCGTCTCGTGTGTTCTTTGTCTTCTCGCGATTGGAATAATTACAATAAATATTCAAAATAAATTTTACAAAAATTCTTACGCCACAAAATAACTTGCACAAGATCTAAGGAAAAATAAAATGAACAAAGTTTAACCCAATAATCACCATACAATTAACGATCCATTATTTTTCATACATTCAAAAAACATAATCATTCATTCATTCATACACATCCCATATTATATTATTAATGCAAGAAAACTCACACAACATTTAACATATAAGTATATAAAAGACCACTCTCAAACCACTTATTGGTCATTGTGGCGTGTGAGCGGCGGAAGCGTATGGAGTGGGCCGTTATAAATTTTTTTATAATAAAAATCAAATATTTGAATAAAATAAAATTGTGCAACGCTACGATAACAAATTTTTTTTTTATTGAAAACTCTTTTCAATCAGTCAGGATGTATTATATATTTATATATCAAATTTACAACATACAAGGTTAGGAATCATATGCCTCTTGTAGTCTAAATCAAGCGTCCTCGCGAAACCAATTGATTCTCCATTCCCACGAAATCGTTCAAATGATTAGCAGACTCCGAGATCCACACCAAGATTTTCCAAGTCAATCCTCAATGCACTAGGACGTGTGTGGACACGTAGAATATAACGAAGATATTTTTATGCCTCTAGATGTACTCAAGACATGAGATTTATAGATTTGACTCAGAATGACTTTTGTGAGAAGATTCTCTAAAAGAATGTGATGATCATTCTTTTAAATATTTCGATTAGTTTTTAATCATAGAAAAATCACTCCATGAGAAATTGTGTTCTCTCAACTTTTGATTGATGAACTGATTCTCTCATTCGATTGATTGATTTATACATCTGCGACTATCAGAATAATATCTATATATTTTTCATGATAATGACGTATCAGATATTTTGGAGTACTATCTGTATATTTTTTCACATGGCACTGCAGTGTGCCGTGAGGCAACACAATCAGGGCCACATGGCACTACAGTAGTCCCTGTCAATCTCTGATACCCAATCAATGATTGACACGTGATAATTAATGCGTATTAAATATTTATTTTAATCAACTTAAATATCTAGATATTTGTTAATTCAAAATTAACATATCTAATTATCCCACTCAATAAAATTATCTGTTATTTCTAACAACTTTAGTTGATTCAAATTGTTACCTAATAATAATTTAATTATTTAATTACACAAATTAGATATTTTGTCTCACTTATCGATAATTAAAAAAAATGATAGTTATTTATATATATATATATATATATATATATATAATTCACGTAGTCTTGTCTTCTAATTATTAGTTCGTATATTAGAACTGGTCAAAATTACTATTTTACCCTTCTAATTTTCTCTTAATCCTTAAGTACCATTAATTCACTAGTGAATGACTAATTTATAATCTTATTATAAATTTGAGCTCAATAACTATTGAGTTCCAGAATTAACACTTAAGGGAATCAATATACGATCTGTTATGAAAGCTTGGATTCCAAATCTTGTAAGATCATGTTCCCAGCCATCCATATCACTAAATCTCCAAAACAAAAGTCACTAGCCTGTTTTACAAATAATCCTTAACGAGTAAATCAAAAGATCCACTAGACATGTATATGAGTTCATGACTACTCAGGATTCAGACTGATCTACATATGGTCATCGAATTGATGTATATTAATTTTTTATGATAAACGACACGTTGATAAAGCTATTAATTCATATCAGTCCAGTCATATATAATCTCATTATATAAAGTACATTCATTAAGATGTCTATCCACATCAATGATCCGGATCTAGATCACATGCATTCATAATGCTTAGTGAACCGTACTAGCAACCATTCATTAAAGATTCTATATTTTAATATAATGCTGATAGTTTTATTCATTATCTATGATCTTAATCCTCTCGTACTAATACAAGATCATAGTCTCATTAATGACCATAAAATTTTCAGATATTTATATAAATTATTCAATAATAATTTAAAAGAACAATTATAAAAAAATCTAATGCTCATTAAATTTCATATCAAAATGTCAATACACATGCTTTGAGGGCATAACCCCTAACAAGATCCCTAAAGAGTTATTCATCCCTCCCAAATTCGTTCTGCGGATATGACTTGGAAACAAGGGAATATATTCTGAACCAAGTTTCATAAAAAATTATGCCTAGTACACCATATGAAAGATGGAGTGAACGAAACTCGTCTGTATGCCACCTTAAAATATAGGGATGCCCGGTACATGTGCTGAGATCGAAAACGGGAAAGTTGGCAAGTCGAATAAAATTATGCATGTTTGTAGGATATCCTAATGGAATGAATGGATACATCTTTTATGGTCCGACCGACAAGAAAATATTTATGAGCTTGAATGCGTGGTGTCTTGAAGAGGACTATATAAGAAGTGTGAAGCCGAGAATCACAGTTGTGCTAGATGAATTATTGAGCAAGAGAACACCAACTCCCCAATCAGGACCTGTTCCTAAACAATAAAAGAAGAACTACATCAAGAGTCGAAGCCTCCGGAGCCTTGACGTAGTGGGAGGGTGATGAGACAGCCATGCATGTACATGTCTTATGGAGATGCCTTAACAGCAGTCACATATAAGTATCATGATGAACCCGTTTCCTACTTGCAGGCCATGGATGGTCCTAAAGCAAACCTATGGCAAGACGCCATGAACGTCGAGATACAATCGATGTACTTGAATGAAGTCTGGAAACATGTAGATCTTCCTAAAGGGCTAAAACCCTTAGGGTGTAAATAGATTTATAGGAATATGAGATGTCCGAGTGGGAATGTGGAGACATTCAAAGCTAGGCTTATGGCCAAGGGCTACACCTAAAAGGAAGCTATAAACTATGAGAATACATTTTCACCTTCGGCCATGCTTAAATCCATGTGAGTCCTCTTGTCCATTACTATGCCCTCGATTATGAAATCTGGCAGATGAACATCAAGACTGCTTTTCTGAATGGTAATATGGAAGAGTGCATTTATATAGTTCAACCAGACGGATTCATGAAGAAAGACCAAAAGGGTAAGGTTTGTGAACCACTGAAGTCTATTTATAGACTTAAGCAAACGTCATGTTCGTGGAATATCAGATTCAACAAAACTGTAAAGAACTTCAGCTTCAAGTTGTTAGTGGATGAACCCTGTGTGTATAAGTTGATAAACGAAGGGAAGGTGATTTTATTGGTCTTGTACATGGACGAAATTCTACTCATTGAGAATGATGTAGGAATATTGTCCGATGTTAAGGTCTTGCTTACAAAGTAATTATATGAAGGATATTGGAGAAGCTGGTTTTGTCCAAGGTATTTAGATCTTTCAGGGTTGGAAGAACAGACAGTTGGCACTCTCTCAAGCATCTTATATTGATAAGATAATGGATCATTTCTGTATGCAAGACTCTAAGAAATGACATCTTCCCTTTAGACATAGAGTGAGCCTCTCCAAGGAGCATCTCCCAAGACTCCTCAAGAAGAGGAAGACATGAGAAAGATTCCTTGTGCCTCAGTCATAGGAAGTCTCATGTATGCAATGCTTTGCACTAGACCATATATTTGCTACGATGTGGGCATAGTAAGTCCTTTCTAATCTAACCCTAGACTCGAGCATTGGAATGCACTCAAGCATATCCTCAAGTATCTTAGGAGTATGAGAAACTACATGTTTATGTATTCAGATACTGACTTGAATATGATGGGTTAAACTGACTCTGATTTCCAAAGGAACAAGGATTCCAGAAGATCCACTTCAGGATCGGTGTTCATCCTAAATAGTGGAGCAGTGGTATGGAGTCATATCAAGTAATCTTGCATCGCTGATTCTACCATGGAAGCTGAGTATGTGACGGCTTGTGAAGCTGCAAAGGAGACTGTCTAGCTTAGAAAGTTCCTAAAGACTCTAGAAATTGTTCCAGATGTTGACAAACCCATGACATTTTATTGTGACAAAAATGGGGTTGGAGGAAAGCCACAAAAGATCCAAACACATATAGCAAAAGTATCACTTTGTCATAGAGATTGTTCAGCGTGGAGATGTTGAACTAACACACATATCGACGGTTAACAACTTGGAAAATCCATTCACGAAGAATTTAAGCAATAAAATTTTTTATGGTCATCTAGAGGGCATGAGGATGCAAGATTGTACACGTCTACTTTAGTCCAAGTGGGAGGTTGTTGAAATTACGTCCACAAAATATGGTGGAATAACTATTTATGAGTAAACAATTATTTCTGAGACAATTATGTATTACTGAATTTTATGAATAAATGAAAGTTTTATTTCATTAAAATGTGTTTGTAATTTACTTAAGTCCTAAAACTATTATCAATGAAAGAAGAGTAAAAACTGTGCGATCTACCAGACAAACTCTTTTGAGATAGTTCGGAATGTTATTCGCTGTCTTAGGATCGACTGGACAATAAAATCCAATTACGACTGTTAGGTTGAACCAAAGGATGCCGGTCTCGGGACATGGAGTGCAGACTCTAACGGTCGACCTTGGCATGCTGTGAAATATGTGAAATACACTAGTAACCAATCAGTTTAGAGCAAATCCGTTTATCTAGCTCTAAATCTAATTATTACACCTAAACGATATTTTCATAATTACCTTAATCCTAAGGTGAATGCGGAACTTGACCTAGTTACTCACGATCTTTGATTCGCTAAAGGAGTGAGTTTAAATTTTCAGATAATACCTCGATTGTCAGGACCGTGATTCGACTATGTTGGATGATGAGGATTCGGTTGCACAACCTTCAAGGATGGATCTATTTCAAGTACCAATAGGCCAAATCACAAGTGCTAAAGAAAATACGATAGATGAAGCACTCAATGGGAGTATGACGTCGATCATGACGTGAAGCATGACATGGAGTATGATGTACCATCCAACATGGCAGCCTACATGGAGTATGTCATGACGTCCAACATGGCAGCCCACATAGAGCATGATGTGGCATCCAACATGACATCCTACATGGACCATGGCATGGCATCCAACATGGCAACCGACGTAGAACATGATGTGGCATCTATTATGGCAGTCGACATGGAGCATGACGTGGGATCCAACGTGGCAACCTACACGGAGATGATGTGGCATCCTACATGGCATTACACATAGAGCATGATGTGGCATTCAATATGGCAGTCCACATAGAGGATAACATGGCATTTCAAATGATGATAGGGAAGTAAGACAACTTGATAATCCCTAGAAGTGGACATCCAATAGGGGTGTATCAGAGCATGACTTCGCTTTTTAAATAATCATAAGGAAGCAAGACACCTTGGCATTCCAAACTAGAAGTAGGCAGCCAATAAGATCTTTTGTGTAGATTACAAGTTCCTTATTTGTTGCAATTTGTATTTCGTTTTCTTTTAAATTTAGTTTAGGTTATCTAAACACTTTAGGACTCTCTAAGCTTCTAGTTTTCTATTTAAGCATGGTTTCACAATGTTTTGAAAAACTTTGATTAATATAATTTTTTTGTGAGAGTTTTCTCTTTGGTTCTTCTTAGAACTTTTCAGACTTATTAAGAATATTCTTGTGGCGTCTAAAACCTAGACTCATCACTCATTTTTCCTTTTTGTTCTTGAGTGTGACGTCTGAATCATTCCTTTGGTTCTTTTCGAAGCACCGATTTTGGTCTTAGGTCTTATACCTAAGGTTCTCTTTGTGTAATAGAAAATGGGTCAGGGTTTCTTCTTTTTTAAAATCGATCATTGGGTTCTTAAACCATCATTATTATTGGGTTCCTAGGCGAGGTCGCCTAGTGGGTTCGTATCATTAGGGTTGCGTGATTCACAGATATAGAATTCGTGATAAGATTGCAAAAGCAACAATATCACCTTATGCTTTATTGATAGAGTGTGAATAAATAAACTAGGTCTGGTACTCGATGACATGAGTCATTAAATAAGACATGTTGAACTGTACAAGACACTTCACACTTCACAGATTTATCTTTCTTGTTCACAGTCAATAACGAAGTTAAGAAAATAATAACTAGAGGGATAAAATGATAATTTTATATCCCAATCTTGTCATTGATATTCACGAAGGGTAATATCGTAAAAATTATGTGGACCGTGAAATATAATTTTTTATTTACACCAACAAAAAATGTAGCGTGCGTGAATCAAGAGTTCATTCGGCATCAGACCTATAGTGGAGTCGTACGATATCAGGATTAAATAAGTCAGAAATTTATGAAGATAAATTAGTCGGGTATTTAAATCTCATAGCTTTATTCATGTGGGTCCATTCGGTCTCAAGAGTAGCTTATAATGATAGGAATGAGAAATAACGACAGTTGAAGCAAAAACGTGTTTTGGACCTGGGTACACTTCCCAAGCCCATATGAGATGGGTGTCATCACTATATTAGTGAAGACCAAAATTAAGGTTTAAATTAATCATTTTGTTATTTTCTAATTATTAAATAATTAGTAAATAATATAAATTAATTAATTGATAGGGATCAATTTAATTCATTGTTTTAGACATGAATTTGGACACAATTTTGGCCCAGGGGAAGATGTTAAAATCGCATATGAAGGTCAAAGGAGAGGGGATTTTCGGTTTTAACATATAAGGTATATGAGTAAATTTTATCATTAATATATTAGAGATTGCATTAGTTTTGCATCTCTAACCTAACTTAAGTGTGTTAATCAGAGCAGAAAAAGTTTCTCTCTCACTCTCCCTACTGTTGCTTTCGAAATCAATAGGGAAAGAGAAAATTTTGGTTTTCTCTTCCACAATTGTTTTAAGAGCCCACACTCAATTCCTGCTAATATCCTTAAGAGATATACTACTGATTTTAATAGTGATTATCGGTGCGAAGATCAATTATAAGCTCAACGAAATTCAGGAAAGAGGAACGCGAGATAGAGAATGGATCCCGCCAAATTAGAATTTCTCCATTACAAGAAAAGCTATAAATATTTTGTACAATTATGCATGTTCATTGGTTGGTTTTGTGTTTGATTCGATTAAAAGTTTGCATGAAATTTTTTTATATTCCACACATGAATTAGTCATGGTTCATAACATTTTTACAAAATCCATAAACCGATCCAACAATTAAGACATATAAATAAATAAAATTAATAAGTGTGAGATCAACATAATTAAGACGAAGTAAAGCAGAAACCCCTTAGACATCACACCATATTATCACCTCCCGGGAATTGTGTGAACAATGAATTTTGAGGTTGCATCACTTATTAATATAAATAAATAAAATTAATAAGTGTGAAATCAACATAAGCTCTTTGTAGGATAAAAGTTAGATCTCTTATTAGGGACGACTTGCTGAAAATAATTGGGCACCATAATGAGATGAAAATCTCAGATGCTGACATTGATGGAAGAGCCTAATAATATGGTATTGACAACTCTATTAGAGTCGCTTAACCAATTCAAAGTCAACAATGTCATGAACAAGCATGATTGAACCTTGATTAAGTTGATGAGATAACTCTAGTGTCAGAGAACATATTAAAGGTCTCACATAGTGTGAAAATGATCCAAGCTTTTGCTTCTCTTGGGCATAAGACTATGCCCAAGAATATGAAGAAGAAGAAATTTTCTAAGCAATGGGAGTTCAAGAAAAATAGGGGTGTGCAAGTATCCTGACAAAAAGTTTTTGTCCCGTACGAGACACGACGGGACATGGGTCAAAAGTCCATGTCCCGACTTTGTCCCATTCCGTCTCGAGGTCTATACATAGAATATTTTATTTTTAGTTTTAACCATATTTCTTTTGATTTTTAAACTATAATTTATTTCTAACTTTTATAATATAGTCTAATTTTTAAACTATTATTTATACTTTTTAGTAATGACCCTATTCCCAACAATAAACTCAAAAAGCCCAATAAACACATAAGTGTAATAAACTGGCCCGTACTAGTGTAAGCCAGAAAAATATCAAATTCAGCCTAAAATCCCTAAAAAGCAGCCCAAAAGTGTACAGAAACAGCCTAAAATAGGCCCAAAATGCAGCAAAAAAAGGAAAAAACCCCTCTCGTCCCGCTCGGGATTTCTCCTCTACATGGGACTGGATGGCACTAAAACTCGTCTCATGTACACCCTAAAGAAAAATGTGGAAAACAAGGGTAAGAGCAAGTCTTTTCACTACGGTAATACTGGTAATTGGAAAGTGATTGCGTGTCCTTCCTAGGAAAGAAGAACAAAAGTTTACGATTCATATATATCACTGAGTTGTGGTTAGTTTGTGATTGTACTGGATCCTGGTGTGTGGATTTTGCAACCACGAATCAGATATGCAAATCTTTGCAAGGGTTCCAGGAAACTGAGTGAATGAGAGCTGCAACTTGTTTTGGGAACAAAGGAGCAAGTTCTAGTGATTTCTATTAGCCTAGTGACACATTTTAGGAGTATTACTTTGTCGTACTATCTCTATGCACTGAGTATTCAGAGAAACTTGATTTCCGTTTCTTGCCTTGTTTTAGAGGGCTATAATTTTAATTCTTTGAATGGTTTAACTATTAAGAGAGAATAATTTCATATATTCTGGTACAATTATAGACTGTTGATAATTTGTTACTCGTTGAAGGTTAATGTTGTGCGTGTTGGGTATAGTGCCCTCAAAACATGTGTTTAGACATTTTTAATATGAAATTGATGAAATTACATTTTTCTTATAATTGTTCTTTTGAATTATTGTTGAATAATTTATATATAAATATCTGAAAATTCCATATTCATTAATAAGACTATAATCTTGTATAAGTACGAGAGGGTTAAGATCATAGATAATGAATAAAATAATCCATACCATATTAAAGTATAGAATCTTTAATGCATAGTTGCTAGTACGGTTCACTAAGCATTATGAATGCATGTGATCTAGATCCAGATCATTGATGTGGAGAGACATCTCAGTGAAGGTACTTTATATAATTAGATTATATAGGACAGAACCGATGTGAATTAATATCTTTATTAACTTACCGTTTATAATAAAGGTTTAATACCCATCAAAGTTGATGATCATATGTTGACCAGTCTGAATCCTGAGTAGCCATGAACTCCTATGCATGTCTACTGGATCTTTTGATTCACTCGTTAAGTTTTGTTTGTAAAACAGGATAGTGACTTTTATTTTGGAGATTCAGTAACATGGATGGCTGGGAACATGATCTTACAATATTTAGAATCCAAGCTTTCCTAAAAGATCGTATATTGGTTCTCTTAAATATTAATTCTGAAACTGAATGGTTATTAAGCTTAAATTTATACTACGATTATAAATTGACCATTCACTACTGAATTAATGGTACTTAAGGATCAAGAGGTAATTAGAAGGTTAAAATGATAATTTTAGCTACTCTAATTTATGAACCAATAATTGGAGGACAGAAATACATAAAATGATTATATCAATGGACTACACGTGAATACTTTGTAAATATATTATGTAATATCTAAGAGTGCAATTCCATATTTATAGTGGAGTAATGATAAAATTAATAAATAAGATTATTTAATTAAAGATTTTAATTAATAATATGATTTATTGAAGCTTAGGATTATGAGTTCATAGTCCTCAAGTCACCTCTGTACTACACAGTCTAGGGTGTGAATATTTCAGGACATGAGAAAATAACTGACTTGCAAAAGGAATTATATTTCTAAGGCAAGTTATAATTATGAGATAATTATTTATGATTAATTAATTAAAAAATAATTAATTAAATTATTTAATGTAATTTTTGGAATTTATCATTAAATAATAATGTCGATTAATTTTGTGTTAATCGATATGTGAGACAATATATTTGATTTATGAAATTAAATCATTATGAGATAATGATTTGATTTGGTTTATCTATTCTGTTAATTAACAGATAGAATAATTGATTAGGAGATCAGATAGTTAATTTTGAATTAACTGATATCAAGATATTTACCTGATTAAAATAAATAATAAATTTACAGAAATTGCTACGTGGCATGTTGGATTGTCACATGTCAATCACTGATTTTGAATCAAAGATTGACATAGACTACTGTAGTGATACGTGGCACTGCAGTGATGCCGTGAGGGACTGTGACTCACCACGACACACTGCAGTGCCGTGTGGCATTACAGTGTTGTACAATTGTAGTGGGCCCAACTTCAATTTAAACATTTGTATTTAATTTGGTATTTTCCCCTAAAAGATCTTATATGCCATAAGCTAGAAAATATATTGATATTATTCTATTGAAACTCTTTGAGATTAAAAGTTAATCAAAAGGCTATGTGAAAGACTTTTAATTATTTTTCGATCAGAGTTTACATCTAGAGACAGAAAAGTGTTCTCGATATATTCTATGTGTTCACACATGTCCTAGCGTGTTTGAGGATTGGATTGAAAGATCGTAGTGTGGATATCGAAGTCTATGGTTTGTGGGATAGCAAGATCGTTGTATTGCAAGGACGCTTGATTAGACTCCAAGATATATATTTTATATCCATGTATGTCTTTGATTTAATATATAAATATATAATGGATCCGATCCAAAAGTGTTTTTCAATTAAAAGTTTTTATATTTGGGATCTACGACGACGCGATCATTTATTGTTTTATAATTATTTTAAAAACACCACCACACCTTCAGCCGCGCATTGTTGCGGATTCCAATAACATGATACTAAATTAGATAATCGTTCATATAGTGCATCTAAAATAGAAAAGTTTATCATAATAAAGGAAAATATGTTTGGCACTTACGTCTCGGTCACCTTAATTTAAACAGGATCCAAATACTAGTAAGTGATAGGCTTTTTAGCTCTTTGAGTTTAGAACTGTTACCAGCTTGTGAATCATATATAGATGGTAAGCTGCCAAGAGGTCTTTTAAAGAAAAATGACATAGAGCCTCGGAATTTTTAGAGTTAGTACACATAGACCTATGTGGACCTATAGATGCCCAAGCTAGCGCTAGCTATAAGTATTTCATGAATTTTATTAATGATTATTCTAGGTACGACTACATCTACTATTCATCATAAGTATGGAACTTTTCAGAAATTTAAAGAGTTTAGAGTGAAAGTTAGAAAGGCATTAGATGCAAAGATTAAATGTCTCCAATATGACCGAGGATGAGAATATCTCTTTCGATATTCACAGACTACTTGGCCAAGAATGACATTACATCCCAGTTCACTGCTCTAGAGACACACCAACATGACAATGTAGTTGAGATGTGAAACAGAATTCTCTTAAACATGGCGAGATCTATGATGAGTTATACAACACTCCATATTTCATTTTAGGAATATGTTGTAGAATCAACTACATACATTATTAACCTAGAGCCTTTTAGTGTAGTACTCAACTAGAGTTATGGAATGGTCTTAGACCTAGAATGTGACATCTCTATATATGTGGTTGTCTAGCACATGTGCTTATGGAGAATGATGCTAAGTTAGAGCCTAGAGAAAGTATATATTTTCATAGGGTATGCAAAAAGAACGAGAGAGTATTTATTTTATAGTACAAAGGAACAATAAAGTGTGTGTGAGTATTAATGTTGTTTTATTAGAAGATGACTATATTACAAACTTCAGATCTAGAAGAAGGATTGTAAAAAAAAAGTTAGTTGATATGGAGAGTGGCATGCACAACAAGTCAAAGGAGAGTGGGAAAGTTACAGAGAGTGCACTTAACAGAGTGGATGATGATGAAGTACTTTCTAGTAGTACGCAGCTTCGACATAGTGGAAGGGAATCATACCCACCTAAGAGATACATGTTTTTGACTCCAGAGCCTGTCTCAGAAGAACATGACTAAAACCCTGGAACATTAATGAGGCTTTGATAGATGTAGATGTAGATCATTGGAAAATAGTGATGAAATCTGAGATTGATTTTGAGTACTCTAATGATGTATGAGATCTTGTAGAAGCACCTGAAGGGGTCTTGCCTATTGGGTGCAAATGGTTTTAAAAGAAGGAGTGAAGCATAGATTGAAAGGTGAAAACATTCAAAACTAGGCTTGTTGTAGAAGTGTTTACTCTAAAAGATGGGTACGATTACGAGGAAACGTTTCCGCCAGTGACTATGCTTAAATTTATAAGGATATTGTTATCCATTATGGCTCAACTCGACATCGAGATCTGACAAATGAATGTCATAGCTTCTTTTAATGGCAATCTTGAGGAATTTATCTTTACATCTCAACCCTGTATAAATTACTTTGACATCACTTCACCTAATATACACAACACTATGTTATGGGGGGAAACATATATGAATAATATATTAAGGATAATTACACTGGGTAATGTAAAATAAGATTGAAGCACAATTTTATAGTGAAATTATTTGTAACTTCTAATTAAAAATTCAATCAATGGTTTTACTTATAGATTTTATTAATTATTTAGCGAAGAGTATTTTTAACCTTATATGTACCCTAAGCTAGCCTATGGATTTTAGGTATTTTCATGACACCACATGGATACCTTACAGTCATCTAGTTTATTGACTTAGTCTTATTTAAGTGGTATAAATTATTGATTAAAATAAATGTTATTAGTTTTAATGAAAAATTAATTTTGCTAGAATTGATCTCTCCATCCTAGCCATGTGATGCCATTTAAATAGGAGGTCTTCTCTCACTATAAGGTTAGGTCTTTTCGACATTATTAATTGAAAGAAGAAAATCCCTAGAGCCTCTCTCACTTGCTTTAGCCGAAAAGGAGAGTGAAAGGAGAGAGAAAGGAGAGATCTATTTTTGTACATATTAGAGTGACTTCACACTCTTATCCGTTGACGGTCTAAGGATTAGCGAGGAAAATCAGGAAGTTTTGATTCATGTGATTTAAATTTACAAGGATGGAGGAGCACGACTTGGACGAATGGTGTGGACGCCACCATATGGGTGGCGCAACTTCATGGTGATTGCGCATGGATTAAGGAGACGATCGGCGTAGGGTATGATGTTTGAAGCTTGATACAAATTGGAGAAGATTTGAGGTTCACGTGTAAAAGGTAAGACCTTTATTTGTTTCTATGAACATAGATTATGTTGTTTCATGTATTAATCAAAGATCGAGACTATTTTATCTGCATCATATCCTTCGATTGGTATTATAATCCCATTTTTGTTGATTCTTGAGATGTCCTATTGCGAGAAATTAATACTTTATGAATAATTAGATTCGTAGAACCCCAACTCTCTTTTTGCAAGATTTTATTTTGGCTTTTCCTTGATGTGTTATTTTTTTTCCTGTTGGTTATATAACTAAGGGACAACCTAGGAAAGGTTGTTTTTTTTTTTGTATATTCTTATTTAATTTTTCGTAGAATTATTATACGTTTTCTCTATGAATTTAGAATTTTTATGATGTAAATGTTTGAATCGGATGGTGAACCAAATCAATGCGAAAGAAAAGTCAAAGAACGGATGATGAGTGATGTGGCAGTGTAACAGACGGCTGCATCTCACTCAGCTATTGCACAACAAGGTAGCAACATCAACAACTCTACCGCCTTGAACGGCGGAGCAGGAAAACGGCTGCCTTACGATAGCGGTAGGGGCCTGCGCCACGGTGGCCACCATAGGTTAGGCTTTAGTTGCAAGTCATTGTGGTAACAATCTTGCTAGATATAAATTATTTTGATTACATTGTGGATTATTTTAGAATATTGTATTAACCTAACAATTACTAATTGAGCATACATAACTAATCTAGGTAGGTAACTAAAGATTATGTTGGTTAATTATCTAATGATATTTAGTGACGGTGAGATCCTTAATTGAAACCCACAATCTCTATTATTTAATCATAGTTAAATGTTAGGATATCTCATCTTCAATCTTAGAACCTCCATAAAGAGGTATTCGAAACACTGATTACAAGTATGATCTTCGAAATTATCACCTTGATAAGTGTTCTAGTACAACCTGCAGGACTTAGCCAATTAGCACGAGCCAGAAGGTAAAATAATGGTGCACATTTGACTCATTTCTATAGTATTCTGCCTAAACAGTTCTTATTACTTAATTCGAGATAGTGAAGCAAAATGTTAGTTGACTACTAGGTTTTTATACCAGATTAGTAGAGTACTATGTATTAATGTCATATTAGTAATTAATTGATTGGATTATCCAACTTAACTTATAAACATGTACTGTGTAAGTTTATGGAAGTGAGACATGTTGATGCTTATTATTAGATGTTTATTTTCGATTGTTTATTTCATGATATTATATATGCTTAAATTAGAATGTGCATGTTGTAATTGAGATATTTTTATTTTTTTCAATAATTAACAATGCCATCCATGAGCCCACTAGCATCTATATTGATAGAAAACAAACTCGGTAGAACAACTATGTTAACTAGAAGTGTAACTTAGACATAATCTTGACCGTTGAAGGAATTAATAGAGTTAATTTCACAGACACCGCTTCAATTTTAATCATTTTTTTCAAAAAACTCTCTCAACTTCAACCTCTTTTCAATTAATTCTTCAAGTTTCATGAGCCATCAAATATATCTCCCCTACTAGATATTTCATCTCCTCCACCTTAAGTTAGTCACGTGCTAATATTTGGATGATTTTTCCCTCCCTTATACAAAACGTAGGTTTTGACAGAAATAAAAAAAAAAAACCAGAACGATCAGAGCTTCCACTTCGATTCAGCTCTGAGCTCAATGGTGTCCTCGCCTGCCGCTTCAAATTCCAACAACGTCTCCAACGAATGCTTCGTAAGATTTCTTCGCATTCTCAGAATTTATTAGGTAAAATTGGGAACTCTGGTGAGCTTTCTCGGCATTCTCAGAATTTCTTGGGTAGTGCTGCTATTCAAGTACCATCTTATATTCCTGCAAATAATAGCATCAATAGTTCACGTTATAGCACTCCTATGAACTCCCCTCCTAAGCCCCCCATGATTGATCGCTTGGTGAAAGAAATCTTACCCAGTTTGGGAAAATTATTGCCATTGAATTCTACCGTGACTGAATTCTCTCCTGATGCTGGATTCGCTGAAAGGGCTGCCAAGTTTTCTTGTTTTGGCAGTAGGAGTTTCAACGACCGTTCAAGTCAATTAGGTTTGAATAAGAGCGAATTGCCTTTTAGATCTAATTCATCAGTAGCGAAGGGGAAGCTCCCTCAGGTTTCGAATAGTCCTTCGCTTAAAGTACTTGGATCTCAAATGGGTTTGCAGGAAAACAGGAATTCTCATCATGAGGAATCTAATCTCTCGGAACAAATCCCAAATGGGGAATTTGGGTTGAAAGCTTCCAATGACTTGAACTGCAGGAAAAGAAAAACAGCTTTAAAAGGAAATGCCAAAGAGCCTTCTTCATCCCACAACCCATCCCACAACCCATCCTTCCGATCCCCCCCCCC
Organism: Datisca glomerata; assembly: GCA_003255025.1. Lineage (NCBI taxonomy): Eukaryota > Viridiplantae > Streptophyta > Magnoliopsida > Cucurbitales > Datiscaceae > Datisca > Datisca glomerata. The sequence continues at coordinate 3,673,902 of QANY01008042.1, forward strand.
CCCCCCCCCCCCCCCCCCCCCCCCCCCCCCCCCCCCCCCCCCCCCCCCCCCCCCCCCCCCCCCCCCCCCCCCCCCCACTCTCTCTCTGCTTTTGCTTAGCTTTTCATCACTAAACCCAATTTCCTTCTCCTACCCACCTCTTCCATCTTCCCCATTTACCTTCATTTTCAACTCACATTACTGTTTCCACTGTTAAATATTGGCTGTCCTATGTTCTTCTCTGATTTTCTTCATTTCGTCTGGGAGAATAGTTTCTTTCGAGACTGTTTGGCCACTGACATTGTTTCAAATCATTCTCAATGGAGAATGAATTTTTCTTAAATGGTGGGTACCCACCACCCCCTTTGCATTTCGACTCAAATCAGCAGCAAAAATATAAAGAGTATCGGATTCTATTAGTTGATTAAAAGACTCAAAAGTCTACATGGCTGCCAAGTTTTCTTGTTTTGATAGTAGGAGTTTCAATGACCGTACATGAATAAGCATTGACTGGACCTTTGTTTGATTTAATAAGATAACTCAAGTTAGCATAGAATATACTAGAGATTCCACTCATACAAGCTTCTACTTATCTTTGGGTCAAGTCTAAGTCCAAGAATATGATGAAAAAAAAGGTTCCTAAGAAGAGAGAATCCAAGAAGAGGAATGAGAGAAACAAGAGTTGGAGCAAGTGTTTCCACTACGGTAAGACTGATCATTAAAAGATAAATTGTGAAGCCTTTCTAAAAAAAGAACCACGATTTATATATATCAAAGAATCATGTTTAGTTGGTGTCTCTCCCCAATCATAGTGTGTAGATTTTACACCCACTAATCACATGTGCGATTCTTTGTAGGGGTTTCAAGAAATCAGAAAACTGAGCAAGAGGCATGTGCCCTTGTGGTTTTATAAGCGTGGTGACTCTTTAGTTTGATAGTTTAAGGAGTAGTTTTGTTTGATTGTCTTTATGTATTGAATATTCAGAAAAACTTAATTTATGTTTCCTACCTTGGTTTGGAATGCTTCAATATTTCAAATGTTTTAACAACTAAGATGTTTTCATATGTTCTTTATTAGTAAATGATATATATTTTATCTCCTAAAAGGTTAATGTTCAGTGGTATAAAGTGGAGAACAGTTCGGATAGTAACCTTAAAGAATAAATGTTACTCATGTTAACAAAATTTATCTTTGGTACTTACGTCTGGACTATGTTAATCTAAACAGGATCTAAAAATTAGTAAGAGATGAGCCTCTTAGATCTGAGTTTAGAACTCTTAACAGTCTGCAAATCCTATATGAAAGGTAAGATGACCAAGAAGCCTTTTAAGTCAAAAGAACATATATCCTCAAAACCGTTAGAGTTAGTTAATAGTGACTTTATGTAAATCGATGAAAGTACATGTAAGAGGTGGCTATGAGTATTTCCTGACTTTCACAAATGATTACTCTAAATACAACCGCATCATCATATATCTAAATTTTTTGTGAATTTCAAAGACTTTAGACAGAGGTCGAAAAGACATTAGATAGACAAATTAAATATCTTTGATGAGACCGAGGAGGAGAATCTCTCTATGACATTCATCGTGTATATGAGAGAGGAAAAAACTCTCTTGAACATGATGAGATCTATAACGAGTTACTCAACATCCATGTTTCTTTTTAAAGATATCTCTTGAAAACAACTTCATACATTATTAACCTAATACTTTCTAAGGAAGTACTCGAGACACCAATAGAGTTATAAAATGGATGTAAACTTAGTTTGCGCCATCTCTATACATAGGGATCTCCAACACTCATGCTCAGAGAGAATACTACTGCGTGAGAACTCATATTGAAAGTATGTGTTTTTGTTTGGTATGTAAAAGGAAATAGATGGTAAGGATTGTATGTAAAAGGAAATAGATGGTAAGGATTGTATCAGTTCAGCTCAGTTTAGGGATTTTTTTAACCGAATCGGAAATTCAGTTTTTTAATAACAAAACTAAGCCAAACTGCCAAAGGTGCATAAGCCGAACATGACCATGAAAGTCAATTCAATTTAGTTTTGTGGGTTTTCCTTACTAGATTTTTTTTTACAATGGTACAGTTAGACTTGAAATTTGGAAAAATACTAAAATTTCAATCTCGAAGAAACATTATTAATTGAAGAGTTAGCTAATACAGAGACTACAGTGCAAAACTAGTGAAAAGAGAGTCCGGAGTTATAGAAAGCAGACTTAATAGAGAGAACGATGATGAAGTACTTTCTAGTACTACACACCCATGTTTTAGTGGAATGAAATCGCATCCACCTGATAGATACATGTTCTTGGGAGATACTTTTGAGTCGATCTCAGTAGAACATGAATCATACCCTTAGAACTACAATGAGGTTGTGAATGATACAGATGAAGATCATAGGTAAACGACGATAGATTCTGAGATGGATCCTATGTACTCTAATGGAGTATGAGAGCTTGTACAAGCAGTTGAAGGAGTTAAAAGTAATTGGGTGCAAATGGGTTTACAAGACATGAAGTTGAAAACCTTCAAGGTTAGACTTGCTACTAAAAGGTGTACTCAGAAAGAGGTTATCAACTGCAACAAAACTTTTTTCACTCATAGCTAACTTAAGTCTATAAGGATATAATTGTCTATTGTGTCTCATATCATTTTGAAATTTGATAAATAGATGTTAAGACTGCAGTTCTTAATCACAATCTTGAATAGATTATCTTTATGTCTCAACCTGGGGGTTTTATCGCTAAGGGCAAGAAGAATATAGTTTGTAAGTTGCGTAGATCTATTTATAGACTTAGCATGCACCATATCCTTCGAACCAAACCATATTAAATGCTCAAACCGACCAAACTGCTAGGGTTCGTTCGGTTTGGTCAGTTTTTACGCACTTTTAACATTGACAGACAAACATAGGTGATTCGATTAAAAATGCAACTTAAATGTTATAAATTACAAAAATAAAAATTTAAGGTTAAAGATGATCGATAATATAAACTTGGAGGGTGTAATTTTTATATTTTTCTCTATCTTAAATTTTATATGCGCACACACATTCTAGTTATTACACACGTGCGATGCACGTGCATTTGAATATATTGTATTTCTACCTATTATTATCACTTATAATCTTGTTTATTTATGTGAATTAAAAATAAATGTATTTAGCCCAATATTATTTGTTTCTAATTCATGTAAGTAAAATTAAGACAATGTTATATTATCATTATGGTTATTTGTTGGTAGATTATTATTCAACAAAATTGTAGAACATCATACATTTTTCTGAAAAATGAAGAGTATATAGTGGAAATGTACTCTAAAATAATTAAAAGAAGAAGTAACATCATTGAATTAAATAAACCCAATCTTCATTTTTTATACATTTAATTTATTATTTTGTAAATTTTGTGGAACTATATTTATGTAACATGATAATTATACTAACATTTAAAATATAGCATAACTAAAGTTTACAAAAATGAGGTATAAATGAATTATAAATTAAATATATTATTCATATTTTTACACTGATAACTTATTTTTCCTCTACATTAAGATAAATTATTAGAAAGCTCTAGTTTTTTCTATAACTTTTTAATTAACATGTTATTGTTCACTCGTAGTCATCAAATTAAATTAACTTAAAATGTATTTATTAATTATTGGTTATTTTTAGAAAATCATTAAATGGGAGAAGAACGTAAAAAAGTTATTGTCTACTTTCTAGTTTTAATAAGTAACACATTATTTAATGATACATGTAAATCATAAGATTATTTTGGGTAACGAAACAATAATAAATTGATGAAATTGACTAAAAATGATTCTCATATTCTCCCAACTTTTAATATACTAGTAGAAACATATGTGTGTTGCACGTAATAAGCCTCATCTCCTCCACACTTCATCTCATCTATGTCTTACGCTTATCATCATTTTGTACACTGAACCCAACATCGCTTGTATATGTATAGTAGAAATTTTCGGCCACTTGCAATGTATCTCATATCTCAACAACATTCTCCTTACACAAGTTTGCCAATAGTGTGGATGAACCTAGACGCATACTAGTCTCGCCTCTGATTGTGGATATACCGGTCACATACACATTACTCCTCTATAGATATTTAAATAAATGAAAAAAAAAATAAAATGGTAGTTGAGTGTTTAGTTAAATCAAAATACAAATGGACATTTGACTTCAATTTAACTTTATTTAACAAAATTAAACATCTACTTTATTCATAATCAAATAAACATTACAAAAAAATGTTTGAAACATCTCACTCATAATATGAGAAAAATAAAGAAAAATAAACAAACATTACCTATTTAGTGTATCTGGAAGCATAAACTTGAAATTGAGAAACTATGACCCAAATAAAAAAATCTGAAGGAGCAAATATATTATAGCTGAATAAAAAATAAATTGGAGCTTTAGAGAACTTAAAAATGTCTTAAAATGAGTTAAGTAACAATGTTCGTGTTTTAAGGCTGGTAGTAGAAGATCTCCATGTATAAGTGATAGCGGCCGACCTGTTACCAACGACGATCGTCATCTATTTGGCGTAGTTAGCGAACGAGACTGGATCACCATTGTAATATGACGATCCATTTAAGATGAAAACACATGGTGATCACCGTGATTGACAAAGGCGATTGCTATGGCTTGTGTGCTCTCATTGCCTCTGATGGTGATCAATTTGTGATCGTCGTGATGGTTGAAGGTGACTTTCCACTCTTGGGATATTTTCAATGTGTCTTATGGTGATTGGACATTGATCGTCATCACGCAATGGTACTACCAATCAACCCCCTACTCGATTCTTTATATATTTCCATGTTTAAACACATAAATAACAATCAATTTTTCATGTGCAACATATCTAGTATTCTTTGGTAGTGAAACTAAAAACAACAACATTGTCATTTCAGGACAAATTTTTTAACAGTACCTCCCCAGAAACACGACAAAACCCACATAAAAAATAAAAGTTGTAATAACACTAGATTTCAACAGAATATTCAGAATATGTCTAGAAACATCCAACTAGAATTAAACAACTTCATCAGTAAGTTTGAAATCTTAACAACTTGAGAAACTTAATAGAATACAACATATATTGTAATAAGTTTAATGTGTCATGGGGAATGTTTTCTCTTTTTGGACAAAGCATCATGTGAACGCTTTGTACATTCTTCAAGTGAATTATCATATTCAATTCCTTTGTCATCTTCGCCTTCATCATCATCATTGAATCTTCACTATCGTCATTGCCATCCTCATCTTCCGCTTCATCTTAGTCTTCGTTATCGTCGCCACACCCATCCCTGTCCTCATGCATGCTTGATTGACCTTAATACATTCACAACTTTCTTTGTAACTAACCTAGAGGTATGCGTTCACAAAATGTAAACTAGGAATTTTAATTTGAATATTTTGATATGGCAATAAAAAACCAACTTAAAGTAAGTGAGTTTACATTTTTCCTATCTTTTTTTAACAAATATTTTCACCTTCATCATCGCCATCACATTGCCACCCACAAAGTCAAGATTTTTTTTCAAATGCACGTAAATACGGTTAGTAATAACTATACTAAAACATATTAACATGATAACTCACATGATTGACCACTGGGGGAAGACCCTAGGCTGTGAAGTCTTGTGGAATTTCAACCAACTCACGACCACCATCTGAGAGTGGAAGCATTATCTCTCGTGGTGGTAGTGAAATGTCAGGTACTTTATATCATCAAAGGTAGCTCTAGTCGGTGCTAGTGTTAGTGTTGTTGCTGCTGCCTATATCAAGTAGAATACAAATTTACATCGCATAACAATACGGGTTATCTTATGCCTAGAAAAAATAATATATGGGTGGTAAATACCTAAGAAGATGAGGATGGCTTGTTAATGGCATATGATAATCAGTATTTCCAAAAAGTATCATAATCATCATCTTGTTTAATGATAAAATGCGTTACTCACCATCCATCTAGTCCAGCTGTAAGATCTTCTTTGTAGAATGGTTGATCACATAGCATTGACATTGGTGGTATGTACGAAATCATTGGCCTATCAGTTTTCAAACTTTACCGTGAGACACTCTCACCTAAGTACCATACTCTTCCAACAGGTCCTTAAAGAAATATTCTCCAATCGGTAGCATGGATATTGCCAGTGCAGTACTCAAGCAAGTTTTCATATTCCACCAGGGCTTTCAATCGATCTACAAGTCCCTAGTATAAGTATTTTATCAGTAAAACAATAGTCGTAATCGAGGAGGGATGAGAAAGGACAATATACGAATTGATGGAATATAACGCATACATCATTGGTCTTGACAAATCAAAGTTTGGCAATGAAATGTCACGAGAGACGTCTTGTGTTCCAACAACAATGTCTAACCTGCGTGTGGGTCTCGAGAATGTGTTTGGCCCACCAGTTAGTTTGTTTAGTGTCAAACACTCATAAGCCCATACTTCCTAGGCTCTCCAAAAATCTCTATTCCTGACATTCCTTCCACGACGATATCGCGTCCATATTGCAATACAATACTGATAATGTTGTATCACCCCAATTATACTCTCGTATCTTGTTTATCTTTCTCTAAGCTTAGGAGGAAGTGAAAATAGACATTGTTGCTTTTGTCATAAAATATAGTAGTTCCCAAAAGAACCAAAAGGAAAACTCGAGTAAAAAATTCCTCATGCTTAGGAGTATCACACATATATTCCGCATAATTGTTATAAATCCAATGATAACTGACCTTTTTTGCCTTTAAGTCGAACAATGATTTATCATCTAACCTCCATAATGCCTTCATATCCCTGAAAAGTTCTAAGCCATAATCGAACTGTCTTCCTGCAACTCTCAGTCCAGTTATCGTAGCAAAATCCAATGGTGTCATCATTAACTCACTCACCTCTTCATGATAAAATGTATGTGTTGTATCCCACCATTTCTTGGCTAGGCTTCATAATAAAACACGGTCACGTTGTCCCTTTTTCATAGTACCTATTAGTTCCTTAAATCCAGACGCGTCCACGTTTATTTTACATTTTTTGAAACCCTTTCATAGCATTGAGGTATTATGGTAGTGTTCTCAAAATCACAGACACTATCATTCTCATTCTGACTCATCTGCGAAACCAAATTACACGTTATAACTCATTCATAAAGATATGTAACACAAGTATCTATATCTCTTTTACATGTAAAGTTAAGTTTGTTGGTCCGAATTTCCCTTTTATAAGCAATGAAACAATCAAGCCCAGCCGACAATTCTAGCCTAAGTCTATAATATAATCCATATTTTCTAGGAAAAAAAATAAAAGAAAGCAAACTCCAATTATCGTACTAGGAGGTTTGATCAAACACATTACTGACACTCGTATAAATACACTATATATCCCACAGTGAGATTTGATCGAAAACATTAATTGCACTGACATAAATACATTATATATCCTACTGTATCATTTGATCGAACACAATATCGACACTAATATAAATACAGTATAGATCTCACTGTGGCGTTTGCTCGAACACATTACTGATACTCATATAATTACTATAATTCTTCCTTCGAAACATATATTGCTTACAATTATTATACAGTGCTTATAGTGAGAAAAACACCCAACAAGGAAGAATTATAAATTATAATTCTTCCTCCAAATTTCCCTTTTATAAGCAATGAAAAAATCAAGCCCGACTGAGACTTCTAGCCTAAGTCTATAATATAATCCATATTTTCTAGTAAAAAAAAATAAAAGAAAGCAAACTCCAATTATCATACTAGGAGGTTTGATCAAACACATTACTAACACTCGTATAAATACATTATATATCCCACAGTGAGATTTGATCGAACACATTAATTGCAGTGACATAAATACACTATATATCCTACTGTATCATTTGATCGAACACAATATTGACACTAATATAAATACAGTATAGATCTCACTGTGGCATTTGCTCGAACACATTACTGACACTCATATAAATACTATAATTCTTCCTTCGAAACATATATTGCTTACAATTATTATACAATTCTTACAATGAGAAAAACACCCAACTTTCATATTTCAATACTACCAAAAGCCAAAGAGTAGAGGAAGTGAAATATCTATATGTATTTTTATCACTGAGTACATAAACACAAAAGTTTTGAGAGAGAATTTTACATTGCTTGGATGAGATATATGTTTTCTGATGCAATGTGAAGAAAAAGGCTACTAGAACTACTACAATTTTAGTTTTAGATGACAACCATATCTATGTTACAATTACAGCCTTACAAAATATATCAAAGGAAAATGGCGAAGGATGGGATAATTTGAGTAAGATGACAGCTCAAAAATTAGTTGTCATCAATGTGTTATCAATTTTGACAGCTAATGTTTGGGCTGTCATTATAACTTCTTATAATGACAGTGAAAAACAACATGTCATCGTTTGATGGTGTAAAAAAATTTACTAATTACCTCAAAGTTCATTTTATTTATGAAAATACAATCCTATATAACCAATCTAAACCTAATATTACTTTTACAATGTTTTATTTTTCTTTGGACAAGGCAGTGGCCATCAGATCAGGGACGAGGGAGAGAGATGAGAGAACCAAAACAACCAGATCTGCTTCCAACTCCATTACCAACTCTTCTATGGCAACGAGATCTGGCTCTCCAATATTTGAATAAAGAGAAAAATAGAGAAGCTTCGAGAACGTCTCAGATCTGGGATGAGGGAAAGAGAAGAGAGAGGCAACATCTCATATTTGAGATGAGGGAGAGACGAGAAAGGCAGAGATGCTTCTTCGAGAACCAGATCTGAAATGAGGGAGAGACAAGAATGATAGAGAAGCTTCGTGAGAGACAGAGAGTTGTGTTATGAGAGAGAGTGAGAGATCTGCGAGAGACAGAGAACTTTGAGAGAGAGAGAGAGAGATTTATGAAAGATAGGTTTTTGAGACAGAGAAAGAGAAAGATCTACGAGAGACAAAAAGCTTTGAGTGGCAGAGGTTTGAGAGATAGATCTGCGAGAAACAGAGAGGCTCGAGGGTCTGTTGAGGGCTGTGAAGGAGGTGAAGGTCAAGGGTCTGTCGTCTTTGAAGGATGTGGAGGTCGAGGGTCTATCGTCGGTGCAAATATACTCTTTCTTTACTTTTCATTAATAGTTATATATACATGCAACGGTAGCCACTAGTCACTAGCCTCTCAGTTGTTTCATCACCTACTTACGTCCGTTATGTTGTTCTGTTTTTACAGATGGGAAAATTACAAGAAGGATTAAATCCCCCTTCATCGAACATGTTGTATTTTCAAGGCTCCCATCTTGGTCTCATTATTAAGATTGGCCTTATCACTAGCATCATTTCCCTCACTGTACATTTCTCATAATTCTACGCTCTAATTATGTGTTTTCCTCTTTTCCCCCATGCACTCAAATATTTGAAGCCCTAAATATTCCACATTGCTCACCATGCACATTCTTAAAATAAAAAAAGTTGTTTAAATTTAATAAATTTAGTTAAAAAAAAATAGAAATTATTATATCTTAAGTGATTTGAATGCGTTTAACATTGAATTCAGGTCGAATTGCTTACATACTTCAATTTGTGCAGACTTAGGTTTATCTGGTTCTGTAATATAGATTAAGATCTACTCGAAGAAAATGGTTGGTAAATGGAGCTAATTGGAGTTCACATTTTAGGCTTTTCATTCACATAATGAAATTATGTAGTATAGACACTGATCCCAAACAAAATGGGGGAGGGATTTATTAATTTCAATTTTTCATTAGTAAGGATGTTGTTAATTTACTAGAAATCCCCAAAGCTTAAGTAATAAGAAGAATTTGTATCAAACAGGAAGAGATCGCCGTTGGACGGGCTTTTGCTGCTTTAAAGGACTACCGGTTGGATGGAAACAAGTAGATGATAACAATAGGGTTAATGAACGTGGTTGAATCATTTATTTCTTGCTATGTGACAACAGGTGAACATTCTCTCTTTCTGTCTCTTCAATCTTTTTACCTTCCACTTATTTTATTCCACATAAGAAAAAACAATAAAACTAAAAAATATATATGTCCATGCTTCATTAAATTTCAGGTGCCTATTTTCTGCTTAGTTTACTATTTTGGCGATATCTTTTCTTTTGTTTGTTCACTTGTTTCATTCATAGAAAGGATTGAACAATTTCAGTGGGTCTGTAGTGATTTGAAGCATAGTTCAGCTGATAATTCAGTGATTATATTGCAACAGAAAGTCTTTCCCTCTTATCTGATGACCCGTATATCATTTTGTCCAACTATATTTATCATTTCCTAGCTTAGATATGTTAAGCTAGCATTTATAGTTCATCGATGAGCCTGTGATTATATTGTAATTTAAGACAAGCGTATGTCTGAAATCATTTGTGGAGAACTAATTATATATGAAGCCTTGTGAAGAAGTAAATATTTTCACTCCACTTTTTTTATCATAGATTTTCTCTTTGGTTGGCTTTCTCATTTCTTCACCCTTCACCCCTTGATTTAGACTGTGATTGACTTGACACCTCACGCACAACTGATTTAAAGCGTAGTTTGATTGCTTTACATTCATTAAGAGATTCCACCAGCTTTTCTTCTGTTATAAAGATTTGAATTTTACCTTGAGAATTATAGTTGTATATGAATATGTTTGTCTCTTTCACTTGATTTCTTCATTGGATCCTGAATTTGTGGCTATAGTTTAAAGAGATTTTAGTATATGCCCGACCACTAATGTATAAGATCACCATTCTTTATTCATCAGGGAAGAAATCTTTAGCACTCATTTTGGTCTTAACAAGTTGTCTGCAGATTTAAAATGTTGACGCAGGTTGCTAAGAGCTTTGTAATGAGAGTGATTTATAAGTTTTGGTATTTGGAATAGGATCGAAATGCAGTTGGATTCTGAATTCTTTGTAACTATATTTTGGTATTTGAAGTAAATTGTGCCCATGTAAATTAGTATTATTTTGAAGATACTAAAATGTGAACTGTTTATGAGAGTGATTTGTGAGTTTTGTAATGAAGTAGGATATAGAGATTGTGAACAATTTTTTATGGACATTTATTAATGACAAGTAGAATGTCTGGTTGAAGTAATGAAAAAAACTAACATGGAAAGACATTTGTTTTTTCTTTGCATGGCAGCTTTTTTAAATAATTTGGATATTAGATGATGGTGATTCTTCGTCATCTAATTATTTTTCGCGGCACCTATGATGATGGGGACTCCCCATCATCTAATTACTTTTGGTAGCACTTGTGATGACGGGGATTCCCCGTCATTTAATTGCTTTTAGCAACACCTATGATGACGGGGAATTTCTGTCATCTAATTGATTTTCGTGGCACCTTATTATGACAGTTGTTATTGAAAAAGAGTAAATATGATAGCTTGATAGACGGCATGCGATCGACCATCATTATAGGGTTATAATGATGGAATTTCATCTTCATCTAAGGCCAAAATTGTAGTAGTGTAACATTTCATTTGCTTGGATGAAATCTTTGTACCCCATAACCCGATGTATCGAACGGAACTTTCGAACCGCTCGAACTTGGTTGACTACTTGAATTGGCTGTGTTCTTTCTAATTGGTCGCTTTGCACTTCCCATTAAGATAAACAAAACGAAGATGAAAGGGGAATGTATGAGTTTTGAGTATGGTTCGCAGGGGGAGGACGTCAAATCGCAGGCTAGGGCTATGGGAGTGTCGCAGGAATCGCGAGGGTCGTGGGTATATGGGAGAGTATGTTGGCTTCACTGGTGGATCTTTCACGATAACGGGGATGGAGAAGAATGTATTGGTTTCATCATTTGGAATGTTTTTTTTTATGTTGATGGTCGCCTAAGAGAAGGTGAAGAGAATGGAATAGGGTTTTTAGTTTAAGGGTTAATTTTGAAAATAAAATGAGGCTAAAAATAAAAATAAAAAAATGAAGGAGTATAAATTAAAAAGAAAATAGATCTACTTTCAAAGTTTATGGGGTAAAAAATTTAATATAAAGGTTAAATTCAAAATTCTAATTTTTAAATTCAAACTTTTAGGGGGCAAATGGTTTTTGTGACTTCATTGATTTTGTAGATGATTGGTAAATGGAGCTAATTGGAGTTCACATTTTTGGCTTTTCATTCACATAATGAAATTATGTAGTATAGGCACTGATCCCAAACAAAATGGGGGAGAAATTTGTTAATTTAGTTTTTCAGTAAGGAAGTTGTTAAATTGCTAGAACTCCCCAAAGTTTAAGTAATAAGAAGAATTTGTATCAAACTGGAAGGGATCACCGTTGGATGGACTTTTGCTGCTATAAAGGACTACCGGTTGGATGGAAACAAGTAGATGATAGCAATAGGGTTAATGAACATAGTTGGATCATTTGCTTCTTGCTATGTGACAACAGGTGAACATTCCATCTTCCTGTCTCTTCGATGTTTTTACCTTCCATTTATTTTATTCCACATAAGAATAAAAAATAAAACTCAGAAATATATATGTCCTTGCTTCGTTGAATTTCAGGTGCCTAATTCTGCTTAGTTTACTATTTTGGCGATCGTTTTCTTATGTTTGTTCACTTGTTTCATTCATTAAAAGGATTGAACAGTTTCAGTGGGTCTGTGATGATTTGAAGCATAGTTCAGTTGATAATTTAGTGATTATATTGCAGCAGAAAGTCTTCACTCCTATCTGATGACCCATATATCATTTTCTCGATCTGTATTTATCATTTCCTAGCTTAGATCTGTTAAGCTAGCATTTATTGTTCATCGATGGGCATGTGATTATACTGTAATTTAAGACAAGCGTATGTCTGGAATCATTTATGGAGAACTAATTATATATGAGGCCTTGTGATGAAGTAAATATTTTCTCTCCACTTTTTTGTCATAGATTTTCTCTTTGGTTGCCTTTCTCATTTCTTCACCCCTCACCCCTTGATTTAGACTGTGATTGACTTGACGCCTCACGCTCATATGATTTGAAGCTTAGTTTGATTGCTTTACACTTCATTCAGAGATCCCATCAGCTTTTCTTCTGTTCTAAAAATTTGAATTTTACATTGAGAATTACAATTGTATATGAATATGTTCATCTCTTTCACTAGATTTCTTCGTTGGATCTTGAATTTGTGGCTAAGTTTAATGAGATTTTAGTATATGACCGACCACTAGTGCATAAGACTACCATACTTTATTCATCAGGGAAGAAATCTTTAGCACTCACTTTGGTCTTAACAAGTTGTCTACAAATTTAAAATGTTGACGCGGGATGCTAAGAGCTTTGTAATGAGAGTGATTTGTGAGTTTTGGTATTTGGAGTAGGATCAAAATGCAGTTGGATTCTAAATTCCTTGTAATTATATTTTGGTATTTGAAGTAAATTGTGCCCGTGTAAATTTAGTATCATTTTGAAGATACTAAAATGTGAACTGTTTATGAGGGTGATTTGTGAATTTCAGAATGGAGTAGGATATATGGATTGTGAACAGTTTTTTATGGACATTTATTAATGACAAGTAGAATGTATGGTTGAAGTAATGAAAAAAAAAAACTAACACGGAAAGACAAAAAATGCCTTTCATTATAGGGTTATAATGATGAGTTTTCATCTTCATCTAAGGCTAACATTGTAGTAGTGTAAGATTTCATTTGCTTGGGTGAAATCTTTGTACCTTATAACATGAAATATCGAATGGAACTTTCGAACTGCTCGAACTTGGTTGACTACTTGAATTGGTTGTGTTCTTTCTAATTGGTCTCTTTGCACTTCCCATTAAGATAAACAAAACGAAGATGAAAGGGGAATGTATGAGTTTTGAGTCTGGCTCGTAGTGGGAGGACATCAAATCATAGGCTAGGGTTGTGGGAGTGTCGCATGAATCACGAGGGTCGTGGGGTATGTGGGAGAGTATGTTGGTTTCGCTGGTGGAGCTTTCACGATGACAGGAATGAAGCAGAATATATTGGTTTCGTCATTTGAAATATTTTTTATATTGATGGTCGTCTAAGAGAAGGTGAAAAGAAGAAGAGATATGGGTTTTTAATTTAAGGGTTAATTTTGAAAATAAAATGAGACTAAAGTAAATGAAGAAGTATAAGTTAAAAAGAAAATATATCTATTTTCAAAGTTTATGGGTAAAAAATTTAATATAAAGGTTAAATTCAAAATTTTAGTGGGCAGATAGTTTTTGTGACTTCATTGATTTTGTAGATGCATGACTGGCTTATTGATAAAAATGGCACCTATTTGATTTTACTTACAGACCAATGTAAGACATAATTATTTATTTCACTTATCAAGTTCATTAATTTAGATCATCCATATATAATCGTACGATATACATATTAATCTCAATTCTACATAAGAATCAGATCGTGCTCACCTAAGAGAAGATAAAGATGGGGAATAGGTTTCTAGTTTAAGGGTTAATTTTGAAAATAAAATGAGGCTAAAAATAAAAACAAATAAATGAAGGAGTATAAATTAAAAAGATATTAGATCTTTTTGAAAATTTAGGGGGTAAAAAATTTAATATTAAGGTTAAATTCAAAATTTTAATTTTTAAATTTCAAACTTTTAAAAGGCACATATTTGGTTTTAGTTATGGATCAATATTTCATTTATTATTTTCATTAATCTGGACCATCCATATATAATTGTACGACATACATATTAATCTCGATTCTACATAAGAATCAGATCGTGATGTTCAGTAAACATGTTATAGGGTTCAACATATATGTTGATGTGTTCAAAAAATGTTAAAATTCCAAAACTTTCAATAGTTTGTTGGACTCCTTATAAATGCATTGAACTCATTAGTTAACCCCCAACATTTTTATCGAATCACAATAAAAACCTAACTTTTCAACATTTTATTAAACCCCAACACGTTTCTTGAATCTCTTAACACATTATTGAACCACTTAACATTTTAGTTGAACCCCAACAAGAAATCTACATTTTTGACATTTTGTTAAACTCCGCAACACATTTGGTGAATCTCTTAACATATTTATTGAACCCTTTAATATTATTGTTGAATCATAGTAAAAAAATCAAAGTTTTTAACATTTTGTTGAGTCCCTAATATAGTTGTTGAACCACCAAACACATCTTTTACACCCCTACATCTTGTTGAAATCTGACAAAAAAAATCTAAATGTTCAAAATTTTGTTATACCATTCAACATATTTATTGAACCTCCGCAATATATTTGTTGAACCCAAACAAAAAATTAACTTTTCAACATTTTATTTTACTCCTAACACATTTGGCTAGGATTATTCAAGAACAACCCAAGGACCATTGATGCTCGCATCAATGGTTTGGATTGCTCAAGAGTAGGGGTGTTCAAAATCAAACTGAATCGATCGAACCGAATCGAACCAAATTGAACAGAAAAGGGTCGGTTTGGCTGGTTATTTTTTGTGTGTTCGGTTCAAAAAAATTATCGAACCGAAGTTTCGGTTTGGTTCAGAATTTTGATGGTTTTCGAACTGAACCGAAGCATTAAATTTATATATTTTTATTTTTTATATATAATTTCTTTTAAAACTGAACTAAACCAAAGTGAAGCTTTAATTTTATATTTATTTTTTCAATAATATCATTTAAAAATTATCTAAAAAATTATTTTTAATTAATAATATCGAATCGAAAAACGAAACCGAAACTCAAGGTTTGGTTCTTTTAACATTTACTGTTCGGTTCGATGATTCTATCACTAAATCGAAGTTTCAGTTCTGTTCTTTTAACATTTACTGTTCGGTTCGATGATTCTATCATTAAACCAAAATTTCAGTTCTATTCAATTTTTCTCCAAAAATCGAACCGCACATAAAAAAATTTAAGGGCTATTGATGCCGATCATCAAAGGGTAGTACCCGGGATTAAAAAATTTCCTTTAATTTGTATATTACTAACTAATCATCTGCCAATTTCGTAACGGTCAAAGAAAATTGTCATAGTCAACGACAAGGGCGGCTACTCTTGTAAGTTGTAAGATAAATAAGAACGTGGAGAACCTGGCTGGACCTGAAGAAAAAAATATCAGCGTGGAACGATTATTTTATTAAATTTATATATCATTTTAATTAATTAATTTATTGCAATCTGCATCAAAATTCTTAGTCTGAACGTCCAAACACTCCCTTAATTCCTTAACTCGCCGGAATCCCCAACGACCTTCCTCTCTCTCTCTCTCTCTCTCTCTCTCTCTCTCTCTCACACATACACACACGCACGGCAATTCGTCGTTTGACCAGCCTGGTAATCACCTTAAGCCTCAATTCCTCGAAAGAAATAGGCTTTCTTTATCGTTCTGAAATCCAGTAAAATCCATTTCCTTAGCTCGATTTCATTCTGTGACTCAAATTTTACCATCCATAGCGTTATTATCTCAATTATTCTACTTGACCTCACAATTTCCCTGTATATGTATCGCCAGTAGCCAAAGATCTGCTGAGTAGCTTCGATTTAAGTTATCGCTGCTCGGGTTTGTTCCCGTTCTAGGTTAGAGAAAAGGTTTTGTTCCTTTTGGTTGGCGCTGGAATGGTGGGTTCTAAGAGTCCAAACGGTACTTCGCCACCACCTCAGCCGACGAAGAAGTACGGGATTACAAAACCAATCTCTCTTGCTGGACCAACAGAGTCTGATCTTCAGCGCAATAGTGAACTAGAAAGGGTACTTCTTTTTATTTTTTTATTAAACGCCAGAATTTAATCGTCTTTTTGTTGTGTTAAATTAACTGTGAAGTAAAGTTTTCTTATGTAGATTATGGTTTTGCTATGTTGCTAGTACTTGGTTGATTCGGGTTTGTACGAGAGTAGAGAAGATGATGTGAAAAGAGAGGAGGTTCTAGGTCGTATCGATCAGGTAATCTTTGTTACGAGTTTGTCAGTTGGCACGTGTAAGGGTGAATCATGTCTTTTGTGCATCTAGGCTATACATGACAAAGTAATTTGGGTAGGATTTCTATAGAAACAGGTTTTTGTGACGTTGGCTCAACAACTTGGATAAGCATACGGGTTAGTCTTGCCATGGTGCAGGGCTAACATCGTTTCTTTGGCGTGTCTTGTGCTGTCATTGCTACCCTAGTTTATCCAAGGCAACCAATTGTCGGAGTTCCTTGAGCTTGTGGTGTCTATAGGTTCTGACTGTCATTCTTCGAGAAATTGCTTCGTCCTGAGTTTTCTTCAATATTTAGGTTCTGAATTCACCAGGCTATGATGTTGCTTTTATCGCAGATGTGGTTTTCATATTGATGTATTTGTAATAATGTTTTTGATTTTATCGCAGATGTGGTTTTCATATTGTTGTATTTGTAATAATGTCCTTTTATACTTGCGTATATTTAGATTATGTATAGAGGTTTATTGTCAATTTAATTGGTGATGGTATATCTAGTATACGATCAAAATTGGGGCTACAAACGTTTTAGACGGCCATCTGCCATCCTCTACTCAGTAGAAAGAATTCCAAGTATTCTACACACTTGCCTTGGAATGCTGTACACAATCTTTTTGTTTGATTGTTTCTTTTAATCGTTTGTTTTGTTTTTTGTTTTCTTTTTCGGGGATTTGAGAGAGCTGGGAGCTTCAAGGAAGTCTCTTTGGGCTGTTAAATAACATTACACAGGTTAATGACTTGCTATAGCTTGGCTTGTCATGTGCTGGGGCTAATTTCTCATAACATTTTGATATCAATTTAAATTTTCATTTTTCTTGTAAAGAGTGGATATTTCCTCGAGATCCTCATTATGAGTCTGTCTTGATTTACTACCGGACTCCTTTTGCACAGCCCTTGGGGGTTTCCTCTGTTTACACATTTTCTTTTATCGGTAATGTTTTTAATTTTTTCAGTATCTTCATAGACTTGAAGTTCACATACTTGACTGTAGGTAGCATCACGTGACCTGAATGTTGGCAGTTTAGGTTGTTTTTACTCGTTTATTTGATTGTGTGTCATGAAGTTATGGTCATAAACAATTTTTACTTCACTATAGATTGTAAAAGGTTGGGTCAAGCAATTAACTCGCCAAAGAGGCTATGCGGATCAGATGGTGGAGAACGCAAATGCTGTAATTTTTACTTTCGGATCTTATCGTTTGGGGGTAAGTATGTTTAGATATGCTGATGCCAAAACAGCAGTCTGATAGCTTATTATCTTTGTTGTCTGTTATCTACCCATAGTTGATTATCTTTGGAAATAGTCTTGAAGCACATCTAATGCACTTGGAATTATTTGTATATTTTGGGAATTTTACATTTTGGTCATTGTGGTGCAATTTCCATGTTGATAGTTTTAACCTATAAGTATAGATATGAGCTTTTTTGGTTGAAGAAAGTAAATCATCCTTAAAGTTGCTTACAAGGCTGCAGATGAGAATTTCCTTCTGTCTTAGTGTTTAACATCACCGACAATATCTGTATTTTACATTGCAATCTCGTTAACGATAAAAAGGGTGTTGATCAATAAGGCAAGTGTTTTCAGTATTTAATCAAAACTGCTTTCAATAAAAATTCGCAATACAATATTTTTAAAAATCCTTGTTTGCGTCTTTCTTTTTTTTTGATGAATTTTCAGTATCCTATAAAAGAAAACTCAAGAAGGCAAGTGTCGACAATCTTGACTTGCATAGGCACAGGCTGATGTTTTGTAATGACCCTTGGGAATATTTTATTAACAAAATATATTTTTTTTAAATCAAGAAGGTAATTGTAGATTTAGGCAGGCAAAATGATGCAGGAGGTTCTTATGAAATGAGTAAAATTTTTTAGGATTGAGAGCACATGTATGGTATTGTTTATGTGTTTATATACTAAGATACGAAGCTCTTAGAAGTTTGATCTCCTCAAGCATGTATCTTCAATGGAAGGTCAATCCAATATTTAAGGATGTAGCAACAAATTAACATTTCACAGGTACATTGCCCTGGGGCGGACATAGACACATTGTGCGTTGGACCATCTTATGTGAATAGAGAGGTGAGTAACAAATCACTGATATTGTCAATTACTGAATCAGTTGATTTGGAATAAAAGAAAATCGTGCTTTACCAACCAATCAAAATACTTTACCTGACATGTCAGTATATTTCTGCAGGAGGATTTTTTTATGATTTTGCATAATATTTTGGCTGAAATGGAAGAAGTTACTGAACTTCAACCAGTTCCTGATGCTCATGTTCCAGTAATGAAATTCAAGTTCCAAGGAATATTAGTTGATCTTCTTTATGCGAGTATATCTCTTTTGGTTGTTCCAGAAGTAAGCTTTATGGTTGTTTTGATTTTCTTAGTATTCGTTCCATTGTATCTCTTTTTCCCCAGTTGCCACTGATTCTTCACACTACACATCAGTAATGATTTTAGGACAATGTGATGTGGATATATTTCATGAACCAGAATATCTTTGTTGCTATATAAGTTATGCATTCTGCATTTATACTGCCAAATTTATTCTTTCATAGTTTTCTTTTCCATGGCTAAGATGCCATCTGAATTGCACTAATGAAGAAAGAAAATAATACATCTTAACAATTTTATTTTGGTTAATGATATATTGTTGTTGTTGAATAACTTCACATAGGAACTGGACATCTCACATGAATCCATACTTTATGATGTTGATGAGCAAACTGTTCGAAGTGTTAATGGCTGCAGGGTCGCAGATCAAATTCTTAAACTAGTTCCCAATGTTGAGGTTAACTTATCTGATACTTGATCCTTTTTTTATTCACTTTTACCTGATTACTGTCCACTAATCTTCCATAATTGTAGCATTTCCGCACGACACTCAGATGCTTAAAGTTTTGGGCTAAAAGACGTGGTGTTTACTCAAACGTGAGTTCTAGCTTTCCAGTTTTTGCATAATAAAAAATATAATCAATTTGAACTCTACAATAAAACTCTTACTTTAAATTTTGCTTCATTTATAGGTCACTGGATTTCTTGGAGGTGTAAATTGGGCTCTTTTGGTCGCTCGGATATGCCAGCTTTACCCCAACGCAAACCCAAGTATGTTGGTTTCCAGATTCTTTAGAGTATACACACAGTGGCGCTGGCCAAATCCTGTAATGTTATGTCCAATAGAAGAGAATGAACTTGGGTTTCCTCTATGGGATCCGCGTAAAAATCCTCGTGACCGGTTTCATCTCATGCCAATAATAACTCCTGCTTACCCTTGCATGAACTCTAGCTATAATGTGTCAACAAGTACTCTCCGTGTTATGACGGAGCAGTTCTCCTATGGTAGTAAAATATGTGAGGTGAGATCATTGTGTTTTATGCTGTTAACTTTTTAACTTTCATTTTCTACCTTTTTTGCGTTTGATGCTTACTCTCTCGCCTCTTTGATTTTGAGTGTTAACAGGAGATTGAGTTGAATAAAGCCCAGTGGAGTGCTCTATTTGAGCCTTACCATTTTTTTGAGGCATATAAAAACTATCTGCAGGTGGACATAATTGCTGCAGATGCTGAAGATTTGCTTGCATGGAAGGGATGGGTTGAATCTCGTCTTAGACAACTTACTCTAAAGGTGATTCCATGACTCCATATTATTCTTATGAAGTTATGGTGGAATGATAAAGTTAAAAGTACATTGAATTCATTATGATAGAAATACTGCTGATTTTGTAATGGTTATCTACAAACCAAATAGTGGTTCTTTCTCTTAATACTTTCACTCTGTTTTCACTATGCAGATAGAAAGAGACACAAATGGGATGCTGCAATGCCATCCCTACCCAAATGAATATGTGGACAGTTCCAAGCCATGTTCTCACTGTGCTTTCTTCATGGGCTTGCAAAGGAAGGAGGGAGTGAGAGGTCAGGAAGGCCAGCAGTTTGACATTCGGGGAACTGTGGATGAGTTCAGGCAAGAGATTATTATGTATGTGTTTTGGAAGCCAGGGATGGAGATATATGTTTCTCATGTCCGGCGGAAGCAGCTTCCCAACTTTGTTTTTCCTGATGGGTACAAACGGGCTCGGTCTTCAAGGTGCACGAATCAGCAAGCTGAAAAAACATATGAAGAAGCTGTAGGGTGCAAATCTGGGTCTGCTGAGAGACATATAAAGAGGAAGAATGATCTTGCAGATATGAAGCCAGCCAAACCTGAGAAGCGAGTCTCAATTAGCCCGCAACGGCCTGAGTATGTCTCTCTGCAAACTAGGACAAGTAGGCCTGATGAAAATTCGCAGATCGGATTCATAGAACCAGTTAGATTTCAGAGTTCAACAGCTGTGGAAGCACATAAGAAATCAAAGAGTAGTGCATCCGGTGGAATGTTGGATTTTGAAAGAAGTTCCATAGTGAATGATGTTGTAATGGATGAAAGTGTTTACAAGGAAACCTTCAAAGAGCAAACTTCTGCAAAAGTTACTGAGTCACCAGGAGCTAGTAATGAGATAAAGCAAGCTCACGTGACAGAACGACCATCTACAAGACCGAAGGTGGAAAGAGCTGAGGATTTGGCGTTTACTGGCATTGAGATGGGAAGTGAATCAACAAGGGGAGTGATTAATTGGACGAAGGGTGCTGCAGATATTGACCAAGAATTGGTCCAACCATTTAGTTCGGTAGCAGGGGCAGAAAACACACAGACAGCGTTTGATTTGAGCTCTCATGCACAGAACCTCAATTGTGAGGTGAGTATCTCAGTTTGAGATTTTTGGATTAGGAACTGTAGCTGATGGCAGTGAAAAAACCGAAAGTTTTGGAGATAGTGAGAGTCCAAGATGTTTGCAGGGTGATGTTAGCATGGTAGGTCCAGAGCCTCTTTCTGAAACTGGGTGTAGTAGTAAAGGAAGAGTATATCAAAATGCTTTGTCAGAAGAATCAGAGGTTTGAATCTTGAACAACCAACACATATTGGTTCTTTTCTTATAATCGGTAGTTCTTTTCTTTCGATACAATATTTGGTTTATGCGTCTTTTCCATTTCTGTCTTTTCTTAATTTGGAGGATGAGAATTGGCATACCAATTTGAACACACTCTCTGATGGATTCCCGATCATATGTGATTAACTTGAGCTGCAATTCCCTCCAAAAGGAAGTTCCCTAAATTTTACTTGCTATGCAGTTTGGTCGTTGTCTCCTCCTTTTATATGTTTCCTTCCCCAACGCCCAACCCCCTCCACACTCCGTTCATTGAAAGAATTTATTGGTTGTTTCAAGTTTGTGCTAGATTTGAATCATCATTTTGATGCTAAATCTTTACACAGGCAATATCCTGACTGGTGCACATGTGGTGGCAGGTCATGCACCATTATACGCCCTATTTTTCCAGCAATCGCGCTGAAGAACCTTTTTGCATGTGTATTATGCTTTTCATTTTCATTTTCCCTAAATTTCTCACATTCGGAACCTAATTGTTTAATTCTGTAGCCAAAGACCAAACTTGGAATGGTTGTACAGACGCAGACTGAAGCGATGTCAGAATCAGAATCATTGGAGAACTTGATGACAAGGCACGTGTTTTAAACTGAGATAATTTTCATTTGAATCATATTATCTTTATGCTGTCCTATTTGGTTTCTCTAGCACTCTTGGAGCAGGCTGAGTTAGAAGTTTAAACAGTAGCATGCCACAAATTGGAAGGTAGATTATGGAATGGAGCCACTGCCATGTAGTGCCAGCATCTTGGTAAGTGCAGCGTAAGTCGCTGGCTTTCATTATATGGTTTCTAGTTGTTCATGCATGAACCGTCTCGCGCGCTGGGAGTGAAGAGTCTCCTACCGAGGAGAACTGCATAGAAATAGTGATAGACACGGCTCAAATTTTAATGGCAGTTGAAGTTGTGATCATCCATAGAAGGCAGCTATTAGAAGTGCGTTGAAGATTTTGTTCGTGCAGTTCCTTTGAGTGTGGAAATGTCGTGACTCCGGTTTATAGATGAAAAGGTACTATGCTTGTTTAGCAACAGCATACGAGGGTGTTTAAGGGAGCTGATTTCTTCCTTTTTGTAGGCTTTGTAATTCTCTTAGGACCCAACAATTTCGTTGTGTGTGGGGGATCGACCCCACCAACACTGTATTCATCGTTTCAGCCAGTATAAGCATTTGTCCCTTGACGTACTCTCTCTCTCTCTCTCTCTCTCTCTCTCTCTCTCTCTCTCTCTCTCTCTCTCTCTCTCTCTCTCTCTCGTTATGTGTTTTTATCTATAAAGTGAAAACATATGCAAAAACATAATCTGAAGTATGAAAGTGATATTCTTTGAAATTCATATTTGATATAAACTCAAAACAGAGTGGTTCTATTAAAATAAAATATTAGAATAATGCAGGCTGTTCTTGATGGGTTGATAGTGTAGGTTGTTTGGGTTGTCTGTTTTTTTCTGGTTTGGTTTAGTATTAACCTTAGTTTGTTCCGTGCGATTTCTTGGTGTGGCTTCCGTGCTGTATCTTCATTGCTGTGTGCTTGTTAGTTTGTCTTTCTGTATAGCAATGTAGTGTATATTCTGCATATCTAGCTCTGAGCTTGCACTTTATTGCATATTAATTATTTGAGTATGTCGATTGTAAAAGTGTAATATAAATTTTTGATTAATACAAATTTTTGCCTTCAACAAAAAATATTAGAATAATGAAGATAAATATTGTTATTAGCATAATTTAAAGAATAAAAAATATATTTTGTGATATTTATTCGGGAAATCATAATTGAAATTAATGGTATTGGATATATGTGTTAAGATCAATTATGAAATTTTCAGAAGTATGAAAGATAGCCAGTAACGAAAAATCATTGTGCAATTTCTCGATGTAATTCTTCCATTTAAAGCAATTTGTCTTTTAATATTCGCAACTCCTATATTTTTAATAAATAAAATGAGAAATGTGTTCATTGTTGATAGAATGTTGATAAATGTGTTAAATTCATATATTAAGTATTTTTTTTATCAAAAATGTCTCTCACCATTTTGTTTATGAGTGTCCACGGTTCGATTCAACGATAAAATCGAAGTGTGAATACTAAAAGAATCGAACCGTGAATACTAAAAGAACCAAATCGAACCGAACCGTGAGTTTCGGTTCAGTATTATTAAGTAAGAATAATTTTTAGATGATATAATTGAAAAAACAAATATAAAATTAAAGTTTTGCTTCGGTTCGGTTTGGTTTTATAAGAAATTATACATAAAAATATATATAAATTTAAAGTTTCGGTTTGGTTTAGTTCGGCTCGAAAATTACCAAAATTCTGAACTGAATCAAAACTTTGATTCAACGATTTTCCCGACCCGAACCAAACATACATAAAAAACTGACTGAACTGATCATTTTTGGTTCAGTTCGGTTTAATTCGACCAGTTCGGTTGATTTTGAACACGCCTAATTTTGCTATAGATATATACATACAAAATAAAATTTGTTAAATTATAGAAAAAATTAAAATCAGTAAAAACTTGTTCTCAGTCTTAAGAAAGAGAGTACAAAAACAAATTTCCCGCGAAAAGCCATCGACCAACAAACTCGGCTTCCTCTTCCTCTATGCAAACAAGACCAGACTGGAGTGAGAAGGGCTTAGCCTAAAATGTATTGACTCGTGACACTTTTTGTTTCTAGAAGAAAGGAAACAATCAGTGTCTTCTCTGGTTTCAATAACGGAAGCAGTAAAGAAGCGGTGCTGATATCTTTCGAACTCTTAAGAGTATTAGGGTTTTTTTTATTCCGTCCAAAAGACGACAGCAATTTACAAGAAGTTATGATAGGTAAAGAAAGAAGATGCAATATCGCCAATTTGAGTATTGCGTTTCGCTGCAATTCAACGGACCAAAATGCTATTGCCGGGCTTGGTATGATAGCTGAAAGCCCTTGCTTACTCTGAATTTCCGTAACATAAAACGACCTATGGCTTGCTATCACTTCAAATCCTCGAAAACATCAGAGGCTTAAAACCAGGCTATTGCCATCACCTTCTTCTGACACTTTATTCGGGTTGTAACTTGAGAGATATGTAGCGGAGCCGAGGAGGGGAGCAACATCGAACTCACTTCCCGTTCTCTTTCCTTCAAAACCTTGAGGAGGACAGAACCGGCGGAGAATCTGCAAAATCTCCTTCATGGAAGGTCTTGTTGAAGGTAAGGTATTCGTGCAAATGAGCCCTAGTTTAAATAAAGTTGTCATTTCTTCCAAATAACATGGCTCCCTTATTTCTTCATCTATAGCATCAATAATCGGATTTCCTTCACTGTAATGTTGCCATGCCCACTCTGCTAGGCTTGTGTTCTCATTTCCGCTATTGGGTTCTCTTCCTGTTACCAGTTCTAGGAGTACAACCCCGAAGCTGTAAACATCGACCTTTTCGTTGACTTTTGTTGTGTATGCATACTCTGCAATTGAAAGTTAAGGAGAAATGTTAAAGTCGTGTTTTAAGAATTAGGAAACATTCTACCGACCCCTCTCTTGTTGTTTGCGTTAATTGAATAGACATGTTCTCTAATTTCAATAATTATAAAAAGCTCTGTCGTTCTTACTCACTTTAAGTGAAAGATAAAAAATGTTATTGATATCTTCATCTTACTATTTCTTGATCTAACTATTTTAGGTTCTAACAAAAATAAAAATAAAGAAAAATATTTTAGGCGTATTCTCAAATACTATTTTACACAAGTTATAATTTACGGAAAAAATTTATGTGCTCACAAAGAAAAGTGTTTTGGACATTATGGACTTATTGATTCCATATAATGGAGTTATAGTTTTTGAAATTAGAGAGAATGTCAGCGTAATTAAGACAATTTATAAAGGTGGTTGGTGTAATTTACCTACTAAATAACTTTAAATTTGCATTTTTGAGTTTCAGGTTATTTCTCCGGTACGGGGTAATCACACCATTAGATCACCGTTGTGTGTCCCATGTGGGAGGGATCCAAGGGTGGGATCACCCCGGTATCGATATCCGAAAACATTTCGTACGTTTCAAGAAAAGAATTGGTATTTCCAATTTGGATGATCTTACCTGGGGCTATGTAACCGAAAGAGCCAGCAATGGCGGACATTGTATCAGGCTCTCCTTGCTTAGCCAAAAGCTTAGCCAGTCCAAAATCTGCTATTCTTGCATTGAACTCACAGTCTAACAAGATGTTGCTAGACTTCACATCTCGATGAATGATTGGTGGAGAACAGTCATGGTGCATATAACTTAGGCCTTGTGCAGCTCCATATGCTATCTGCAACCTTCTTCGCCAGTCTATGGCAACTTGATGATAAAATGAGTCTATTGCAGCTGCTGACCCTCTCGTCTTCCTGTGAAGCCATTTGTCTAGGCTCTGGTTTTCCATGTATTCATAGACAAGGAGCTTCGAGTCCCCACTTGAAATGCAACACAACAACTTCACTATATTGGTATGCCGAATCGACCCCAGTATTTGAACCTCTGCTATAAATTCTTTCTCAAGCCTACACTCCATTTTCCTGTTATTCCAAATTCTTTTCACAGCAACATAACAACCATCACGGTTGGTATCTATGCGGTACACTTTGCCCGACCCACCACTTCCAATAAGATTACTCTCTGTTAGATTAGACAGGATATTCAGTTCTGTGAACTCTAATCTTTGGAATGAAGTAAGCTTCCACGTTGAAAGGTCTCGTCCTTGCTTCTTTCTCCTGTAATCTTTAACCAGGAAAAAGGCCCATAATATGGCAACTAGGAGAACAGCGGTGAGGAGAGTGAGGATCAGGGCAAGATATTTGGAGTTCTGTTTTTTTGAATCTTTTAATCTAGAGTAACAGCTTGGAAGGTTAAGAATATTACTGGCAGCACAGAGATTGGAATTGTTTAAGAAACTGTTTTGGTAAGCAAGGTTCTCGAGCTCATATGGGATTCTCCCAGAGAGCTGATTGGAAGACAAGTTGAGGAAAGTTAGCTTTAAGTGGCCAATCTCAGGAGGGATTTCACCTGAGAATTCATTACCTGATATGTCCAAGTAAAGAAGGTCAGGAAGAAACCCAATAGCTGAAGGAATGTGGCCCGACAGGTAGTTTCTTGAGAGATTCAAAGCATTTAGTGATTTCCACGAGATGATCACGGACGGAAAATTGCCAGATAGGTTATTACCATCAAGCATAAGAGTAGTGAGCCCGGAAAGATTAGTCAGCTCCATTGGAATTCCACCTGAAAGAAGATTATTGCTTGCTTCGAAAACAACTATGCTATGCCAGGAAGAAACTTCAGAAGGAATTTGACCCGAAAATCTGTTGTCACTGATTTCCAGCCTTGACAAATTCCAAGCTAAGTTGCTCTGAAGATTCCCCGAAAATGAATTTCCGCTGAGCATCAGGCTATATAGATTAAATGCTGTCCACAGACCAGAAGGAACCTCACCAGAAAAGTTATTATCATAAAGCTGGACCGTCCTTAAAGTACTGCAATTACCAAGCCCCTTTGGTATCTGTCCGCTCAGCTTGTTTCTGAAAGCAACTACTCCTTGAAGAACTCCTTTATAACACAGATGTTCTGGTAACTGACCACTTAGTTGATTCTGAGCCACCTCAAATGCTTCCAGCTCTGTATGCAGGCCTATTTCTGGAGGCAGAGATCCGGACAAGTTGTTGTTAAAAACACGAAACTGTTTGAGCTTTGGTATCAGGCCTAAACTAGACGGAATTTCACCAGATAAATGATTTCCATACAGATTGAGAAGTGTCAAGTTTTGTAGCTTTCCGAAATCGTCCGGGATTGGACCGGTTAAATTGTTCATAGCAAGGTCGATCTCAAGCAATCGAGTTGCTTTCACTGAACTTGGTATCGCACCAGACAACTTATTTTGGAAGAGATACATATTGCTAAAATTCTGCAAAGAGAACAACCCAGTTGGAATTGGACCCACTAAATTGTTCCTTGCCAAATCCAAGTGTTCAAGGCTCAAAAGATCTGAAAACTCTTCTGGAATTTCACCAATCAAATTAGATTTCGTTAACCACATAAACTTCATCTTCTTCAAATTCCCAAACTCTTTTGGTATTGGAGAAGGTACCAGCTCACCATTATAGGCCATGAACAAAACTTCAAGATTGGATAAGTTTCCAATTTCTGCAGGAAATGTACCATTGAACAGGTTTTGATAAAGTTTCAAAGCTTTCAACTCCGGGAGTCGGCCAATTGACGGGGGTATGTCGCCGGAGAAATTGTTGGCTCCAAGGTCAATGTATTGAAGAGTTTGCATTCTGTCTATATCTTGAGGAATCAGGCCAACAAAATAGTTCTGTGAGAGGTCAAGATATTGGAGCATGGAGCAGTTATATAGAATCACGGGGAACTCGCCCGGGATGTAGTTGAGAGAGAGGTCAAGTACTGTTAGGTTTTTGAGGTCACAGATTGTTTCTGGGATTTTTTCTGTGATGTTTTTGTCTTTGAGTAATATCCCTGTCACGGTGCCGCCTGTGCAGATGATCTCCGGCCAATCGCACGGTGAGGATGAGGAGTTCCAGGCTTGGATAGACGTTGGATCGCCCCATTGCTGTTTAAGTTTCAGTAAGACTGCTTGTTCTGCGTTTAGAGTTTGTGAATCTACTTTGAAGGGTATACAGAGGAGGAGGAAATACAAAAGAAAGAGTGGAATTTGGGGAAATGGTGAGGGTAGCTTTGACATTTGGGATGGTTCAGGTTGTTATTCCGGATGAGTGTTTTTTGCCGGTAAATTGAAGATAGGAAACCAACAGACTTTTAAACGTTGGAAGAGATGTTTGGAGGGCTGCAGTTTTGAAAGTAAAAATGTAGTCAAATTTGGAGTTCTGTTCTTACACGGATCAACCAAATCTTTATGATGATTACAGGTTAGGTATTATCCACTGTACTTAACTTTTTTTTTTGTATTTGTTTAATTAGTAATAAAAAAGAATTTTAACCCTCACAAAATATATACTTATTTAAGACAAAAAGGTATATATTACTCCTTGAATAAGTTGTGTGTTTGGTGATTTCTAACAGTAAAAAAATAAGATTTAAATTTGTGTAATTGTTGATAACAATGTTTTGATGAAACTACCATGTTATTGTTATTCTTTCTTGTTTATTATTTAAAAAAAAATTAAACTCTCTTAAAATAATACTTATTTAAGACAAAATTATATATTACTCCTTGAATAGTTGGTGATTTTGATGATTTCTTATAGTCAAAATATAAAACTTAAATTTGTTTAATTGTTTATAATAGAAAATATTTAAATGAATAATACTTATGAAATTTAAGAAAAAATAATAATATATATTTAAGAAAATAATATAGTACTCCTGGAATAAATGGTAATTTTGATAATGTTTTTTTATAGTCAAATCTAGCTTTAAATATGTTAATAGTTTATGACAAAAAAATATATAAATGAAACTATGAAACTACCTTGTTACTTCTAATTAGCACGGCTGCTGCTTGTATTATTTCAGACAATAGACTGGAAAGTGTTAATTATTTCTGAAAAAATCCCATGCTTTTTTCTTGTCTTATTTTGTGCTTCACTTAGAATATGATACCAGTGGGACCTTTATGTTCTAGAAACTAGATTGAGTATTGACCTCGTGCTCTCACTCTTTACTAATACATTTAATCTATTCAGTCATGAGCATGGCAAATATTTTATGCTTTTTATTATCTAACAAAATAATGCAATATAATCTTTTTCCATCTAAATTACCACAAAATTTCTGAGTATTATTTCTCCAAAAAACCCATGTTTTGCTTGTTTGTACTAGCAATGGTAGTAGTTTCTTCTTTTACTTCACTTATGTACTCAAACGAGTGGCACGAGTCAAAGCTAAAACTTTATGAGTAGAAGGGGGGCAATCACGCCTTTTTTTCATACTAGGTTAACTACACGTGTGGTGTACGTGATATGTACAGTTTTATTATTTTGATTATTCTTATACACTACTTGTTCATATAAATTTTTTTGAATAAGACACATTTATTAGTACATAAAATTAGAAAATTATAAATATAACTTTTATGTTTTTCATAAATCTTACTCACCAAGATATTTTTAATTAAGTTAATTATGCTAGAAGAATATCCTTTATACATTTATTAGTTTGTGATAAATAAACTAATAACATGTTTTATTCTTTTATTGATTGATTGAATTTTTCTAATATATATTTTAGCGACGAAATAACTTAATATGTTCTCATGTCTAAAAATAAATTTCAAATTAGAAATGATATAAAAATGTTAAGTTTGTTCAAGAGATACATCATTTGAAGAAATACGGGAAGAAAAAAATTAACAATTAATTTGCACCATTAATAGACTCAAGAGATAATTTTGAAATTATAAAATGAGGAGTGAACAAAATGGTCTAAACATAATTCTTCTTCTCATCCCACTTTTAATATATTAAAGATAAAGATTATAGATTAGTCAACTGTATGTGAGTTGCACGTGTTGAAAAAACCAATAATAAATAATATGTATAATACGTATAAGATTATACATAAAAGTGTTTGATCACGTTCTGACTTGTTACGTCAAATATTAAGAATTCAATCTATTAAAAGTTGATGATATTTTTTGTTAAAGGTTTTGTGTTGCTATAGAGAGTTAATAACTTTTTTAATTGATATTTCAGTTTGACATATTCCTAGATACTGTAATTTGGTTGTTGATCGTATTGTGAAGCTGGCTTCTGTTTCGGTTCCTTGCTGTATTTGTTTAATGTGATTCCTCCTAGTGTTCTTGATTTGGCGCTTCTATTGACTCTTGTTAGTTAGTTTTCTTGTTGCGCTATTTCATTGATGGCTTTTATTCCCTAAAAAAGGTAAATAAGATTTGAACTATCAATTTCAGTATTAAATTATTTACTTATATAATTCTTTATGTAATTCGATTTATTTAAATTAATTTATCTCTGATTTTTTTACAATTCATATATTTTTAATAATTAAAATAATAAATGTGATTTCGGTATAGAGAATATCATGAGACCTATCAATTTAGAATTTTATATAATAGTGTGAGCATATGTCAAAAATGATTTCCCCTCCTAGTCTCATTTATATATACTATAGACTTAAAAAAGATAAAAAAGATTTGAAATATTAATTTTAATATCAAATTATTCACTTATCTAAATTTTTAACAAAATTCGATCTATTTAAATGTGATTTGAGTAGAAAGAATATCAAAAGACTTATCAATTTTGGAATTCCATATAATAGTAAGGATAATTTCTGTCCAAAAATATTTCTTCCCTCTAAGCTCCATTTAGAAGTAGTAGTAATTATAATTTGTGGAGAGAAATTACAATGAATGAAACATATTTTTTCGAGGTATAACATGGAGATGTTTAAATTATTGGGTCAACTCATTTATTAGTCACTTAATTCGTTAAAAAAACTTATTTTAAGGGTTTTTTTTTGCTAAACTATACGCCTAGATAAAGTATTTGACAAAATTATACCCCTGGTTTAATTTTTGCTTACCCTAACCACTGACCCCTTTCACAAATACTAAATGACAGCTTGAAAAAAAGTAATGATTACACTTTTTTCGTGAAAAGTTCCTTACACGAAACACTCCCCCCCGTGTACCTTCTTCACCATTTCTTTGTCTACTTGAGCATGTCCTTCATTTTTCTCTCTTAGGGTTACTATCTCTCTCTCTCTCTCTCTCTTGAAGTTGTATCATCTCTCTCTCTTCCCCACAACAAGGATTCACAACACGATATGTTTTTGGGTTTCTATGTTTTTTTTGGGTTTCTGATTTCTTTTTTGCATTTCTGAGTTTCTTTTTTTATGGGTTTCTTGACTACACTTTCGTCGAGTGCCCCATCTTGTAGTGTACAAGATGACCACATTGTCATCTTCGAAGAGATCATGTAGTCATCCTATACATTACACGATGATCGTGTAGTGTACATGATGACTACACGGTCATTTTGTACCCATCCTGTACACTACACGATGGTCGTGTACATATCGTGTAGGTTACACGATGGTTACACTAACCTCGTGTATCTATTGTGTAGTCCATATGATGGGTACAAGGTGCTCGTGTAACTATCTTGTAGACTACACGATGATTACATTATCTTCGTGTAGTCATCGTGAAGACTGCACGATTGCTACACTGACCTCGTGTACACATTAATTCTCAGATCTTATGTCTGCTTTGAATTTTCCACAGGTTAGGGATTCATCAATGATGTAACTACGATACGTCCATGACGTTACCTGAATTTCCAAAGCAAGGGTAAATGCAAAGTGCAATACCCATGTGATATAGGTTATCACGAAGAAGTTGACAACGACTCAACTATCCCTATTTAGGGAGACATGCTTTGGTCATCTCATAGATCTCCCATCCATGAAGTTTTTAGCCAATGTCTGCCACCAGGCACTGGCCAAGGAGGCTAATTATGTGAATGACACTCCAGCTGAGAAGAAAATCTGGATTTCTTGTCAATGAGGAACCACTGTACTTCTCTAAGAAGGAGTTCTCTCAGATGACCAGACTGAAGTTCGGTGAAGCCCGGGATGAGAAGAAGACTTGTGGTCCCAACAGACTCTCTGATATGTATTTTGCCAAAGCCATGGAATAACCATGGCGGATTTGGAGGAGAAGTTCAGAAATAGTGAATATAAGTTAGAATTTGATGTTGTCAATGTGGCTCTTATTTATTTATTAGAGCATTTTTTGTTTGGGAAGGAGAGCTGAACCCAAATTGAGAAGAAATGGGTGATTTTGGTTGACGACCTTGGATTGTTCAACCAAAATCTGTGGGGGGGGGGGGTCTCTTTCTCCAGAACAATAAAATCATTATTATCTGTGAAGAATATACATGCTATTTTTGGTGATCTTAAAGATCAAGGGAAAAAAACATAGAAATCCTCTGCTGCTCTTTATGGATATTCACTCATGAATGTCCTTTTGCCTTCCAGGCAAATTTTATTTAATTTTATGTAGTGATGTTTTGATTTATTTATGTGCTGAATACTAAATTACTCTTTTTTTTAAATAGGCGTTTGTGTTTGAATCTATCCCATTGGTGGGTAGTAAGTACGGTAATCAGGTTTCGACCAAGGTATGAAGGGTTCTCAAGTGGTGTCCGACCACAATGGTACCAGTTGAAAATCTACAAAAAGAAATTTTTTCGAAGGAGAATGTAAGTTGTGAATCATGTTGACAACTTAATTTATATTACTTGACATATACTAATTTATATTAATTTATACTACTTGCATTTTTAGTTGACAATTCTTTCCTTGATCCCTACGGAGGAGGAAGAAGAAACTAGCTACTAGAGATCAGTAGCTGGATAGTGTATGTTCAAAATCATTTTGTACCATTCTTCTTATTGTACACGGACATCGTGAAATCTACATGATGGTTACATTGACAAGGCTACACAATGGTTACACTAATCTCGTGTACCTATCGTGTAGGCGACATGATGGTTACACGACCACCATGTGGATTACACGATAGGTACACGAGGTTAGTGTAACTATCGTGTAGACTTCACTATGACTACATGATGTCAGTGTAATCATCGAGTAGTCTATAAAATAGTTACACGACCACCGTGTACCCATCATATGGGATACACGATAGGTACACGAGGTCAGTGTAACCATTGTGCAACCTACATGATAGGTACATGACCATCGTATAGTCTACAAGATAGTTACACAATCACTGTGTACCCATCATGTGGACTACACGATATGTACACGACCACCGTGTACCCTACATGATAGGTACACGACCACCGTGTACCCTACACGATAGGTACACGACCACCGTGTACCCATCGTGTATACTACACGATGGTTACACTGATATCGTGTAGCCATCATGTAACCTATATGATAAGTACACGACCATCACATTTTCATCCTTTAACATGTTTGTCTGATTTATATTACATATTTTTTTAGTTGACGCCTCATTTATCCTTATCATGAGTAGAAAAGGAAGATGATGAGGAGAAGAAGAAGAAGAGGAAGAGGTCCGAAGAGGAGGGCATTGAAAAGATAAAGGAGAACAAGAAGAATGGAGATTAAGTGAGGAAATGTTTGATTGGAATGACGCAAAAGATCACTCCAATGGACAAGAAGATTGTGTCCATACAATCGGACATTTCATCTGCAATTTCCCAAATCCAGATTTTGATGGAGCATCTGGTAATGTCACGAACGAATGATTACTTATTCTGTCCTCGATTTTCCATGATGATGACTCTCGACGGGGAGTAGATGGAGACAGAGAAAGAAGAAGAGGAAAAAGAAGAAAAAGAAGGAGAGAAAAAGGAGGAGAGTTGGAAAAGATAGTGGAAGAAAAAGAAGAGAGAGAAGACAGAGAATAAGAGAAAGAATGAGAGAAAAAAAGGATGAAGAGTAAGAAAAGATAGTGGAAGAAAAGAAGAGAGAGAAGAAAGATAAGAAGAGAAAGAAAAAGAAAAATGAATGTCAGTCTTGGGGCATGAGAGTGGAGACTCAAACGGTTAACCAAGACATGTTATGAATATGTTGAATAGACCGGTAACAAATTAATTTAGAGCCCAAAACCGTTTACCAAGCTCTAAATCTAATTGTTACACCTTAAGGGTAATTTTCATAATTACCTTAATCCTGAGGTGAATACGTAGCTTGACTTGGCTAGTTGCAATCTTTGATATGTCAAATGAGTGAGTTCGAATTGATGGGCTATACCTCGACTGTTAGGATTGTAATTTAATTAAGTTAGAGTTATGTGATTCACAGATATGAAAATTTATGGTTCGATTGTGAATGCAATAATATCACCTTATACTTTATTGATGGGTGTGTGAATAAATAAACTGTCCAGGTATTCAATGAATTGAGTCATTGATTTAGACTTGTGAATTGTATGAGACAACTCACTATTATGTCTTTCTTATTAACAATC
This sequence comes from Datisca glomerata, assembly GCA_003255025.1. Taxonomy (NCBI): domain Eukaryota; kingdom Viridiplantae; phylum Streptophyta; class Magnoliopsida; order Cucurbitales; family Datiscaceae; genus Datisca; species Datisca glomerata. The sequence continues at coordinate 3,708,806 of QANY01008042.1, forward strand.
AATAAAAGAGTTAAGAAAATAATAACAAGAGGGGTAAAATAGTAATTTTATATACCGCTCTTGTTAGTGATATTCACTATGTGTATTGTATTAAAATATTATGTGGACCGTGAAAATAAAAGTGTTTATTCACACCAATAGAAAACGTAGCGCACATGAGTCGAGAGTTGATTCGGCATCGAACCTATCGCGGAGTCGTACGATGTCAGGATTAAATAAGTCAGAAATTTATGAAGATAATTCACCGGGTATTTGAATCCTTAGTTTTGTCATGTGGGTTAATTATGTCTTGGAAATAGCTCATGAGAACAGGAATAGAGAAACGAAGTAAATTGGATAAAACTGTGTTTTGGTGCCAAGACATATTTCCTATACCGATATGAAATGGGTGATGTCACTTAATTACTTACGTGTGATTATATGTATTGAAGTTAATTAGTTTACTATTTTCTAATTATTGGATAATTAATAAATAAAAAAATTAATTAATTTATCAATTGGATTGATGAATTTTAATACAACTCAAACTCTAGGGAATATTACAATTTTTGGAAATTATGAATATATGGAGTGAATTTTCAGAAATTTAAAAATATATGAGTATATTTGTAAATATCAAAAAATACATTTATCAATATCTAATAACAATCTGATTGCGGATATATCTTGAATAAGATACAATTACTCGTTAAAAAAGTAAAAAGAGAAAAGCGTTTTCCTCTCCCTCCTTCTTGCCACCAAAAAATTATATTGAAGGATAAATTTTTTGATTTTTGTTCTTCAATCGTTTTAAGAGCATATTCCTACACCGAATTCTCGTGAATTATATTTATGAAATTAACGGGTGGTTGTTGATGGATGAAATTCACAAATTGTTCTTGGAGTTTAAGTGCGTGATTCAGATCCTAAAGCTTGAAGAACATGAAGAACGCTCGAAGTAATTCCATCGGTTAAAAAACTCTCCGATACAAAGTAGAGGTGAAAAAATTACGTTTATAGTTGTATATGCATAATCGTACGTTGTTTGGTTTTAAGTTATTTAATTTGATTAAATAAGTTAATTAATTTTTTTGTATATTTCGCCCATGAACCGTTCGTGGTTCAAACTTATTTTTAATTAATTTTAAACCAACCGATCCCAACAAAGAAGAGAAATAAGAAGCATATAAAGGTATGAATGAGGAGGGAGATGAAAAGAAAGAAGAAAAAAGGAATAAAAATAGAGAAGCGATAGAAGAACAAGAAAAAGAAGGACAAGAAGATAAGAAAGAAGTGAAAAAGCTTGAAAAAAGAGAGAATGAGAAAGAAGAAGTAGGAAAAAAGAAGAAAAAGAGAAATAAGAAGAAGAAAAAGAAAAAAAGAAGAAGAAGAAAAAGGAGGGAAGAAGGATAAAAAATAAGAATAAGAAAAAAGAAAGAAGAAAAAGAAGTGAAAAAGGAGAAAAAAAGAGAAAAAAAATGAAAAAGAAATAAAAAAGAAGAAGAAACTGAAAAAGAAGAAGAAGAAATAAAAAACGAAGAAGATACTGTTGCATCGATAATACTGGACTTGATGGATTCAATTAGGTCAATGGAGCAGTCCAATGATGGAGAAGAAGAAGAGCTCGTTTAGCTTGGTGATGGTAAGAGGAAGATAAAGAGATCTCGGGTCCTAGAGTCATCTACTTGGGTAATGGAACAAGATGAAAAGAAGAAGCAACGAAGAAAAAACGCTGATGAGAAAGTCGTCATCACAACGAACTTCAAACCTTTTCAACCATTCAATGATGTATCTTAAGAGGATAAAGTCCGTTTTGATGCTTGGTTCACCTCCCCAAGGGTAAAGTAAGTTCTGTAATTTTCTTGTACACTTCTTCTTCTCATACATGATGATTACACTAACATCGTGTAGACTGCACGATGGTTACACGAACATCGTATACCCATAATGTAGTTTACACGATGGATACACTAACATCATGTATGTTACACGATGGTTACATAGTTATCGTCTAGACTACATGATTTTTACACATCTATCATGTACCAATCATAAAACTCCTCATTTTGATCTGTAAATACATTGTACAAGAATGAGAAAGTAGAAGTTGGATTATGCACCGTTGACCTTACCTAGTTCAAAAAACTAGTCTCTCCACCTTATCAATGGCTTGAGTAAGATGTAAACAGTTATTTATAATCTTTTTCAATGTGGTATTTAAATTAAATATAAATATCTTATGTAATCTTTATTACATTACAATATATCGATGCATACTTAGAGCTCATGAAAATGGATTTGCATGAGTACAACCCTCATAACAGAATTAGTGTTGGTGATTTGATTCTGCAAGTAAGTAATATGTTTTATGTATTTTAGCATCATGAAGTTTTACACGAGGCCTTCTCAGGCAGCGTGTAGACTTCATGTAGTCTACACGAAGCCTTCATGAAGTTTACACGAGGTCTTCACAGGCAGCGTGTAGACTTCAGGTAGTCTACACGAAGCCTTTATGTGGTCTACACGAGGCCTTCATTGGCAGCGTGTAGACTTCATGTAGTCTACACGAGGCCTTAATGGGCAGCGTGTAGACTTCATGTAGTCTACACGAGGTCTTCATGGACAGCGTGTAGACTTGATGTAGTTTACACGAGGCCTTTATGGGCAGCGTGTAGACTTGATGTAGTCTACACGAGGCCTTCATGGCCAACGTGTAGACTTCATGTAGTCTACACGAGGCATTCATGGGCATCGTGTAAACTTCATGATCATTTTTATTGTTTTTAAAAAGTTTCCCGTGATATTATAGGGAAACCTGTTTGGCCGAGTGGAAGAGTTCGAGCAAGATCCTACCGACTAGAATATTGAGGTTGATGATAAGCTCTGATACGCAGCCCTTAGCTTGCAGAAGAATTTCAGAAGGGACTGGGAAGAGTCTAATAAGGTATATCTTGTAAAAAAAGCAAGTAAACATACTATCTTTTGCTTATAAAAACAAATATTTATTCTTTTCTATCAATTTCTATAGGTTATCTTTCCAATGAATGTTAGCAAAAGTCATTGGATTGCGGTGGAGCCGAAATTATTGTTCACACCAGAGTTACGGTTCCGGCGGCCGTGGTAATGTTTCGGTGCCCGTCGCCGCTGCTATCTGCTCCCGTGCCCTGCATGGTGACTAGGATTTGTGAAACCCTAGGCGATAACAATTAGGGTTTAGGAAACCCTGTGATGTTTCGCGTAACCCTTATCTTATTTTTTTTATCTTTTAAATTTTAAATTTTAAACGGATAAAAGATTATTTTAAATTCAAAGATAATTTATCTATTTTATTTTTTATCTTTTGAATTTTGAATTCAAAAGATCATTATCAACGTTATCTTTTTATCTTTTATTTTACTTGTAAGAAAAAGAAAGGAGGATATTAATGAGATTATTTAATTAGAAAAATAGTTTTCCTTAATTAAAGGGTTTTATTAAAATTAAAATTTTGAAATTTTGAAATTTGAAATTTGAAATTTGAAATTTGAAATTTAAATTTGAAATTTGATCTGAAAATGGGAATGTACTTTTGTAAAGAGTTACAAAGTGGTGGGACAACCTGAAAGATAAATAGACAATTATAGACGCCATGAAGATTTGTAAATTAATTTGTAATTTATTATTCTTTTTGAGTTGTAATTAGAAATGAGCTATTAAGGAGGTTAATTTTAAATGTATTTTGATTTAAATTTAAGCACGCATCATCATATAACATGCCATATAGAACTAGGGATATGCCAATATCAAAGTGTCATGTAGCATGTATACACATCATTGTAGATTAATTATAATGGTTATAATTTAATTAGAATGCAAAATTTATAATGGTTATGATTTTAAATTATGATTTAAAATTAAATAAATAATTTATAAATTTCATCACGTTTTTCAAATTAATAAAAGTTATGTTTTGAAAGACAACGTAAAATTCAAAGTTTTTTTTTTCAAAACCTAAGTGGGAGGGTCGTTTACGTTGAAATGTTCCCAAGGTCTCTAACACGAACTTGATTGTGTCACGAGGAATGGTTTAGAATCGCCCATAGTGGTTCTCTCTTCAATGGGAGAAACTTTGGAGTCATGTCGTTTTGAGTCATCGAGTTGTTTGAGAAGCTAAGACTTTTAAATAAAGTGGTGGGGCAGGGCCGTCCCATAGACGGACTGTTAGTCCATACCAACTTTTATAAGTCAATGCATTGGTTAAACACTTAGATTGAAGCACATCGGAATCCCCACTTAAGGGCTAGTCAATGGGACCAATGTGACCAAAACCATTGGTGATTGGTTAAGCTAGATGTGGAGACATTTGGGAGTTAACTAAACGAGAAGAGTCTCGATGCGATATGAGATAGTTTGGACTTCAACCCTCGATGAAACAAGCTATCATTTTTTATGGTAACATCATGGAGGAAATATTATTTGATGGATTTTTAAATATTTAAGTAGTTGCTTCATGCATCATACTTTTCTAAATGATTAAAGATTTATTTACACTGCTTTATTTATTCTTTCAGTAATCATGTCGTTATCCCCTCTCTCAACTATTCTTAATGCGAACAATATTAATTGGTGATAATTACAATGATTGGAAACACAATCTTGATATTGTACTGATGATTGAAAAACACAAGTTCGTGCTCACCACCCCTCGTTCCTTTGAACCTTTTAGTGAATTGACTCAAGAGAAAAAATGATGCTTATGCTTCTTGGCTACATTCTGATGAGATAACAAGATATTACATCTTCGCTTCTGTTAGCAATGTGTTGCAACAACAACATCAGAATTCGGAAACCACCGCTGATATGACGTTGAACATCACCGAAATGTTAAGAGATCAGAGTTGTTAAGCTAAACAGGCAGTTACACAAAATCTTATGAATTGTAGAATAAAACCTGGAACTCTTGTTAGAGAACATATGATGTTGATCATTAATTATCTAAATAAGATGATCCTAAAGACTCTACATGATACCTTCGAGAACTTCAAACTTAATTATTTGATGAATAAGTTAAGATACTCGCTTCCTGAGATTATGAAGGAGTTGCAAAAAAAGAAGAAAAAGGAGGGAAGAGAAAAAAAAAATAAGAATAAGAAGAAAGAAAGAAGAAAACAAAGTGAAAAGGGAGAAAAAAAGAAGAAAACAAATCTAAAAAAGAAGAAGAAAAAGAAATAAAAGAAGAAGAAGAAGTAGAAATAAAAAAGGAAGATGCTACTGTTGCATCAATAATATTGGATTTGATGGATTCAGTTAGGTCAACAGAGCAGTCTAACGATGGAGAAGAAGAAGAACTCGTCTGCCTTGGTGATGGTAAGAGGAAAATAAAGAGATTTTGGGTCCTAGAATCACCTTCTTGGGTAACGGAATAAGATGAAAAGAAGAAGCACCGAAGAAAAAACGTTGATGAGAAAGTCGTCGCCATGACGGACTTCAAACCTTTTCAACCATTCAGTGATGTATCTTCGAAGGATGAAGCCCGTTTTAAAGCCTGGTGAACCTCCCTAAGGGCAAAGTAAGTTTTGTAATTTTCTTGTACACTTGTTCTTCTCATACACGATGATTACACTAACATTGTGTAGACTGCACGATGGTTACACGGACGTCGTGTACCAATCATGTAGTTTACATGATGGATATACAACCATCATCTAGACTACATGATTGTTACACGATCATCGTGTTCCAATCATAAAACTCCTAATTTTGATCTGTAAATACATTACATGAATGAGAAATTAAAAGTTGGATGTTGCACCGTTAACCTTACATGGTTAAATAACTAGTCTCCCTACCTTATCAATGACTTGAGTCAGATGTAATCAATTATTTATAATCTTTTTCAATGTGGTATTTAAAATAAATATAAATATCTTATGTAATCTTTATTACATTGCAGCATATCAATGCATACTTAGAGTTCATGAAGATTGATTTGCATGAGTATAACCCTCATGTTAGAATTACTCTTCGTGATTTGATGTAAATAAGATGTTTTATGTTTTCGAGCTTCATGAACTGTACACGAGGCCTTCATGGGCAGCGTGTAGACTTCATGTAGTCTACGCGAAGCCTTCAAGGGCAGCGTGTAGACTTCATGTAGTCTACACGAAGCCTTCAAGGGCAGCGTGTAGACTTCATGTAGTCTACATGAGGCCTTCATGGGCAGCATGCAGACTTCATGGCAAGCATGTAGACTTCATGTAGTCTACACGAGGCCTTCATGTAGTCTACACGAGGCCTTCATGGGAAGCGTGTAGACTTCATGTAGTCTACACGAGGCCTTCATGGGCTGCATGTAGACTTGATGTAGTCTACACGAGGCCTTTATGGGCAGCGTGTAGACTTGATGTAGTCTACACGAAGCTATCATGGGCAGCGTGTAGACTTCATGTAGTTTACACGAGACCTTCATGGGAAGCGTGTAGACTTCTTGTAGTCTACACGAGGCATTCATGGCCATTGTGTAGACTTCATGACCATTTTTTGTTGCTTTAAAATGTTTCTCATGATATTACAGGGAAACATGTCTGACCGAGTGGAAGAGTTCGAGCAAGATTCCGCCGACTAGAATATTGAGGTTGAGGATACGCTCTGGAACACAGTCCTTGGCTTGCAGACGAACTCCGGAAGGAACTGGGAAGAGTCTGATAAGGTATATCTTGTAAAACAAGCTAGTAAACATACTATCTTTTACTTATAAAAACTAATATTTATTCTTATTTATCAATTTCTATAGGTTATATTTCCAATGAATATGAGCAAAAGTCATTGAGATTGCGGTGGAGCTTGATTTGAATGGCTAGTGTATTCATATTTATAAATTCATGAACACGCCACATCAACGCTCCTTGTATCCTGAAATAATGAAACCTTATATGAAGATTGTCCATCGTCTGCTTCAAATGATGAACACTTATAATAGAAGAAAAGAGGTTCAACCCAAAGATGAGTGGACATATGAGATCAAGTCGGGATCACAACAAGAGAATTGGTAAGTTAAATATATATATATATATATTTTAAAGTCCACTATACACGTAAAATTTCATACTTATTATTTAATTGTGTTTCATGTGTTTTGTAGCTTTGACTGGGGCGTGTTCTCCCTTAAGTTTGTCGAAGCCCTCACATATGGGAAGAATCTCCAAGAAATAACTCAGCAGAAAATGCCTGAATATCAAAGACGAATTGCAATTGATTTAGTTGCACGTGGACAAGTAGTACCAAAATAAGTTTTTATTCTATAACTTGTAAACGTATTCTTTGCACGTGGACAAGTAGTACCAAAATATTTTTTTATTCTATAACTTTGGAAATTTATTCCTTGCATGTGGTAGCACGAAAATAATTTTTAATTCTATAACTTGGAAATGTATTCTTTATACTTACTATATGTTTATATCCTAATTTCTTGTAGGCTACACGATAACTTCACGGTCATCATGTAGGCTACACGATGACTTCACGATTATCGTGTAAACTTCATGACAGTATTAAATAACAACCACAAGTCTCTTTCTATATTAATATTTAAAAAATTATAAATGTCACTATTTATATTTTATGTGGCTTGGTCATCCCATTGAGAGAGCGGAATTGGATTTATGCACATTTGTTAGTTGTCGCTAATTTGCCCACAACGTGTGCACTTTCTTCTTACTACTTCCTCACCTATAGATGGAATTCTTTCTGTCCTAGGTCTGCTACTTTGCCGCCTCATAAAGGTGGCAATACCATATTTTCTTGAACCTCCTGGTAGATGACCCAATCTGTTTGATCTCTGAAAGGATGTATTGTTTCAGCATACGCAGCAATTAGAGCCTCATTTTTATAGTACATCGAACACATACTGTATGCAGAAATATTGCGTTGCCGACATGAAACCAACGCGTGCTTGCATGGAATTTGATCGAATTTGATCAAGATCAAATTCTCAGCACATACAAGTCTTAAAATGCAAGTTTACCACTACATCTCTACCCCCACTTGCGACACGAAAATCGTGGATGTCTAAAGGAAACAAAGATAGTGAACATGATGCAAGATGCTTCTTTTTAAGCTGCGTCTCAACCCTATCTGTCATCTGCAAGATGACTTGACAGGCGGCCTTTCGTCGTTCATAGAACCACCATTGTAACATGTCATGGATATGTTCAATAAGTCATGTAATGTGAAGCTTTTTAGCATCTTTCAAAATCTCATTCAAACATTCTGTGATGTTTGTAGTCATTATATTGTACCACCTTCCATCAAAATGAGAACGTGCCTACCTCTCAACTCCCCCACCGACATGTATTGAAAAATATCTAGAAATGCATATGTAAAATGAGTCATCGGCCGATCGAATTTTGCATCTTCCTTTTTACAAATTGATTTGATATTTTTAGCCCATATGGAAGATGCAAGCTCCATGAAGCGCATTGGAAAAGACAACCTATACAACATTTAGTATACTTGTATGCTTGTCGAATATAAACATCAAGTCTTATGGATCACTCATTACATCGTGAAGTTTACAGAAGAACCATTCTCATGAATCATTATCTTATAAACATGCAATGCCAAATGCAATGAGATATACTTGGTTGTTCCCATCGTTTGCTGTTGCAACAAATAATACCCCTTTGTATTTAGATTCTAAAGAGGTTGCGTCAACAATAATGACATACCATATACAGCTAAAAACCGACGAACAGAGGGTCCAAGAATCATGAAAAATATTTAAAATAATTCTGCTCATCGGTATCTATATGTGTTATTGTCCGTGGAAAATATTTAATATTTTTGTATTAAAATTGATAGAGTACATAGTGTACAAGATGTGTACACGAGGTCCATGTACCTATCGTGTAGTGTGAAATAAGAATAGTGATCCATCATGTACCTATCTTGTAGACTACACGATGTTCGTGGAGTAATCGTGTAGACCTTATGGTGAAAAAAATAAAAAATAAGTACCTGGATTTTTTTATTCTAACGTGTGACAATATGCTAGAGCATCCTATAGTTGTCTTTAGGTGACCCTCGATCTAATTCCAAAGCATATTTCCTATCCCTCCATGTCTTATGATAATTTATGTTGACATCGAGATCAAGCCGAACATCTTCAATTATGTCTTTTGGCCTATATATACGTCCAACATCCGTGTATTTAGACCTTATAGAATGACGAATCAATGAAAATGTAGCCTGGTGGTATTCATGTCTCAATACTTTAAATGTGCATGTCTGTGTATTGATGAACTTTGTAACTTTGAACTATGGACAATTTTATAGTTTCATGGCCCGTAACCTCCATTGGCATGTTTTCTCAACACATACAAGTACCAACATTGATGGTGTTGACTTGAAGATTTGAAACTCAAAATTTCTTCGGATGGCTATCATACGAGCAACCTTAAGCAGCTCAACTTTATCATTGTACAACTCATCCATATTTATTAATTCTGATACAAGATTATTCAAATCAGCTTGTTACTCAATGGATGCAGGTCGTTGCTTATTAGACCCATGTCGTTGCTTACTGGACCCAGGTCGTGATGGCAAAGGACAAGTAGTCTTAGATTCAGGGTTAATATTCAAGTATGGAATTGTTGTATGGCCGTCTCCATGGATGGCTTCATCATGATAAAAAATAACCACATCCTCGAAAACATCATTCTCGTCACCAAGGTTGTTACAATCGTCATGACAAAAAACATCATCATAATGATAGTTCTTTTTAAAATGATCAACACTTTCAAAGCGAGGAATGCTTTCATGTAGAGGTTGCTGTGACATTGTGGTTTCAGGAACTCAACTATGATAAAACCTTGTAGTTTCAGGAACCCGAGGTTGTTGTAACATTGTGATTTCAGGAACCCAACTTTGATATGAAAGAAATTTAGGCTTAGTACTTACAAATAATGGGGTTCGAAGTGATTCTGATCCATTGTCGTTAACAAAGAACTGTAAAATTTCAGCAGGAGGGCAGAGGACATGGCTTCTATAAAGAAATTTGATGGACATATCATACTATGAGGGTATATTTGGAGTTCTTCATGCAATATACCCGATAGCTCATGGTAAGTGCAGTTAGTTGATATCTTCAATAATATGGTATTCTCTCCATTAAGAGACAACATTGTACCATTTTCACCCAATCTCCATCATGGATTACAAAAATTCTAACTTTAGACATATCTGTATACACATAAATGAAGGAAAGTCAGTACAAGAAGGACTAGACGATCTCCACCATGAAGGAAAGTCAGTACAAGAAGGACTACACGATCTCCACCATTAAAAGACAACATTGTACCATTTTCACCCAATCTCCACCATCGTGTAGTGTACACGAGGACTACACGATCATTGTGTAGTCATCGTGCAATGTACATGAGGACCGTGTAGTCCTCGTGTAGTAGATAAAATGCTACACGATGCTCTTGTAGTACATCATGAACTGTTGAAGAATTTTCTGATGCATTGCACGATGATCTTGTAGTGTACACGAGGCCTACACAAGGATCATGTACACTACGTGAAGTGTACATGATGACTACACGAGGATCGTACAATACTTGTGTAGTCCCCGTGCACACTACACGATCATCTTGTAATCATCATGTACACTACATGAACTTCAAACGACGTATTACATGTTGTTTTGGAAAAAAATCCTAGAAAACTACTGAACAATGAAAAACCCATAGAACTTCAAACTTTTCAGAAAGAAGAAAACAAAACTCATTCCTCCAAGCCTTCAATAAAGATGAAGAAGACGATGGAGGCTTTTCTTCAAGATAAAGAAGACGATGAAAGATTTTCTTGAAGATGAAGAAGACGATGAAACCTATTCTTTTATGCATCAGGAAGACGACGAAGAAGAAATGACGTAGAAGAAGTTGAAAAAATGAAAAACGAAGGAGAAATGAGGTGGGTAGAGAGGTTGAGTGTTGAATAAAGTAGAATTTGACATTTGATTGGACATCGTGTAAGAAGGCAATGGGGAAAAAGAGTAAAAAATGAAGAGAATGTAAGCCAGAGATTAGGGTAAGCAAAGATTAAGCCAAAAGTTTAATTTTATAAAATACTTTATCCATGGTATAGTTTAACAAAAAAACCCTTATTTAAGGACATCTACCTACTTTAAATAAAATATTTCTATTCTGCATTGAAAAAGAAAATTGTAAGATAAAAATATTTATGAAATCATTATAAATAGATGACGTTTAAGTTGAGTTTGATATATGTTTTAAAACTTATATTAATTTAATTTTGGACGCGTTCGTTTAGGAGAGGTATTGAAGTTACAGACATCACTCATGCCTTTATAAATAACCGAGTACTCACAAAATATGCGTATTATCTATAATAATATATTAAAAACGTGGAAGTGGGGGATTTTTTAAATAATTTTATCCACATTTATTTTTACTAATTTTAAAATATTCTTATAAAATATACATGACATATTTTTATTTATTTATCAAATAAAGATACGTCAAAATATATTAATTAGAAAGTGACTTTGAAATGAAGCTTTTAAAATCTCATATAATCAGAAGTGATTTTTGAAATGTAGTATTTATTTATGTAATAACTCTTGCATTCATGCGTTTCTATATCGGTTTTCTACCATTATCTGGGTATAATTCTGTTTACTATTCTTTGTATATTCACAAATGATTGAAATATAAAATTGACAAAAATATTATATATAAAAAATGTTTATACAATAAAATATATTTTATCTATTAATTTTTTATACATGGTATAATTATATTATAAACTTATTAAATTTTATTTATAAGTGACACTAATATTAATTAAAATAATATGTGAACGTGCTTGACTTTGACCTACATTTTATAAATTACCCTTGCTTTTAGGCTGCTTTATTATTTGATGGTCTAAAATGGCCTATTTGTACCCTTATCCCAAAATAAATTAATAGTTAGTTGCTAAGCAATTTGGAGCAGTTGATTTTACACAATACAATTTGCAAAATGCAAATTGCCTAGTGATTATTAAAGTCAAATAATGCGGGGCCCAGCAAAATGGAAAAGTTACTAGTGTTTCTCTTGTTTTTTTTCTCCCCCAATATTTCCATTCCATCAAGTTCCAAAGTCGCTGTGTTTGTTATTGACTATGACTTTCTCCTCTAATTTCCACATTAGCTTTGCTTCATTAACGAATTGCCCCCAAATTCTTAGGGTTAGTTTAGTATGAATTAAGTAAGAATATTAATAAAATTAAGTTGTTAGAAAATAAGTGATAAAATATTATGATTATCATGTTTGGTAACGTATAATTAAGTGAAAAATGTTATTGAAAAATATAATTTTCTTGTTTGGTATGTAGGATACTTGAGTAAAGTTACGTGAAAATATTTGATAAAGTTGTTGAAAAAATTATATAAATTATATTAAAATAATAAAATTATTTATTATTTATAATTTTTTTAATCAACTTTTAATTTGTTGTCAATGATTATTTATAAATCTTAACAAACATTATGTCTTATATATATGTAAAAACATATATATTATTTTACGTACTAATTAATTAACTATTTTATTAACTCATCAATAAATTAAATCAATAAATTTTTTCTTACTACGCTAAAAATTTAAATAATTTTTTTACTTACACCATACAAGTAAATTCAATGACAAATTGTTTAAAATTACATAGCAAACTTGTATTTAGATTCTCTATTAGCATTTAGCGACTACTAAAAAATCTTAGTAATTCATGCCGTATTTGATTAATTCTCTTTGATATCACAAGTTAATTATCATATAATTTTTCTCTTTTATGTATAAAAATAAATCTGATATAAATAACCGTAATTTATATGAACATTAAAATATTTAATAATACATAACAATTTTTCAGTTACATGTACTTTTTTCAGTAGATATGCATATCATTACTATCAATATTCTTCCCGCTCCAACAGGAACGGAAAAAAATATTTTAATTCTACCACAGAAACAAAATAGAACAGTGATGTGATTTATTTATATTATGATTAAATACAATCTAAAATTGAATATAAATGATTGAGGGACCCCCAATTCGTGATTTTATCTCACAAGTTCGGTTCTCCACATAAAAATGAGACGTGATAAATAATTCAGTTATATTCTCCTTTATAAATTTAGTATTTTTTAAATATTGATAGTTTATGAATAATATTTATTTTAAGAAAGAAACTAATTTTAATTTAAAAAAAAATAATTGAAACAAATAATGATATTTTATGGGGATTTAAAAATTATTTTGAAAAATGTGTGATGCGTTGTAAGATGAGAAATTATTTGATAAAATGATTTTTTTTAGAAAGTGGTAGAGAAAATAAAGTGTAATTATTATTTTACTAGATTAAATAATTTTATCATTATAAATAAAAATACTTGTAACGAATATGATAAAGTACTAAAAAAATAAATTTATCATAAATTTTATCACGTGAAAAATCAGAAATAAACGGTCTCTTAATACTTTCTGGTTAGCGGTTAAATACCAATCTTTAGCTGCCGCAAAAATTGTGCCTCTAATTGCTCTTCATTACCCAATATTTTAACTCCCATTGGCCATTGCCCTGTTAATCTGTTGAAAGTAGGCTTAGTAGCAGGGATTCCATCATTAGAATTGATACAATTTAAATAAAATTTCAATTTTAAATTTAATTTTTTTTCACACATTTAAAAAAATAACAAATATAACACTTTAAAAAAAGATATTTAATCTAATAAATTGGTAATTATTAGATGTCCCTTATTTTCATTTTCAAAAATTGAAGTCTGAAAAGAAAAATGGAAGGATAGAGTAATCTAGGGGAACTTCTCAAACCCAACATAACTGAAGTCATATATACATGTGACTTAATATAAATTATATAATATCGAGTCGCTGAATTAATGAATTAAAGAGTGATATTTGAATTTTTGTGACATGTTAGTGCTATTACAACGGTATAGGATAAAAAGATATATCACTTTATTAATGAACTATATGGTGCTGGTTTCCATGCAACTAAGAAGTTGGCTAATTAAATAGGAAGGCGATAAAGAAATATGGACTTGCCACACACACTCCTTCACTATGTCTCCATCCTCAAGAAACTATGACGTGAGATCTGAGCATCTTTTTTTAAATAAAAGAAGGGTAAACTACAACTTTACCTCCTGCAGTTTGAGATCATTTTTATTTTTGACCTTATATTTTAAAAATTTATAAAATAGATCTTATAGTTATATTTTACATTCACGTTAGATATTCTGTAGCATCTCTGCTTAGAAATAATAACGGCCCGTAATGGTCTGTCTACGTGGCATTACTTGGCAAGCAGTTCAATGTCACATCAATTTTTTAATTTACCCAGCTGACATATGACAAAATGACATGGCGTTAAAATTTACCCAACCTAAAATTAACACCGAGTAAAAGCAAAACTCAAAAATTTCACCTTAAAAAATTTACCACCCCACTCAAAATGCAGTTTTCCTCCCTATCGATTAGGGTTTGCGAAATCACCCAACCAAATCGCTCGTTGTGCTCGAAATCGACATACCAAATCGCAGTCTTCAAAGTTTTGCTTGAGTTACTGTAGGTGATCGAAGGATTCTGAGGAGGTTGGAGCTCTCTGTTTGGAGGAGGTATTTTTCAAGTCTGGTATTATATTTCTAGTCTGTACTATTCTTCAAGTATTCGGAAAATTAGGGTTCGAGTTACCAAATCGAGTTCTGTTATTTGAGTTTTACCCGTTGATTTTCAGAATTAAGGTTCGAGTCTGGTCTTTGAGTTCTGTTCCAGTTACCAAATTGAGTTCTTTTCTTTTTCCAGTTGTACTTCATGAAGACTGAAGTAACTACAATCAGTTATGGAGTTCTAAAAGAATCTTATCTTAAAATTGTGATAGTAGTGTTAGTCTCTTCTCAGTATTTAAAATTAAATGGGTTGATGTTATATTTGCACATAACCTTTTAGCAGCTTCTATTTTTACTCTGTGTTGGAATATCTCATCTTTTTACCATGAAGGAAACACTTAGTTTTACTTATATTCAATGTTGAAATGCAAGCAATGATACCCAAAATATGCTTGGTAGCTGTGAGGCAATCTTGCTTCTTCTAAACTTATTATCGTCAATGTGATAATAACTTCATCCAACATGAATTGAAGCCTTTTCCATGTGCTTTATTCATTATCTGCCATCCAATCTCATCCACCTCCCTTCATTAGTGAACATAGCATCTAATTCCATCTCTTAATTTATGTTCTGTTGTATATGCATCTGATTGAGTTTTTTTAATTGCAGAGATGGCTTCATATCCATTTTCAGTTCATGTACATCATAGTAGTTAATTTGAATAGTCCACTCCTACAAGATACTTAGAAGGTAAAATATCTATTTTTGGTGATTGTGACTCGGATAAGATGAGTCTGCTAGAACTAAATGATATGTTTGACTGTTGATAATGAGAATATGCATGCTGATGATGAAAATGAAAGTGATAGTGATTACTATGAGGGGGTGTAATAGTGTGTGGAGTGACAATGAATCTAGTGATGCAAGTGTTAGGAGTATTGACTTAGATGATGTTGTAGACAGTGATTATGAGCTTAATAATAATGAATTTGATGTTGGAGGAGTTGAGCCACAAGGTCCACAAGAGCGACAAATGTAGCTTGATTCTGAGGATTTGAATTCTCCTCCCAATTCTGATGAGGAGAATCAAGAAGTATTCCCAGAATTCATGAGTGATAGTAACATGTGCATTGCTCTTTTTAAATTAGACATGAAGTTTAAAAATAGAGCTAAGTTTAAAAATGTTGTTAAGGGCAATATTTAAATCAGGCATATAGTGTATTCACTTTATGGGCAGTAACCCTGATGAGTATGTTGATAAATTATATCATAAAGATACAATGTTGGCCACTTATTCTTATTTATACAGCCATGTAATTGGCTAAACCTTTGGTCTAAAATCACCAATGATGAAAATATGGTGTTGCCTCCAAAGTTCAAAAGGCCACTTGAGTGGCCAAAGAAACAAAGAAGAAGAGACAATGATGAGCCAACAAGTCCAATGATGTTGAAGAGAAAGAATGAGACAGTAACCTGTAGCAAGTGTCACACAATTGGGCACTCAAGCTGTTAGGAGAGGTCGAGGAAGGGGTAGAGGTGCTGCTATTGGAAGGGACTCTGTTTTACGATTTTGTTTTATGTTTTTTAATATAAAATGCATAGTGTTTGTGATTCTGTTTTATGCTGCTTGATACTGTTTTAGTGGATGTTAATATGTTCTGGTGCTATTTTTTTGTGATGGACTAGGCTTCTATGTTGATATGGGTGGTGTCATGTTAATATGAGCGATTTGGGCATGTTAATAGGTGTTTAGATTCTTTTGTGGGATGTTAATATGTTGATACATGTGCTTCTGGATGGTTTTTTAGGATGTTAATATGTTGATATAGGTGCTGCTGGATGCTTTTGTAAACTCTTTTTGGGATGTTTTAAGATGTATTTTGATGGATGGTTTTTCGATAATCAGAACCTATCATTTTGGATATGGTTTTAGCTTCGGTTTGGATGTAGTACCTAGTGGAAACAAGATGATGGATGACTAAAATTAGAAGTTCACTTTGTGATGGACAATAAGAAATCAGATTGAACTACTATGCATACATGGGTTCCACAAAATCTTTAGCTATACTCCTACTTTGAATTATTTCTTTTGTAGTTTGTATGAAGGTTCTTTGGCACTCATGCCAATTTTAGAAGACTAAAATACTCATTCATAATTAATCACCTTAGGTTTAATGAGATCCTAATTCCATTGAAAATGCTCATTCATAATCGATGCTCACTCATAATTGAAGTACCAAATAAGTAGAAGTGCTCATTCGTAGTTAATCCATATTGTGGCATCAATTACACCGAAAGAGTATCAAATAAATTGACTACTACATAATGTCATGAACACACCTAGATAAACAGATAAACTTTAGCCTATTTTATATAAACCACTACTAACATCTTCTTTGGAGCATCCTATAATAACATAAACACAATTACAAACCATGATAATATTATAAGTATCCACATCCCCTTCATTTTGGACTGATATTTTTCATTCAACAATTCAGATTTTTCTTCAAAAGCTTAATCCTTTCCTTTCAAAATATCCATAACTTGGATCATTCCCACCCTAATAGTAAAACACTACAATATTAGATAGATATTCCAAACGTTCAGTAAAATAATAAATTATTATAGCATTTGCTCACCAAGTATGCATGACAACCAAAAAATTTCCTCCATGGGTTTGTTTGCGTCCACGATGTTCTGATCTGAGCAGCAACTCCATAATAGCATAGTGGTAGTCATCAGTGTCTATGTGAAATGGATGTCGTTTAGGTTGAAGAAGCCATACCAATAATCTAGTACATTTTTAACCCCAACTAAAACAAATAGTATGAGAACTTAGCAAACATTTACCCTAATCTCGAACTAAAAAATTTACCCTAAATCTTGATGACATCCAAAATCATTTACCCTAATATCTATTTTCACTATTTGCATACAAACAAATAACTGTGTGGACCGGTTCTTGGTATTCTTATTTTCTTTCAAGAAATCTTAGATCTTGCAATTTAGTTTGTGGATTTATATTAGCCTAGACTACTAGGGGATTCGGAGTTTTTTCCAAATGCCATATCATGTAAACCAGTAACAAGTTTTTACATTTGTCATGAACCCTTAATTTGCTTGCAGACACACAAGGGATGGAATCAGTGAAGATGATAGCAGAATTGGACATATATAACTCAAAGACAACCTATATAGTCCTTGGTGTGTATTTGATTGTGTGTTTTGATCCATTAACGATGATCAGATAAGTGTTAGTTATTTTGTAAGAATATATGTATTTTTATGTCTTTTACAACCTCATAATATCTCAAATTCAGAATTACTAATCACTAAAACAAATAGGAAAAATTCATCTTGCAAAAGAAGATTTCAAAAGAAATTGAAAAAAGATTTAACTAGGAATCTCCTCTGAGAAAATCTTGTGAAAATTTGAAAAGGAATTGAAAAAAGATGAAAACTTTAACAAGACAACCTCTAAAGAGGGAGGAAGAAGAATTCACGTCTTATCACAAATGAAGAGGAAGAAAAACTCGGGTCTGCTCATGAACGAAGAGGAAGAACTCTACAAAAATGGAGTAGGAGGAAGAACTCAGCAAAAAAAAATAGTAGATTTCGTGAACGAGGGAGGAGGAAGAAGAAAGAAAGGGGGATTAAGGATATTTTGGGGATTTCACCCCTAGTGGTAGCTTGATGTGGCGTTAAACTACTTGCCACGTAATACCACGTAGGTAGACTGTGACAGACCGTTATTATTTTTAAGCGGAGGTGCTACGGAAAGTTTAACGTGAACGTAAAATATAACTATATGGTCTACTTTATAAATTTTTAAAGTGTAGAGTCTAAAATAAAATGACCCCAAACTGTAGGGGACAAAACTGTAGTTTACTCATAAAAGAATATCATAATAATGAAATAAACAGTGCATCCACACTGTTTGAAAAAAAGTAAAAGAAGACACTCAAAGAGACCCCTAGGAGACCAAGCAAGAACTTGGGAACCCCCAAACATCAGGTAGGACATAAATAAGTCTAAAAAACACAATGATGAAGAAGCCCTGGCCGCTTCAAGATTTACTCCCGCCCCTTTTTCTTGAACTGCACTTGCTAGTAGGGGTATTGAACCGAACTAAAGAACTGAAGTTTCGATTCACCAAATTAAAAAACTTAAGTTTTGATTCGCTTTGAAATTTTGAGATTTTTCGAACCGAACTGAACTGAAACTTTAGTTTTCTATTAGTTTTTTATATGTAGTTTCATATCAAACAGAATCGAACGGAACCAAATTGAAGCAAAACTTTAGTTTTATATTATTTTTCAATAATATCTTTTTAAAATTAAAAAAATATTTTTTCATTACTAAGGTTTAGTAAAAAAACCGAACTCGAGAACTGAACTGAACTGAACCGAACTAAACTAGAACTTTCAATTTGGTTCTTTTTTCACAACCGATTCAGATTAGTTCAGCAATATTGTGGAACCAAAAACTTCAGTTTGGTTCGCGCTTTTGTAAAAAACTTAACAGAAGCAAATAGTGAACACTCTTACTCGCTAAAACTCCCTTTAAATGGGGAGAAACTTCTAGACCTAAGTATTAAGATCAGTTATCACGAATCATCCGGGTTATCATCGAATTGCATCTCCTTAAGATCATCAAGGATTAAGAAGTGAGGCATAGACTGGTACACTGGCTTTGTCGATACTCATCTCAAGCTGCGAGCTTTTAATGAGAGGATGATCTTCTGCATCATTACCATTCGTCTTTTTATCATAGCAGTTGATTTTATTTCGGTGACCATTTTCAGTTTATTGATGAAACAATTTATTGGTTTGGCGATTTTCTTGAACCGAACCGAACATACATAAAGAATCGATCGAGCCGACTATTTTTAGTTCGGTCCGGCCGGTTCGGTTTGATTTTGAACACCCCTAAAGATTTGTGTGATTTGTGATGAATTTGTTATTGTTTTTAGGGTTATTTTACTATTTTAGAGTGATTTTGTGATAGATTTGTGTGATTTTTCAGATTTTAGGTTGAGAAAGTTCCAGATTTTGTTATTTCAGGTTGTATTTTTTCTGAAAAAAAAATGAAAAATAAGTGTCATCGAACCGAAACTTATAATTCAGTCTGATTCGATTATTCTAGTCTTCACAGTTCAGTTCGGTTCGACAGATAACCGAACCGAAATTCGGTTTGGTTCAAGTTTTGACCACTAATCCAACCGACCATGTTCACCCATAGTTACCGTGTATTCCCTCCTTACTGTCTTCAGACGCGGGGCAGCCCCTGTTACCCAAATACCCTCGCGACTCTTGCCTCCTCCCCTCGCGACTCTTCCCTGCGTCTTTCCCTCTTCAGTCAGTGGCGCCAGAAAAACTCAGACGCAACAAACTCTCGCCTCCTCCCCTCCTCCTCTCGTTTGAACTTCCGAAGAACCCAGGTTTGGTTCTGAATTTTGTGACGAAATTGTGATGTGTTGGACTTGGGATTGCTTCGAAGAACCCAGGATTGATGGTCAGTCGAAATTATGATGCGTTTGCTCAGATTTCTTCGAAGAACTTAGGTTTGTTTCTGAAATTTGGGTTCTGAATTTGGGTTCTGTAATTTGCTTGGAAACAGGGGGTGGGGGTTGGACGAATCTGTATTTTGGATAATTTGGGTTCGAAGAATCTAGATTTTGGGTTCTGAATTTTGGTCAGACTGCTTCGTTGGTTCTGTATTTTAGGTTCTGAAGTTTTCTGTATTTTGGTTTTGTCTCGTTCAATTGAATGCTCTGGATTGTGTGTTATGTAATTCTGAATTTAAGAACTCAATTCGGGTGATTTGGGTTTTCTGCTTTGTCTGTTCTGTGATTCTGAATTTAAGAACTCGATCCGAGTAATTTAGGTTTGCTGATTCTGAATTTTGATTATACTCAGAATTTGAAATTTGATTATGCTCTAAATTTAATATTGCTTATGTTGATTATTAAACTACTGTTCTCTGAATTGAATATGACTTATTCTGAATTTGGTTTCTGTTAATTTTGAATTTGGTTTATGTTGATTATGAATGATATGAAGTTTTATTGTGAGGTTTTATTTATTCCGATTCAGAATTTTAGTATTTGGATTATAAAGATGAGGGAAAAAAAAGATAAATTTTGGATTATGGCCAACAATTAAATAATCATTAATAATCGTTTCAAGTGTAAATTTTGTGAGAGAGATTTTGTTGGAGAGACTTCTATAGTAAAATTGCATTTATCTGGAATAAGTGGTCATGATATTGATATTTGTAATAAAGTACCAGATGAGGTTCAAGCTGAAATGTTTTTGTTAATTTGAGATTCAAGTACTAATAAAAAGAGAAAAAATGACTCGTTTCAGACTCAAAATACAATTCTAGAATTCTCTACTAGGAGAAAGAAGAGCAATGTTGACAACAAAACAGTTCTTCATCATGAATAACATAACATTTAATGTTATTCAGCCAAAATCATTTCTTGTCATGAGTAAAGCATTAAATGATTTTGGGAGTGGTTACATTGTACCTAGATACTCAAATATTCGCATACGTTAATACCTAAGGTAAGAACATATGTCGAGACTTATGTTGCATGTGTCAAAAAGTCATAGATTAATACATGTTGTACTATTATGTTAGATTCATGGACACACATAAGGAGGCGTGTTAGGTTAATGTTATCGCATACTCACCATTATGTGTTATATTTCTAAAATCATTTTAATGTTCACATGATAGATTAACTAGTGAATATCTTTATAACCTTCTCTCTTCTATCATTGATGAAATTGGACATGAACATGTTGTGCAAGTAGTTATTGATAATGCTTTGAATTATGAGTCTGCTAATTGATGCTTATGAGAAAATATCCTAGATTCTACAGAATCTAATGTGCAGCCCATGGTATTAATTTGTTATTGAAGGATCATTTAATCACATTGAATGGGTGAAAAATGTTATTGATGATGCGGAAAAATATAGTAGATTACATGTATAAGAAACGGAAGTGCATGAGAAGCAATCTCAAACCAAAAAGAGAAATAGATTGGCACCAACGATATTGGACGATTTGTTTTACGTGCGAATAAACTCTTTGATAATGAAAATGTCCAAAGATCGTAAAGTAAGTAATATGTCGCCTATTGATATTTTCAATATCTATCCATTTGTTGAATAAGGGTTTGAAGAAGAACTAGAGTTTTTGGATGGGAGTGAGACTCTAGATAACATGAGTTTGTGTAATTGGTCTTAAACTTCTTCCAACCTCAAATGACTCCTGAGATCGTTTTAATGATACTTTACCATCAAACAATCATATTATTTGATAGTTTTATGAATCCCATTAGTTCATAGTTTTTATCTTGATAAAAACTATATTTTGGATGAAAACAATATTATTAATTGATCAATATATTTTGATTTTGGAGTACTTAGGGATATTTTTAGAAATGAATTAAGAATTGAATATTTATTATGAATATGTTTGAGGACTTTTTAGATTGATTTTCTATTGTCGTATTCATAATATATTATTATATTAATATATTTTTCTAAATTCTACAACCATATTTTGAAACGAAAAACGTATAATATTTGTTGAAAACTTATATCTGAATTTTTATGAATAACCTATCATTGACTGAATTTTATTCAAATGTTTGATCGTTTAATTTTTAAATTACACCAGGCAAATAACTATGTCCTAGACTACAAAACTGACCCAACATGAGCAGTCATATTGACTGCATTTCAAGCAATTTGGGCAGTTACTGATACATGAGAATTTTCTAGTGTTTGAGTTTCTTTTCTTTTCCCTTTTTTGGCTTATACTTTTATGGCCGTGGTGGTTGGTGGGTGGGTTCTATTTTTTCAATTCTATTTGGTCACAAATGTATCTAGAAGGTAAATCACATCCGGAATTATGATATTAAGAATTTATGCTGACTTAAATGGCATAGTTTTTCAGAAATTCTAAATTGGAAGTGGTAGGTGACCTGAGAATCTACAGTTTGATATAATGCATGTTGATTTCTTTTGAATACTTTATTTAAAAAAGTGAAATTGGAAGCAGATGTGAGAATCACTTTAGTTTATTGAATATTAATGTATATTAATATTAATTATAAGGAAAAGGAATTAGTGGAGAATGAAACACCCTTTCAAGCTCCCAAGGGTAGGTTCAATGGCAAGGGTAGGTTCAATGGCAAGGGTAGGTTCAACGGCAAAATGACTGGATTTTTTGTTGGGTTCCAGTCACTCTACTTGCTCTTGATGAGGTAGACGTCTCATTGTTCATTGATCCATTATCATCTAGTTTCAACTGCCATATAGATGCGATGATGGAGACATTAATATGATAATAAGTGGATGTAATATTTTGCATCGGGTAATAGGTCAACCTCCTACCCATTTTTTGTCAAAGAAAAGACACCCTCTCAAGGAATTATTTTATTGCCTTTGTTTTCTTTTACTAGTTGGCTCTCATACTTTCCAATTTGGTTTGCCATAAGAGTGTGCACGGGATGAGACGGAACATGTTTTGGGACTTTTTGTCCCATCTCGATCGGGACAAGATAATTTTTTTTGTGTCCCGTCCTGTCCCGTATAGAGGAGAAATCTTGAGCGGGATGGGACAAGGTTTTCCCCTTTTTTTGGATTTTTTTTGGCTTTTTCACTGTTTTTGGCTGAATTTGATTTTTTTGAATTTTGGGCTGTTTCTGAGGTTTTTTAAGAAATTTAGACTAAATTCTAAAGGTTATAAGTCAATTATAGGTTAAAAATCAAAAGAATTAAGGTTAAAATTAAAAAATATTATGTTTACATATATATATCAGGACGAGACATGACAAAGTTGGGACAAAGACTTTTGTCCCGTGTCCCGTCTCGTCCCACTCGATTCGGGACGGTTTTTCGGTATGAGACGATTTTTTGAGACACTTGCACACCCTTACTTTACCAATTGATGGTCAATTAACCAAGGAGTTTTCTTATGTACCAACAGAAACGTACAATTTCATAAATTTGTCGTATTTCTATAAAATAATTATATTTCATAGATTATATTATATAAGATTGATTTTTGCACATTATATATAAAATTAGTTATAAAGTGACTCGTTAGAAAGGTAAAAAAAATATTTTAGATATTACATGTATTCAAAGTTTAGTTCTCGAATATAAAATAAGATGCATTAAATTAAAAACTAGATACTTGAAATTATTCTATATATGATTACTTTTTGAATATGATCAAGAATATTTTAGTTCAGAAATTTGCCACATGAGATAATTGTATCATTAATAGATTATTAGAAAATATATTAATGTATTTCTCTAAATTTATTTTTTAATTTTTTATATTACTAATAATATAAATATTACATAATTAAATTTTACAAATTACTATCGAATAAATTGTTATTAACTAAAAAATAAATATTCCTTGTGTGTTAAAAATGATTTAAAAAAACTAATCTATACAGTTCAATTCAGCAATATTGCCGAATCGAAACTTCGGTTACGTTCAATTTTTTGTAAAAAAACTAAATTGTAAACACCCCTACCATTGATAATTGTCTCTTTTGATCTCGAAGAGAGATTTTGAGTTCAAATCTTACAACTCCAATTTGACATTACCTAAACTTTCTTAGGTTTATTTTAGTGCCCCACTCCTTGCTTTTAATTATTTGTGAGATTTATTTTATTAAGTGTTTGGTCTAAATACTACTTTCATTTTATTTCTTTCATAAGTTAGATTACGTTTTATTGGTTACCTTTTGCTTCATTGTATAATTTTTTGACTTGTTTCTGACTCATAACATACAATTTTTATTGTTTCGTTTAATATGTATTAACCAAAGTTAAATTGTCACATATATGTATTTTTAGTACTCTAAAATTAAATATATAGAATTTCTATAAAAAACTAAGAACATAAATATTAATTTAATTACATACTTATTTTAACATTTTAATTTATTAACATAATGATTCTATGATTTCTTAGAAAATGATATTTTCTATTATATTTTTTATTTGGATATAATCGAGTAAGCACACATCATACTTACAATTAAAAGAAATAAAGAATAAGACAATTAATTATTAATGTAGTCAACTATGTGATAATATCGATAAGATTTTGCTATTGAACAAATATGAAGTATCTTAAAACAGTTATAATAAATGAATACATGAATTGAATAAGATGTAAATAAAAAGTTATTACCTAATTTGATATAGTTGAGACATATCATTAAAAGTAACAACAAACTTAATACAAAACTTTTGAAATATCAGCATTTGCAGAAATCATGTTAGACCTATTTAAAAAGAAGAAGAAGATAATAGATAAGTTTGTACATTTACATGAGTTAAAAATTCTAAGATTTTGTTGGTTGTTGATTTGATTTAATTTTTTAAAAGTTATGAATTTAAGAACAAACCTCAAACACCATTATTATGTTGAGTCCAGGTCTGATATAGACTATTTTGATAATAATAAAATATTTTATGATCACGATCTTATTTATAAATGTCCCTTAAATATTTGAATCATGATGAGATATATTGTGAGAAGTGTTCATGGCAGAAGGTTGAAGAAAACTAAAGTCAAGTGCTGAAACACATTAGACATATACAATGTTTCAAAACTTCTATAAAATATATTTTTATAGGTATCAAAATGCCATGAAAAGTCTGCCCATCATTAGAGATCGTCCGCCCCATGTACGATATCAATGAGTATATTTTTAAATCTCCAATGAACCTGTGACAAAGGCCGACCAGCTGTGGACAACAATCATCCACTCTTGGACCCCAACATATATATTGTTTGACACCTATAAATAGAGTCTTTTAGATTTTTAAAGACAACAATTGAGTGTAAATTTCTTATACTTTGTGACAAGAAGTCTTCATCTTATTGTGAGAGAAATAATTTATATATCTACTCTTCGAGAGAGTTTTGGCTGTAATCTCTTGATTTAAAAGAGAGGGGATAAATGTGATTATAATCATTAGAAGCAATCGGTGAAAGATGTGCTTGGTGCCTGTAAAACTAATTGGCTATAAAGGTTTAATCTTTATTTGTGAAGAAGATTGTGGTAGAGTGAAAGGAGGAGTCTAGGAGCTTGGATGTATGTAAGGGGTGCGGAATCATGTAAAAATTATTGTGTTTAATTTCTCTAAACTTTTGTCTCTTTACATTATTGTAAGAATATTTAATTACTAGATATATTTGCTCGCACAACTGCTTTACATTCATAGATTGTGATTATTCGTATTTCAAACTTAAAACACAAGACTCACGTCCCTTCCATGAGAGAATGCCATACAAACTCAATAATTGATATCAGAGCTTGATGCTTAAATTAATAAGACTTCACCACCTTGAACTATGACATCTTCTAATAGAGGGATTTTTATATTCAAGTAATTATATTTGAAAATAACTAATCAAATAGCACAAGAGAATATGATAATTATTTTTGGACAATTTTCTCCACTTATTATTATTGCATTATCTAAAATAACCTTATACGTTATATGTGACATTTAATAATTTACTATTTTTAAAATTATAATAAATTGATCAAGTATGCATTAATTTTAAAATTCATTCATCTATTAAATAAATTTAGAAAAAAATAATTAACAAATAATTTTATGTTAATTTTAATTGATAACTTTGAATGAATTGTAGAAAGTTATTTAAGTAATTATCTAAAGACAAATTAACATTGTACTAAAGTTTTTTTAAATATAGAAGGAAAGTAAACTGTCTCTATAAATTTAATTTGTAATAGAATTTAAAGTATAATTCAATTATAATAGAATTTTAGAAACTTTATTTATGCTATATTGTATATATTAATATAATCAATATGTACATGAAGTTACCCAAAATTTACAAACAAAAAAAAATTAAATTTGTAATAGAAATGAAAAATAAAATTCAAGTTAAAATAAAACACGAAATAGATGATTTAATTCTAATTATGTCCCTTTTTTTTTAATTTTGAGAGCATATTTCTACAATATACTATTCATTTTCTAAAAATATACATGTGACATTTTATAACTTGATTGAATAATAATATATGAGCAAATAACAATAATATAACAATTTTTTTTATCTTACTCACATAAATTCAAAATAAACATGGTGCTAAATAAATTTCTTTTTAACTGACATAAACACATCAATATAAATAATATTTATAACTAAAAACATAACAGATTCATTTGTACGTGCAACATACGTATGTATTTACTAGTATTAGTAAATGTGACAATGATGGTGATATTCTAGATGCATATGAAGTATTGCATAGTGCTTTTTTGAAATTGAAAAAGAATAATCTTTTATTAAATAAGAAATTTTTTTGATACAAAATGAAAAAGAAGAGCTGCTTCAAAGTTTCAAAAAATTGAAAATTGAGATGCAAGAACTTGTAGTGAAAAACACCATCGTAAATGACTTTTTTCCTCACACTAAAAAATAAAGAGAATAGAGAATGACTACGACGGTGGTATGAACAATTTTTACTTGGTTTGTATTGAATGAATTGTGTTTACAATAAGCCTCTATTTATAGGCATTCCTTTGATTTTCAGAATCTAATCAAATCCCTCTAAGAACGGGATTATCATCATCTTCCTGGGATCACCTTAATATTCTCCTAGGATTGTGTTCATTAGCTTTAACTATCAAATCAACTCCAGCCGTTAGATCAAATCACGGTCTTGATTTAACTTTTCCCATTTTTCCACGGTGGCAGTCCTTGCAATTTCTTCTGATTGGTCCTACGTCATACACGTGGCTAGATGAAGATTTTATGTCTATTCATTTTCTCCCATTACACTCAAAAAAATTTCATTTGTTAAAGTAAAATGATGATCATTTATTGAAAATTTGCGATTCTCCAAGCAATTTCCCGACAGTCCGCCATCAATGATGAATGATTTTTTCTTCATTTATGGCTATTTCTCCCCTGCCTCTGTGGCTAAAAGGGTTAATTGATTATATTTCCTACTCTTTGCTATTTGTAGAAATTTATGTTCACAGATAGGGGTGTACACGGTTCGGTTCGATCGGTTAGTAAGGCGTTTTTGTAATTGAACCAAATATAACCAAAGTAATTGGTTCAGTTTGGTTACTTGTAACCGGTTCAGCTGTACCTATAAAACTTCTTAAAATAGCAAGAATTTTTGGAGAGGGAATGAGGGAAACGATGGTTGTCGAGAGGGATAGGAAAGAAAATGGAGGCCTCAAACGATGGTTTTCAAGTGCCATGGAAGACGATACTATTTTCAAACCCACCGTCCCCTTAGTTAGTAGTCCGGATGAATTCTTTTAGTTTATGGACTACTATCTAGACGTTTTTCCCTCTGATGTTATATGTGCCCTAGGAGAGAGTACAATTATAGGAGTCCTATCTAGAGCCGCTTATCAAATTACCCCGAGCCTGATGTACATAGCTTGAGGCCTCAAGTTCCAGTTTTCTCCATTTCTACAGAAATTCTTTTCCACTTTCAGCCTTGCCCCATCCCAATTTACCCCAAGCTCTTATAGGGTCTTCTTGGCTTTAAGGTCATGAATAGGAGATATAATTTAGGCCTAGGAGTAGATGAGGAAACGGAAGTTACTACCTTGCCTCATGCCCATCAGAAAAAAGAGGCCCTCTAACCACAAAAATCCTAAAGGGGGACAAAGACTGGGAACATGACACGCTGCTTGTTGACGGGAACTAGAACGGTGATGGCTGTTGGATAATTCTTAGAAATTGGGAATTTTCAGTAAGTCGTCGGAGCTCCGATTCTGCTTTTACCTTTTGATTTCTTTCTTTGCTTTTTTTCTCTTCATGTTTTTTCTAATTTCTTTCTTTTTGCAAATAAGAGGGCTAACAAGAAGCCTTTCTTGACAAAGGCCATTACTGAAAAAGTGACTACCATTTTTCATTGCTTGGAGAGGAAGTGGTACGAGCTCCTTGACCTGAGGAGAGAGGTTAACATATGCTCAGCCATCTTCTCCCGAGATCTCAAGAGGTATTCTCATCCCCTCTTTTCGTTCCATTTCTAATGATTCCGCTTCGGATTCCTCTAGATCCTTTGATTCAAGGGAAGAGGAACTGGTAGAGGGCTTGTCTCAAAGGGCATTTGAGAACGCTAAAATGGTGAAGCACCTCTGTAGCAACCTGCTCGACAATATTAACAGCGGGAGAAATGTTCATTCGAGAACGGACACTACCATTTCCTCCCAAACCGCGTCTGCTTCTCCATCTTCTCTTGTTCCTCGTACCGAGGATGAGAGCCCTTCAGAGCGTTCAATGTTTCCCCTTACAGCTCATCCCTCACCATCTACGCAGTAGGAGCCCACTCTCATCATCGCTTCTGATCCTCAGGAGACGACTGAGGATATTGCTCTTTGGAAGTGGATGAGGTATTCTAGTTACCCTATGTTCCCGCTGATGTCAGTTTTTGAAATGATCCTCGATTTGCTCATATCGTGCTTTGGGGAATTCAGTCTAAAACTGACGCGGCTGTGACTCGTGGTGTTAGTGTGGTAACCTTCTTTGTTCACTGAGTCATGACTTTTGAGGGTCTATCTCTCATTGCTTTCTACATTTTATCTTATCTGCTCATTAACGCTTAATTTTTTTCAGTTCTTCTTTCTTCTTTAGGTCGTTGTTCACCATAACGCCCTTTAGGAGCATTATCTTTCTTGTGAACACACCATGTTCTCCATGAATAAAGAGGTTGCTGAGTGCCACGATGTTTTAGACTGTCTCAAGGTCGAGAATGAACGTTTTAAGAGGAGTGAAGCTGAACTTCAGATGACCGTGGATAAGATGACCCAAGGTGTGGTTACGGCGGCGGAGGACCGCCAAGCGCTTGATGAGTCTTTGAAGAATGCAGATAAGTATTTGGCAGCAGCTGAATTAGCCTGAGCCTAGGCAGAGGAAAAGGAGAGGGAAGAATTTCAAGGCTTGTTCAATGAAGCTGAAAAAATGGTGTATAGCTTAGGCTATAAAGATGGCTAGGAAAACCTTCCCCCTAAGATGCCACTTGTTGACGTCTTTTAAGCTCAGGCTAAGATGAATGCTTCCACCGAAGACATCACGATCAACGCTCCTGAACCCATTGCTGAGAATAACAATGGTGATCCTGTTGGGGCTGCGGGAAACACCACTGTCGAAGCTACTGCCAAAGAGGAGATGGTGGCTCCGTAAGTTTCTTTTCTGTTTCCTTGTATCTTCTCCTATACTATTTTTTTAGCTTTCCTTTTTTTTTAACTTTTTTACTCTTGGCTTCAATCAATGAGAACTTATCTTTTGTTGATTCTCAACCTTTTCTGAATACTGAAAGAATCTTACAACTAAAAGAAGTCGCAATAATTTAAGTTATAACTTATGAAATTCGTTTTGTGAAGGCTTGAAGAAAATTTTGCTAGTATTATCCGTTGTAGGACTTACAATGATTTAAAGTTGGATCCGTTGGAATGTTTGCTCTCTTCATGATCCATTCCCAAAGACTTAGATTTTTCATTTTGGTCATTTATCAGGAAACGAGTAACTTTTGTGTTACCCTGAAACGGATTTGTCGTTAACTTCTGGCCTCGTTTTGTTTTAAAGAACTCGGGGCACCTATTTTCTTCTGAGAGTAGAACTTACGTTTTACCCGATCCTAATGACTTAAGCCTTTATTTCCTTTTAAGTAGGACTTACGATTTTCCCCCTCCCAAGGACTTGCACCCTTGTTTGTTTCGTTCATTTTTTAGAGAATGACTTAGTGATTGCCCGCTCCTAAGGACTTAAGCCAACAGACCGTCGATCCTTGTTTGTTTTGTTTATTTCTGAGAGAGTGACTTATGAATTGAATGTTCCCAATGATCTAGGCCAAAAGTTTTGGGGGTTATGCCCTCAAAGCAAGTGTGTTGACATTTTGATATGAAATTTAAAGAGAATTACATTTTTCTTATAATTGTTCTTTTAAATTATTATTGAATAATTTATATAAATATCTGAAAATTCCATATTCATTAATGAGACTATGATCTTGTATTAGTACGAGAGGATTAAGATCATAGATAATGAATAAAATTGTAAGCAACATATTAAAGTGTGGAATCTTTAATGAATGGTTGATAGTACGGTTCACTAAGAATTATGAATGCGTGTGATCTAGATCCATATCATTGATGTGGATAGACATCTTAGTGAATGTACTTTATATAATAAGGTTATATATGACAGGAACAATGTGAATTAGTATCTTTATTAACGTGTCGTTTATCATAAAGATTTAATACCCATCAATTCGATGATCATATGTAGATCAGTCTGAATTCTGAGTAGTCATAAATGACTATGCATATCTACTGGATCTTTTATTTACTCGTTAAGGTATGTTTGTTAATCAGGCTAGTAATTTTTATTTTAGAGATTCAATGATTTGGACGGCTGAGGACATGATCTTAGAAGATTTAGAATCTAAGCTTTCCTAACGGATCATATATTGGTTTCCTTAAGTGTTAATTCTGGAACTGAATGGTTATTGAGCTGAAATTTATAATAAGATTATAAATTAGCCATTCATTAGTAGATTAATGATACTTAAGGATCGAGAGGTAATTAGAAGGGTATAATGATAATTTTGACCAGTTCTAATTTACGAACCAATAATTGGAGAACAAAACTATATGAAATGATTATGTTAGTGGACTACATGAGAATACTCTGTAAATACATTCTATAATCTTAAAGAGTGCAATTTCATATTTATAGTGAAGTAATAATGGAATTAATAAATAAGATTATTTAATTAAAGATTTTAATTAATAATCTAGTTTATTGAAGCTTATAATTATAGGTCAATGGTCCCCAAGTCAACTCTATACTATAAAGTTTAGGGTGTGAATATTCCAGGACATGAGAAAAGAACTGACTTGCAAAATGAATTTTTATTCTAGGGTAAATACATAATTATGAGATAATTATGTGTGATTAATTAATTAATATATAATTATCTATTTTTTTAATTATCAACAAGTGAGACAAAATATCTAATTTGTGAAATTATATAATTAAATTATTATTAGATAAGAATTTAAATCAATTAAATCTGTTATTTGTGAAATAACAGGTAAGTTAGTTGATATGGATAATCACATATGTTAATTTTGAATTAACTTATATCTAGATAATTATCTGATTAAAATAAATATTTAATTCACAGTAATTGTCATGTGTCAATCACTGATAGGGTGTTAGAAATTGACATGGACTATTGTGGTGTCATGTGGTACTACAGTAGTGAGTGACAACACTGTAGTTCCATGTGGCACTACAATTGTGCACAATTGTAGCGGGTCTCACTGAAATTGGTAATTTTACAATTAAATATTATTTTACTTTAGCCCTAAAAATCTGATACGTCATTATCTAGAATATATACAAAATATTATTCTAATGACATGAGTTGTTGAAAGAAGAGGAGAGAACCAGTTGATCAGATCTTCAGTTCATCAATCAAAAGTTGAATTGAGAACACGATTGGTGTCAGAGAAATTTTCTTCTGTGATTAAACATTAATCAAATCTCTAAAAGAATATAATCACGTTCTTTTAGAGAATCGTCTCAGAAAAGTCATTCTCAGTAAATCTCTAAATCTTATGTGTTGAGAAAATCTAGAGACAGAAAAAATGTCTTGTAATATTCTATGTGCCCACACACGTCCTAGTTTATTGAGGATTGACTTGGAAGATCTTAGTGTGGATCTCAGAGTCTACTGATCGTTGGAACGATTTCATGGGAACAAATGATCGATCAGTTTTTGCAAGGACAGTTGATATAGATTACAAGAGGTGTATGATTCATAACCTTGTATGTTGTAGACTTAACTTATAAATATATAATGGATCCTGACTGAATGAAAAAGAGTTTTCAATAAAAGTTTTTATTTGGTTATCGTGGGGTTGCGCAAGTTTAGTTTTATTAAAATATTCAATTTTTATTAAAAATTTAATTTCTTAAAAGGCCATGCGCCTCCATGCTTCTGGTGCGACGACCAGCAAGTGGTATCAGAACGACCTTTATATATTTATATGTTAAATGATGTGTATGTTTTCTTGTATTATTCATATAATATGATATATGTATGATGATGATGGACGGTTATGGTTTTTGAATGTATGACAAATAATGGATCGTTTATTGTATGGTGATTATTGGGTTATGCTTTGTTTTAATTTTTCTTAGATCTTGTGTAAGCCGAATTGAGTCGTAGGAATTTTCATAATTTTATTTTGAATATTTTTGTAATTATTCCGAACGACAGAGAAATGAAACAATCCCCTTGCAAACAAAGATGCAAGCCTATGCGACTCACCTCGTGCAGTCCAAGCAAGTCAGAAACCAATAGCTCAGTCAGGTAACCCACTTGGGTTATATTGTTCTGTGAAGTTTAATCACGAGAAAGAACGAATGAGAAGAATGGCAGAAATTTAGTGCTTCACGCGAAAACACTGTTCATGCATGAAAACACTATTCACACCAGAAATTTACTGTTCTGGTAGAGGTGAACAGTCCCGGTGGTGAACAATGGCTGCCCGGCGCGGCAGGCGATTGTCGGCGGTGAGACGGGCAACGGTGGCGATGGGTGGCGTTCAGAGAGTCCTATCCGTCGGTGACAACTATTGTCATGTTTGAGGAAAGTTTTTAACAAACCAGGCAACCAACTTTATTACCTAAGTATTTCATTAAAACCCAAACTCTTTTAATTATCTATTTAAAATTTGAAATTAATGTAATTTTAAAATTAATTATTAATTTTGATTTTATGAAAATTAAAATATAATAGATTGATTGAGTTTGATCCAAGTTTGACCAAATCAAATAAAGTGTTTATTTAACTAAGTCAAAGTTGACTATATTAAAAGAGATAATTTTAGAAATTGTTTTAATTAAGAAAAATAGTTTTCCTAATTAAAAAGGATTTTATTCAAACCTTGAAAATTATGAAGATAGATATTAGGAGGAGAATGCAATATTTGAGAAATATGTATTCTTGAAATCCGCTTTGTAATTTTATTTTTTTATTTCAAGGGTTGTAATTTAGATATACCCAATAGTCACTCGATCCATTATTATTTTATTTAATTTTTAAATAATAGTTTAATTATTATATTTGATAACATATCCATGCATTAGTCGATCACATGCCATACTTAAAATCCCATACAGTTTTATTTAATCATGCATCTCATATGTAGAAACATAATTTATTAGGATTGTGCTAATATGTTTATATGTATTTTTTATGAAATCAATTGTATCTAAAATGCTAGGTTTTAACTAGTTAAAACTTGGTAATCACACCACACTAAAGGTTATAGTAACTTTTAGGTTAACCGACCTTACTATAAGAATTTTATTAAAGTTGGATGAATATAATTAATTAGTTAATCTAAGTTCACCTAATTATGATTTAGACGCTTCAGAAAGTTAAATGAACTTAGACCAATGAGATTATATTTACTGATAATTAAATATTCATAGGGTGATTATTTTAACTAGTAATTACTTTGGAACTAATTGATTAGTTAAAATAGAAACACATTATCCTAAAATAGTGAGGTGCAGTGAGGGCCTCAAGATGACTTTGTTTTCATCTACCTAAGGAAAGTTTCGAGCTATATCAATACCAAAGTTGAACTTCTTAAGAAGATAGTAGGAAATGATGTAGTTTAGTTTTAACCAACCCTAAGGCGGCATATTCTAAATGAAGTCGTTAAATCTTAAATGTTGGGTTACACTTATAAAGTCACAATTAATCTTTTATGTAGATATTTGTGACTTGATCGAACAAGCTATACCTTATTATTAAAAGAGAAAATATGAGATATTTTAAGTTTTAATTAATAAGGATGAGCATGTCTCATATATAGTTTTAGATTAGTCTGCGACCCTAAGACGACACATTAATCGTTGGGTTATTTTATCGTGATTAGTAAATGCTAAATTTATGTGTTTATTATGATTGCATTCATGCATCACGCTTACTTTTTGAATTCTAGATATTTATCAATTTTATCGAATCATGTATATTTTAAGTTTCAGGAATCAATATTATGTCTACCATGGACAAGCCTGTTACTGCTTTACTCACTCTTGAGAAATCGAATGGTGATAACTTCGTATGTTTGAAATCACTAATATCTACATGCTTGTCAGCATGAATGATGTTCTGAGAACTAAACAAGAAAACATAGAGACTGCTTGTGAGATTATGAAATCTTTATAGGCAATGTTTGTGCAGCAGTTCGATCAAAATCGTCATGAGGCAGCTAGGAACTATATGACAACTAAGATGAGGAAGGGTACTTTTGTTCGAGAACATGTTTTGAACATGATCAACATAATGTACGAGGCAGAAGTACATGTGGCGACCATTGATGAGCGGACTCAAGTTGCATCATACTAGAGTCATTCACCCCAACTTTTTCTGCGTTCATGACCAACTATGTTATGAACAAGTTATAATTCAACATGACCCAATTGTTGAATGAACTGCAGACTTTTGAGTCACTCAACCTTAGAATGACCAAAGAGGGCGAGGCAAATGTTGTTGAGCAAAAGTATTTTTTCAATATTGTTAAGGACAAGAAAGTGAAGATGAACAATGATAAGGACAAGAGTAAGAACAAAAGAGTAAAGATAACCAAGACATCGTCGAAAGTCAAGAAGAATAAAAAAGACAGCAAGCCCAAAGGAAAGTGTTTCCAGTGTGGGGTTGAAGGTTATTGGAAGAGAAATTGTAACAAGTATATCTCCGAGCTGAAAAAGAAAGGTAAATATGATTGACTTGTTCTCGAAGCTTGTTTAGTGGAATATGATTTATCATCCTGGATACTTGATTCATGAGCCACTAACCATATATGTTCTTCTTTACAGATGCTTGATTTGTCAAGGGAGTTGGCTGATGGCGAGGTCTTGAGAGTTGGCAGTGGTGCGCTCGTGTCAGTTAAAACATTAGGGATATTCCATTTACCTTTTGGATATAATTACTTAGTTTTGAACAACGTTTATTATATTCCTGCTTTTTCAAAAAATTTGATTTCTCTTTCATTTTTGCAAGAACAGTTATTCAAAGTTTCTTTCATTAATAGAGAGTTTATTATTTCAAAGAATGGATTCAATATCTGTCATGCTAAAATTATAAACGGACTATATATGCTTAAATCAAATTATAAACGGACTATATATGCTTAAATCAACAATTATGAAATATGTAAAGTAGCAAAACCTAAAACTAACAAACGAGAAAGAGTTTCTCATGATGATAACACATATTTCTGGCATCTTAGATTAGGACATATTAATCTAGATAGGTTAAACAGGTTAACAAAGCATGATGCTTTGAGAGAGCTAAAAGTTGGAACTCTTCAATATATGGTTATAGTTACCTAATGCTTCGAAAGTCTGAAACTTTTGAAAAGTTTAATGACTTTAAGGCTGAAGCTAAAAATCAATTAGGTAAATCGTTGAAAACCCTTTGATTCGATTGAGGTGGTGAAAACTTAGATTTAGAATTCAAGAATTATTTGCTGGAGTGTGGAATCCTATCCTAACTCACAGCACCTGGAACACCACATCAAAATAGTGTTGCAGAGAGGAGAAATCGAACCTTATTGGATATGGTTAGGTCGATGTTACGTTACTCATCATTGTCACTTACATTTTGGGGATATGCACTACACACGGCAACTTACATTTTGAATGTAGTGCTTTCTAATTCTGTAAGCAAGACACCTTTAGAGTTATGGAATGACTCCAAACCTAATTTGCATCATTTTCGTATATGGGGGTGTCTAGCTCACGTTCTTAGACCCAAGACCAGAAATTTAGACTCAAGGTATGATGTATGCATATTCGTTGGCTATTCTCTAGAGACTAAAGGTGAGTACTTTTATAGTCACAATGATCAAAAGGTGTTTGTGTCGACAAATGCAATCTTTCTTGAGCATGACTATATGAAAAACTATAAACCTCGTAGCAAAGTAGTTCTCGAAGAATTAGCGACTGATGAGATTAGACCACCTTCAATTTCTACTGATAAATGATAAACTAGAGAAACCACAGTTCCATCAAAGGAAATCTCGGTGCAATGTCGTAGTGGGAGGGTTGTGAGACAACCAGTTCGCTACGAACTAGAAGCACATGTCCTAGTGTCAGACACTAATAAGGGCGATCCATTATCTTATCAAGAAGCAATGGATGATCCTAAAAAAGAGAAATGAAAAGATGCCATTAACCAGGAAATTGAATCTATGTATTTCAATTCCATCTGAAAACTTGTAAATCCACTTGAATATGTCAGGCCCATTGGACGTAAATGTATCTTCAAGAAGAAAAGAAGTGCATATGGCATGGTTAGTAGCCAATGGCTATACACAAAAGGAGGGAGTCAATTATGAATAACCACTCTCCCCTGTGGCCATACTAAATTCTATCGCATCCTTTTGTCGATAACCGCTAGTTTTGACTAAGAGATATGGCAAATAGATGTCAAAAAAGCTTTTATGAATGACTATCTTAAAGAAAGCATCTATATGATGCAACCATAATGGTTCGTACAAAAGGGGCAATATCAGAAAGTATGCAAGTTGCTTAAATCCATTTATGGATTAAAGCAAGCATCTAAATCATGGAATCTTAACTTTGATGAGATTATAAAGTCTTATGGTTTCGAGCAAAATGTTGACGAAACCTGTATTTATAAATACACCAAAGATAAGAGGTTTTCTTAGTTCTTTATGTTGATAATATTCTACTCATTGGAAATGATGTAGAAACTTTATCAAAGGTAAAGAAGTGGTTAGCTGAGAAATTTCAAATGAAATATTTGGGAGAAGCGAGCTATGTTCTAGACATCCTAATCCTCAGAAATAGAAATAATAGGTTTTTGACTCTTTCTCAGGCATCTTATATTGATAGAGTGCTGGAGAGATTCTTTACGGAGAATTCTAAGAAAGGTCAACAACTGACCAGACATGGAATTGCCATCTCTAAGCAATAATGTCCTATGACACCTCAAGAGGAAATTGATATGAGAAAGGTTCCCCATGCTTCAGCAGTTTGAAGTCTCATATATGGCATGTTATGTCCAAGTCCGGACATATGTTATGCGGTGGAAATTGTCAAGTCGTTATCAATCGAATCCATGTTTTGAACACTGGATTGCAGTAAAGCATATTCTCAAGTATCTTAGGAGAACGAGAAACTATATGTTTGTTTATTCAGATGGAGACCTAAACCTCACTGGATATACTGATTCTGATTTTCAATCAGAGAGAGATAGTTGAAAGTCGACATTTATATCACTATTCACCCTAAGTGGAGGAGCTGTAGTCTAAAGAAGTATTAAATAATTCAGCATTGCAGATTCCACTATGAAAGCTGAATATATAGCATCTTGTGAAGCTGCGAAAGAGGCGATATGGCTCACAAAGTTCTATTCTGATCTGAAAGTAGTTCAAGATATAGACAAACCAGTGATCCTATACTGTAATGACAGTGGGGCGGTAACAAATTCCAAGGAATCAAGGAGTCACAAGAGGGCCAATCATATATAGAGAAAATATCATCTTGTAAGAGAGATCGTGCATCAATGGGAAGTGACTATTATGAAGATAGCATTGGAACAAAAGCTGGCTGATCCTTTTACAAAGATACTTCCTGCGAAGTCATTTGAGGGTTACGTGTGTAACATGAGATTAAGAGAGATATCATATTTGCTTTGGGGCAAGTGGAAGATATTGGGGTTTATGCCCTCAAAGCATGTGTATCAACATTTTGATATGAAATTTAAAGAGGATTACAATTTTTCTTATAATTGTTCTTTTAAATTATTGTTGAATAATTTATATAAATATCTGAAAATTCTATATTCATTAATGCGACTATGATCATGTATTAGTATGAGAGGTTTAAGATCATAGATAATGAATAAAATTGTCAGCAACATATTAAAGTATAGAATCTTTAATGAATGGTTGCGAGTACGGTTCACTAAACATTTTGAATGCGTGTGATCTAGATCCGAATCCTTGATGTTGATAGTCATCTTAGTGAATGTACTTTATATAATAAGATTATATATGACAGGGCCGATGTAAATTAATATTTTTATTAACGTGCCGTTTATCGGAAAGATTTAATACGCATAAGTTCGATGATCATATGTAGAATAGTCTGAATCCTGAGTAATCACGAACTCTTATGCATGTCTACTGGATCTTTTAATCAAACGGTAATTTTGATCAGTTCTAGTTTATGAACCAATAATTGGAGGACAGAACTACATGAAATGATTATGTCAGTGGACTACATGAGAATACTCTGAAAATATATTCTATAATCTCTAAGAGTGCAATTCCATATTTATAGTGGAGTAATAATAGAATTAATAAATAAGATTATTTAATTAATGAGTTTAATTAATAATCTAGTTTATTGAAGCTTAGAATATAGGTCCATGGTCTTCAAGTCACCTCTATACTACGCAGTCTAGGGTGTGAATATTTCAGGACTTGAGAATATGACCAACTTGCAAAAAGAATATTTATTATTGGGCAAGTACATAATTATGAGATAATTATGTGTGATTAATTAATTAAATTATTTATATATTGAAATATAATTTTTAGAAATTATATTTAATTATCGATAAGTAAGACAGAATATCTAATTTGTGAAATTAGATTATTAAATTATTATTAGATAATAATTTAAATCAACTAAATCTGTTATTTGTGAAATAATAGATAAGTTAGTTGATAGGAATAATCAAATATGTTAATTTTGAATTAACTGATATCTAGATAATTATTTGATTATAATAAATATCTAATTCACAGTAATTACCGCGTGTTAATCACTGATAGGGTATCAGAAATTGACATGAACTACTGTGGTGTCACGTGGCACTACAGTAGTGAGCGGTAACACTGGTAGTGCCATGTGGCACTGCAGTTGTGCACAACGTTAGTGGGTCCCATTGCAATTGGTAATTTTATAATTAAATATTATTTCAGTTTATCCCTAAAAATCTGATACGCCATTATCTTGAATATATAAAAATATTATTCTAATGGCATGGGTTGTCGAACGATGAGGAGAAAATCAATTGATCAAATCATCAGTTCATCAATAAAGAGTTGAATTGAGAAAACGATTGGTGTCAGAGAGATTTTATTCTGTGATTAAACGTTAATCATATCTCTAAAAAAATAATCATCACATTCTTTTATAGAATCGTCTCACTAAATTCATTCTCAATAAATGTTTAGATCTCATGTGTTGAGAAAATCTAGAGACAGAAAAAGTGTCTTGTAGTATTCTACGTGCTCACACACGTCTTAGTGCGTTAAGGATTGACTTGGAAAATCTTGGTGTGGATCTCAGAGTCTACTGATCGTTGGAACGATTTCGTGAGAACAGATGATCGATCGGTTTTTGCAAGAACACTTGATATAAACTACAAGAGGTATATGATTCCTAACCTTGTATGTTGTAGATTTAACTTATAAATAGATAATGGATCATGGCTGAATGAAAAAGAGTTTTCAATAAAAGTTTTTATTTGGTTATCGTGGCATTGCACAAGTTTTATTTTATTAAAAGATTCGATTTTTATTGAAAGTTTAATTTTTTAGAAGGCCACACGCCTCCACGCTTTCGCCGAGTACACGCCGCGACCAATCCTTGTTTGTTTTGTTCATTTATGAGAGAAGGACTTATGGGTTACTCGTTCCCAATGGCTTAGGCCAAAAGACCGCTGACCCTTGTTTGTTTTGTTCATTTATGAGAGAATGACTTACGGATTTCCCGCTCCCAAGGACCTAGGCCAAGAGACCCCCAACCCTTGTTTGTTTTCTTCATTTTTGAGAGAAGGACTTATGCATTTCCCGTTCCCAAGGACCTAGACCAAAAGACTGCCAAACCTTGTTTGTTTTGTTTATTTCTAAGAGAATGACTTATGGGTTACTTGCCCCCAAGGACTTAGGCGAAAAGATCGCCGACCTTTATTTGTTTTATTCATTTGTGAGAGAAGGATTTAAGGGTTGCCCGCTCCCAAAGACTTAGGCCAAGAGACCACCAACTCTTATTTTTTTGGTTCATTTATGAGAGAATGACTCATGGGTTGTCCTCTCCCAAGGACTTAGGCCAAAAGACCATCGACCCTTGTTTGTTTTGCTGGGGAAAAGAGAGAGAGAGAGAGAGAGAGAGTTGACACCAAGTATTTTACGTGAAAAATCCTTGTGGAAAAAAACCACGGGAAAATATTCACTATAAATGTTTATAATTTAAACAAAGTATCTCTTTACATGTACATCATTCCATGGTTTCGCCAGTTCCTCCCTTTCTTCCGTTGCTAAGTAATAGGTTCCGCTGCCACCAATTATTTTGACAATGTATGACCCTTTCTAGGTTTGACTTAGTTTTCCTTCTATTAGGAAGACCTTCTTTAGAGCTAGATCCCATTCCTAGAATTTCCGTCTTCAAATTCTTCTTCGAAAGTTAGCACTTTTTTTCTGGTTACAATCAGACATATGGATTAGAGCCGCTTCTCTTATTTCCTTTGAAAGATCAAGATTTTCCTTCAAACGTTCTTCATTTTGTTGCTCATTTTAGTTCTAATTTCATTGTCGGGCTTCCAATTTCAACTGGTATTATTACTTCCATCCTATATGCCAAAGAGAAAGGTGTTATGCATGTCGCCTCTCTGGGGGTGGTTCTTTACGCCCATAGAATTACTTGTAATTCATCTACCCATTTTCTTTAGCTTATTCTAGCCGTTTCTTCACGCTGTCAAGTATCACGCGTTCGATCTTTCAGCTTGTCCGCTTCCTTGTGGATAATATGGTGTAAAGAATCGATTATAAAATTTTAGACATTCGCTGAAGGTTTTCACTATCTTCCCCGTAAACTGAAGTGCGTTGTCAGAAATGAGAATTCGTGGAATTTTGTATCTACATATTATATCCTTCCATAAGAACCCTTTCACTTCTTCTTCATGAATCCTCGCAAAAGCTTCAGCTTCGATCCACTTGGTAAAGTCATCCGTTGCTACCAGCAAAATGTTTTTTGAGCTGGCACCGTGGGAATGGTCCAATAATCTCTAGTGCCCACTGCATGAATCGCCACGGGGCTTACCACTGTGTTGAGTTCTCCAAGAGTCATCTCAACTATGGGAGTAAAATTTTGACATTTGTCACATTTTCTTACATGCCGCTTAACGTCTTGTTACATTTTGGGCCAGTAATACCCTTCGTTCAACACTTTATGAGCTAAAGATTATCCCCCAGTATGATTTTCACATCCATTTGTGGATCTTTCCTAACACATATTGTACTTTCTTTTCCCATAGACACTTCAAATAAGGAGCTGAAAAATACCTTTTATACAATAATCCATTAATTAAGGAGTACCTAGCACTTTGTTGTTGGATTTTCTTTGCATGAAGTTTGTCGTCAGGTAACACTCCGTCTTCCAAGTAATGAATTATGTCATCTTGCTAGCTTGGTTCTCTCTTAACTTCAATATCTGCTACCTCATTCAATGGGAATGAAATGCTTGGCTTCTCGAGAAACTCTACTTGTGAGGGAATTGTTGCGATGACCCTAGCTTCACTGAAACATCAGCGTGTCCATTCTTTGTTCGTGGGATCTGATGAATCTTATAGATTTTCAACAGACTTAATAATTATTTTTCCCGTTGCAAGTAACTTATCATTCTTTCATCTTTCAACACGAATTCTCCCGTAACATGTTTCACAATTAGCATTGAATCATTGAATATTTTAGTGTTTGTTACCTCAAATTCATGTAGCAGGGAGATTCCCACTATCAAGGCTTCATATTCTGCTTCATTATTTGAGGCGTTGAAACTAAAAGAGATGGAGTGCTATTGTGTTTCTCCAAATGAGGTCTGTACCACTATTCCCACTCCGACCCGTTTGTTATTTGAAGCTCCATCGACGCATAACATCAGATCGCATTTTCTCCTTTAATCAGTGGTCCGTTGTTGACTTCCCTTTCATCACTAGTGAAGTCCGCTATGAAGTCCATTCTCTTGTATTGGGTTTCGGCTGCCACTAGACTTTTACTTACGAAATACATGGGTCTCTGTTTCCTTTCTTCCTCTCTGATAAGAACGACACTAACAACCATCTGTGACACAACTACATACATGAGTAGTTGTTCACCATCCAACTCTTTAACTAAATTTTTTGATTCATTTTAAGGTATCTTCATATTCTTCATCCAACTCTTTAACTGAATTTTTTCTTAAATTTGAAAAGAACGGCTTCCACTACCTTGAGAGGAATTTATTTAGAGCAGCCAACCTTCCTATCAGGCCCTATATCTCTTTTTAGTTTCTAAGGGACTTCATCTCTATGATGGCCTTTAGCTTATTTGGGTTAACCTCAATTCCCCGTTATGTGACTAGATGACCCAAGAATTTTCCTACTGCTACGCTGAAAGTACACTTTTCCATATTCAACTTCATGCAACTTTTCTCTTAAGATTGAGAAAGGCTCTTCAAGTCCCTTGATGTGGTCTTTCCATTTACAAATCTTCACCATCATGTCATCTACGTAAACTTCCATGGTTTTTTCAATCTGTTCGTGGAAAATCTTGTTCACAAGTATTTGATAAGTTGCA
This sequence comes from Datisca glomerata, assembly GCA_003255025.1. Classification (NCBI taxonomy): domain Eukaryota; kingdom Viridiplantae; phylum Streptophyta; class Magnoliopsida; order Cucurbitales; family Datiscaceae; genus Datisca; species Datisca glomerata. The sequence goes on from QANY01008042.1 coordinate 3,752,198, forward strand.
TCTGTATTTTTTAATTCAAAAGGCATTACTTTATAATAGAAAGTATCCTATTCAGTTATAAATGAGGTTTTTTCTTGATTTGGTTGAAAATTTTTCACCTAGTTATATCCAGAGAAGGTATCCATGAATCTGATGGTTTGTGTCCTGATGTTGCATCCACCATTTGGTTAATTCTCGGCAACGGGTATTCGTTGTTCGGGCATGCTTTATTTAGATCAGTGAAGTCTATACAGATCCTTCATTTCCTGTTCTTTTTCTTTACCATACCTACATTGGCGAGCCACTTCGGATAGTACACTTCACGGATGAAGCTAGCTTTCAACACTTCTCCACTTATTCTTTGATTGCTATGTTTCATTTCAAAGCGAAACTCCTTTTCCGTTGATTTACTAGTTTGACAATGGGATCTATAATCAATTTATGACATATTATTTTCTCAGGAATACTTGTCATCTCTTATGTCGTAGTCGCGAAGATGTCTTTGTTCCTCCACAAGAAATTTGTCTGTCTTCCTTTTCCATTTTCTCAAGATGGGCATCGATGATGATTCTTTTCTGAGTTGCTTCATTTAGGTAGACAAGTTCAATCTCTTCTCCTGCTTGGTACCTCGAGTCTACTTCTCATATTCTTATGATTGCTATTGCTCCGTAGTCACTGCCCCCTCTCCTACTTTCTTTTATGTTATCATTTTTCTAGCTGATTCTAGTGCGGTTACATCGTAAATACGGGCAATAGCTTGATCTCTCTTTTTGGTTTTGATTTCGTTTGGAGAGAGATACTTTAACACTTGGTAGAAGGTAGACGGTACAACTTTTATCTTGTGCCACCAGGTCCTTCGCAGGATGACGTTGTACAGGGATGAGGTGTCTAATACCATAGATTTCGTAAGATGCTTGAAGGGTTTCACGTTCACATGAAGAACAATAATGTGTTCAGAATAATTGACAGCCTCGTTGAAGCCTATCAGTGGCTACGACGGTCCCTGAAACTACTGATCTCCCATATCCATTTTTTTGAAGTGTGGAGCGGTGTAATATGTTAACAGCGCATCCGTTGTCAATTAATACTCTCCTCAATAAACAATTGCCAGCCTGTATTGAAATGACCAAGGTGTCGTTATGTCATTTGTCATGTTCCAAATTCAAGTCATCGAATATAAATGGGAGATTTCCGTTGTCACTCAAAGAGCTTCCTTTCTCCTAGTGCTCCTCCAACATGGGCTTTTTATAGTATATATTCCTCTCATTCTTAGAAGTTCCTTTTTGCTCAGTCAATGTGATGATTGTATTGACAATCCGGAGAGGTTGTTTCCCATTATCATGTTTCCCATCATCACAGACTTCCTTCTCGGTTTCCTGTTTCTGCTCTTCTTTCTTCATATATCGCTGAAGATATTTATCCTTAACTAGCCCTTTAATGTAATCCGGAGAGGTTGTTAGCCTTTCCTGTACTTTCCAGATTTCTCATCTCCATCATTTTTCTCTTTAGCATCTCCTCCATCGCTTCTCCCATTTTGACTTTCGGTGGATGAGCTTCTCTCGTTGTCTATCCTGTATAAAGCTGGGATTGGATTTTCCCGTCTTATTGTTGCACGTTCATGATGTTCTCATTATCTTCCCGTCTAGCATATTGTCTGTCTTCTTCTAAACTATTTTTCCATTTTCATTATTGGTTCGGTGGCTAGCGTCTGCACGTGTTTGTGCCAATTTCCTTTGTAATGCATTAATATGATCTTACACTATTTGCCACACATTACACAGTGTTTCAGCATTCCATTACTCTATCTCTTGCATTCCAGTCAGGATTGTCTAGAGCATCTCGACTAGTGGAATGGGTTGATTGACGTGATCCCCCCATTCCCACTTTCATTTCCCTCGTTGAGGGTAGCGTTTGATCTGGTTATAGACACTATTGGGTTTTTTGAAAGTACCAATATGTAAAAGATTTTTTTTCCTCACACTCGAAAATAAAGAGAAAAGAGAATGTCTATGAGGATGGTAAGAATGATTTTTGCTTGGTTTGTATTGAATGAATTATGTTTACAATCATCCTCTATTTATAGGCCTTCCTTTGATTTACAAAATCTAATTAAATACCTCTAGGAACGGGATTATCATCATATTCCTTGGATCACCTGAATATTCTTCAAGGATTGTGTTCATTACCTTTAACTCTCAAATAAACTCCAACCGTTAGATCAAATCAATGGTCTTGATTTAGTTTTTTTCTGTTTTTCCGCGGTGGTAGTCCTTGCATTTTCTTATGATTGGTCCTCCTTTATACATGTGGCTATATGAAGATTTTATGCTTGTTCAACCATCTTCTTGCTAAAATTGATTTTGTTGAAAGTTGTTTTAAAAAATGATCAATCTATTATTGTTTTGAAAGATAGACAATTAGAACTCGAAAAAGAGTTGATTGACTCTAATGAAAAAGTTAAGAGATTGACCTTAGAAATAAAAAAAATGCTTAGTATAGGAAAACATTTTGATGATAAAAGTGGTATGTGATATGTGGATGAAAATCAAACTTAATCTTTTTATAACATTTTCTTTCCTAAAAGAAAATTTACCTTCCAAAGCTAAGCTTGAAATTCATGCTCCTAAGCTTAAAGTCACACACATGAATAAGCATATGAACTTCTTTCACTCTTCAAAAATTATGAATTATCTACCAACACAACAGAGTATACCCACATGTCATCATTATTATTTAAAGGACATATTAGACCTATATGTTGAGACTGAGAAACAAATTTTTCAAAAACATAGGTTGAATGTTATTCTATAATGTCATCATTATGGTGTTAAGAGTCACATAAAAGACATTGTACTTTACTTAGAAGATCATTTTGGAAGTAGAAATATTCTCCTAATTATAGAACTTCATTTAGCACATATAGATCTTCATATGTTAGGTCTTTTAACCATTCTACCTCATTTTTATTGGATCTTAATCAAAGTATGAAGAAAGTAAAAATAAGGCAATTTTAGATAAACAAGAGGAATTGAATGAATTCAAGTAAGTCCTACCTTTCTATTTGTTTACATTGATAATATGCTCTTTGATATATTATTTGATGATTGATTGTTTCTGAAATCATGATTATTCTTGATTGATAATGATCAATTTTTATTGAGGGAGAAATATTGTTTGAGAAAAATGCATACCTTTAGGGGGAGCCTGCAATATTTTTTTAATTGCATTTTTAGAATATGTTGGTTTATTATTTAGTAAGAAAATCAAATTCATATAATTCATATAGGCATTTATTGAGGGAGAGTTTTCAAAATTCTATGCATATTATTGTTAGAATTATGTCCATAAAGTAGGGTGTAATAATAATTTATGAGTAAACAATTATTTCTGTGACATTTATGTATTACTGAATGTTATGAATAAATTGAAAGTTACTTTTAATTAAAGTGTGTTTGTAATTTACTTAAGTCCTGGAACTATTATCAACGTAAGAAGAGTAAAGACCAAGCGGTCTTTAAGACAAACTCTTCTGAGATAGTTTATAATATTATTCATAGTCTTAGGATCGACTGGGCAATCAAATCCAATTATAACTGTTAGGTTGAACCAAAAGATTCTGGTCTTGGGGCGTAAGAGTTGAGACTTTAACGGTTGACGTAGACATGTTATGTAACATGTTGAGTAGACCAGTATCCAATTAATTTAGATCAAAGTCATTTATCTAGCTATAAATCTAATTGTTACACTTTAAGGATATTTTCATAATTTTCTTTCCTGAGGTCAATATGAAACATTGCTTAGTTACTTGCCATCTTTGACATGCCTAAGGAGTGAGTTCCAATTGCCGGATAATACCTCAGCTGTTGGGACCAACTATGTTGAAATTATGTGATTCAAATATGTGAAATTCATGGTAAGATTACAAAAGTAACAATATAACATTATGCTTTATTGATGAATGTGTGAATAAATAAACTGGGTCTGGTACTGGATGACATGAATCATTGAATAAGACATGATGATCTATATCAGGCACTTCACTGATATGTCTTTTTTATTCACAATCAATAAATGAGTTAAGAAAATAATAACTAGAGGAGTAAAATGATAAGTTAATATCTCACTATTGTTACTGATATTCATGAAGGGTAATATCGTTAAATATTCTATTGACTGTGAGATATAAATGTTTATTTGCACCAGCAGAAATGTAGCGCGAATGAATCGTAAGTTTATTCGGCATCAGACTTATAATGGAGTCGTACGATGTCGGGATTAAATAGGTCAGGAATTTATGATGGTAACTTAACCGGGTATTTGAATCTCATAGCTTTATTCCTGTGGGTCCATTCGGTCTCAGGAGTAGCTCATAAGGACAAGAATGAGAAACAACAACAGTTAATGTTCAAAATAACTATTTTGGACCAATGTACACTTCCCGAACCCATATGAAATTGGTTTCATCACTGTATTAGCAAAAATCAAAATTAATGTTCAAAATAATTATTTTTTTAGTTTCTAACTATTGGATAATTAGTAAATAAAAGAAATTAATTAATTAATTGATAGGGATGAATTCAATTCATCAATTTGGACTGATGAATTTGAACATAATTTTTTATGTATGGGAGATGTAAATATCACACATCACAGTGTAGGGAGAATGTGATTTTCAATTTTTATCATATAAGGGTATATGGGTAAATTATATAATTAATATATAAGATATTACTTTAGGGTTGCATATCTAACCTAACCAAACCTAAGTGTGTTAATCAGAGCATAAAATGATTCTCTCCTCCTCCCTCATTGTTGCCACCCAAATCCTACAGGGAAGATTTGTTTTTCACTTCCACAGTTATTTTGAGAGCACATACTCAATTCCTAAACAAATGTTTACAAGGTTTACTTTTGATTCTAATGAATGGTGTTAGTGTGAAAATTAATTACTAGCTATGTGAATCTCAAGAACGAAGAATGTGAGATAGAGATTTGGATCCCACCAAATCAGATATTCTCCATTAATTAAAATGTATAAATTGTTTCTATCTTTTCTCGACACATTTTTAGCATTATGCATGTTCACCGGTTTGGTTTTTTATTTTATTCGACTAAATGTTTGCTTTGAAATTTTTTGATATTTCGCCCATGAACTAGTCATGGTTCAATAATTTTCTGTAAAATCTAAACTCCGATCCAACAACTAGAGCAAATTCATTTATCTAACTATAAATCTAATTGTTACACCTTAAGGGTATTTATGAAATTACCTTAATCCTGAGCTAAATATGAAACTTGACTTTGTAGCTTGTGATCTTTGATACGCCAAAAGAGTGAGTTTAAATTGCCAGATAATACCTCTGTTGTTGGGACCGTGATTCAACTATGTTGGAGTTGCATGATTCACAATTATATGGAATTCATGGTAAGATTAAAAAAGCAACAATATCATCTTATGTTTTATTGATGAGTTTGTGAATAAATAAACCGGGCTTGGTACTCGATAATATGAGTAATTGAATAAGACACGGTGATCTATTTGAGACACACATTGATATGTCTTTCTTATCAAGTGTAAATTTGTGTGGATTTTTGTGATTGTGTGAATAAATAAACCGGGCCTAGTACTCGATTATATGAGTCATTGAATAAGATATGGTGATCTGTATGAGACACTTCACATATATGTCTTTCTTATCATGAGTCATTGAATAAGATACAGTGATCTGATGAGACAATTCAAGTGTAAATTTTGTGAGAGAGATTTTGCTGGAGGGATTTCTAGAGTAATATCACATTTATCTGGAATAATTGGCCATGATATTGATATTTGTAGTAAAGTATCAAAGGAGGTTCAAGATGAAATATTTTTGTTAATTGGAGATTCAAGTACTAGTAAAAATAGAAAAGATGACTCGGTTCATTGAAGTAATCAAGAATCGAACACATTCTCTTTGGGTCTATCTAATCAAACTCAAAGCATAATTCCAGAATTCTCTGCTAGGAAAAAGAAGAGCAATGTTGACAAAAAAATTTCTTAGTTCTTCATCATGAATAACATAGCGTTCAATATTATTCAGTCAAAGTCATTTCTTAACATGAGTAAAGTTTTAGCTGATTTTAGAAGTGATTATATTGTACCTAGTTACTCAAATATTCACATACGTTAATATATAAGGCAAGAGCATATGTTGCATGTGTCAAAAATTCATTGATTAATACATGTTGAACTATTATGTTAGAATCATGGACACACATAAGGAGACGATGTTAGGTCAATGTTATCGTATGCTCATCATTAGGTGCTATATTTCTGAAATTATTTGAATGTTAACATGATAGATTAACTAGTGAATATCTTTATAACCTTCTCTCTTCTATCATTGATGAAATTGGACATGAACATGTTGTGCAACTAGTTACTGATAATGCTTCGAATTATGAGTCTCCTGGTTGCATGCTTATGAGAAAATATCCTAGATTATACAAAACCAAATGTGCAGCCCGTGGTATTAATTTGTTATTGAAGGATCATTATAATCGCATTAAATGGGTGAAAGGTGTCATTGATGATGGAAAAAAATAGTAGATTACATGTATAAGAAACGAGAGTGCATGGGAAGCAACTCAAACCAAAAAGAGAAACAGAATGGCGCCGGTGATATTGGACGATTTGGTGTGCGTGCAAATAAACTCTTTGATGATGGCAATGTCCAAAGATCGTGAAGTAAGTGATATGTCGCTTATTGATCTTTCCAATATAAATCCATTTGTTGAATTAGGGTTTGAAGAAGAACCCGAGTTTTTGGAATGGAGTGAGATTCTAGATCACACGAGTTTGTGTAATTGATATGAGCTTCTTCGAACCTCAAATGAATCTTGGGTTGGTGGGTTCTATTTTTTTCAATTCTATCTAGTCACAGCTGTATCTAGAATGTAAATCACACCAGGAATTATAATATTAAGAATTTATGTTGACTCAAATGGCATAGTTTTTCAAAAATTCTAAATTGGAAATGGTAGGTGACCTGAGAATCTACAGTTTGTGTAATGCATGTTGATTTATTTTGAATACTTTATTTTAAAAAGGTGAAAATGGATGTGTTGGAATATGTCCATAAAATAGCGTGCAATAACTATTTATTTGTATTTAGTTATTTCTTAAACATTAGTATTATCGAATCCTCATGAATAAATTGAAAGTTTTATTTTAAATTAAAGTGTGTTTATAAATGACTCAAGTCCTGAAACTTTCAACAATGAACGAAGGGTGAAGATAGAGGCGTCTTTAGACGAACTGTTTTGAGAAAGTTCAAAATGATATTCACAATCTTAGGATCGACTGAGCAATCGAATCCGATTACGAATGTTAGGTTGAATAAATGGATTCCAGTCTTGGGGCATGGGAGTAGAGAATCAAACGGTTAATCTAGACATGTTATGAACATGCTGAATATATCGGTAATAAATTAGTTTAGAACCCAAAACTGTTTACCAAGCTCAAAATCTAATTGTTACACCTTAAGGGTATTTTTGTGATTAACTTAATCCTGAGGTGAATACGTAGCTTGACTTAGTTAGTTGCAATCTTTGATATGTCAAATGAGTGAGTTCGAATTGCCGGGCAATACCTTGAAAATTTATGGAGTTACGTGATTCATAAATATGAAAATTTATGGTTCGATTGCGTGATTCATAAATATGAAAATTTATGGTTCGATTGCGAAATCAGTAATATCACATTATGCTTTATTGATGCGTATGTGAATAAATTAGCCTGACCAAGTATTCAATGAATTGAGTCATTGATTAAGACTTGTGAATTGTATGAGACAATTCATTATTATGTATTTCTTATTCACAATCAATAAAAGAGTCAAGGAAATAATAACAAGAGGGGTAAAATGGTAATTTTTTATTCCATGCTTGTTAGTGAAATTCACGATAGGCATTATGTTAAAATATTCTGTGGACCATAAAAATAAAAGGGTTTATTTACACTAACATAAAATTTAGTGCGCATGAATCGAGAGTTGATTCGACATCGAACGTATAATGAAGTTACGTGATTCATAAATATGAAAATTTATGTTTTGATCGTGAAAGCAGTAATATCACCTTATACTTTATTGATGCGTGTGTGAATAAATTAGCCTGGTCAAGTATTCAATGAATTGAGTCATTGATTAAGACTTGTGAATTGTACGAGACAATTCATTATTATGTCTTTCTTATTCACAATCAATAAAAGAGTTAAGGAAATAATAACAAGAAGGGTAAAATGGTAATTTTATTCCATGCTTGTTACTGATATTCACGATGGGTATTATGTTAAAATATTTTGTGGACCATGAAAATAAAAGGGATTATTTACACCAACATAAAATTTAGTGCGCATGAATCGGGAGTTGATTCAACGTCGAACGTATAGTGGAGTCGTAAGATCTTAGGATTAAATAGGTCAGGAATGTATGAAGATAAATTCACCGGGTATTTGCATCCTTAGCTTTGTTCATGTGGGTCCATTCGATCTCAGAAATAGCTCATGAAAACATGAATAGAGAAACGAAGTAAATTAGATCAAAATGTGTTTTGGTCAGAAATTATTTTATTGCCTTTGATTTCTTTTACTAGCAGCTCTCATATTCTCAAATTTGGTTTGCCAATTGATGGTCAATTAACTAAGAATTTTTTTTAAACTAGCAGAAACGTAAAATTTCATAAATTTGTCATATTTCTATAAAATGATTTTATTTCATAGGTTATATTATATAGGAATCCTTTTTACACGTTATATATAAAATTAGTTATGCAGTCACTCATTAGAAATAAGAAAATAGATTTTAGATATTACATTTATTCAAAGTTTTAGTTTCCGAATATAGGCACATAAAGTTAGATGAGCTAAATTAAAAACTAAATACTTGAAATTATTTTGTATGTGATTATTTTTTAATATTATCGAGAATGATTTAGTTCAGAAATTTGCCACATTCCAATGAGATGATTGTATCGTTAATAGATTATTAGAAAATATATTAATATCTTTCTCTAAATTTATTTTTTAATTTTTTGGATTACTAATAATATAAATATTACATAATATAACTTTTACAAATTACTACTGAATAAATTGTTATTAACTAAAAATAAATGTTCCTTGTGTGTTAAAAATGATTTCAAAAACTAATCTATACAGACATTCACATTTTCATTGACACAATATTATAAAAAAATATTTTATTTATAAATTATTCATAAAATTTATTGTGTAAATGGATTACATGAAAAACTAGGTGAAATACCTAATTTGTACGATATTTGAAGAGAGCTTAAAGGATAAAATGAGGAATAAAAAATGTTTCCCCTTTAAACCTATTTTAATATATTATAGGTAGATATGTTGACAATATACATGCATATATGCATACCTGTGGGATGATTTACTGTAAGCCCAGGGGTAGTGTCTCTGATCGCTCGATTAGTATTTTTTTATACTTTTTTTTTGTATTATACAGTTCTTATTTATAGTGTGTACTTAGGAGAATAATATAGCCCATTGATTAGAGGTAAAAATTTGTCGATCGAACCGAAAATAATTGGTTCGATTGGTTCATTAGGGAGATTCGGTTTGGTTCGTCAAAATTAAAGAATCAAAGTTTTTGATTTGAATAATTTCTTTTTTAAGAATCGGTTCGGTTCAGTTCGGCAACATAGCCGAATCAAAACTTTAGTTAAGTTCGATTTTTTGTAAAAAACTGAACTGTGAACACCCGTTACCATTGATAATTGTCTCTTTTGATCCAAAAGAGAGATTTTGAGTACAAATCTCACAACTCGAGTTTGACCATGCCTACAATGTTTTTGTTGCCTTTTTTATTTATGTTTCATGTCAATTTTTGACCTTATACTTTCTTTAGTTTATTTTAGTGCCACTCCTTGCTTTTAATTATTTATGAGATTTCTTTTATGAAGTGTTTGGTCTAAATACTACTTTCATTTTATTTCATTCATAAGTTAGATTACCTTTTATTCGTTACCTTTGCTTCATTATACAATTTTTTGACTTGTTTCTGACTCTTAAGCATACACTTTTTATTGTTTCGTTTGATATGTATTAATCAAAACTAAATTGTTATATATATGTATTTTTAGTACTCTAAAATTAAATATATAGAATTTCTATAAAACTGAGAACATAAATATTAATTTAATTACATACTTATTTTGACATTTTGATTTATTAACATAATGATTCTATGATTTCCTAGAATGTTATTTTCTGTTATATTTTTTTATTTGGATATAATCGAGACAGCACACATCGTACTTACAATTAAAATAAATAAAGAACAAGATTTTGCTATTGAAAAAATATGAAGTACCTTTAAATAATTATAATAAATGAATAGAATTGAATAAGTTGTAAATAAAAAGTTATTACCTAATTTGATATACCTGAGACATATCATTAAAAGTAATAACAAACTTAATACAAAACTTTTGAAATATAAGCTTTTGCAGAAACATGTCAGGCTTATTTATAAAGAAGAAGAAGATAATAGATAAATTTGTACATTTACATGAGTTGAAAATTTTAAGACTTTATTGATTGTTGATTTGATTTAATTTTTTTAAAAGTTTGTAATTTAAGAACAAACCTCAAACATCACTATTATGTTAAGTCTAGGTATGATCTCAATCTTTCTTGATAATAAAATAATTTATGATCTCGATCTTTCTTTAAAATTTTCCTTTAAATATTTGAAGCATGATGAGATATATTGTGAAAAGTGTTCATGATAAAAAATGGAAGAAAACTAAAGTGAAGTGCTGAAACACATAACACATATACAGTGTTTCAAAAACTCTATAAAATATGTTTTTATAGGTTTCAAAATGCTATGAAAAGTCTGCCATCAATGAATATACTTTTCAATCTCCAATGGGCCTATGGCAAGAGGCCGACCAAGCTGTGGACAACAACATCCACTCTAGGACCCTAAAAAATATATTGTTTGGCACCTATAAATAGAGTTTTTTGGATCTTTAACGACAACAATTGAATGTAAATTTCTTATACTTTGTGACAAGAAGTTTTCATCTTGTTGTGAGAGAAATAATTTGTATATCTATCATTTGAGAGAGTTTTAACTACAATCTCTTGATTTAAAAGAGAGAGGGGATAAATGTGATTGGAGTCTCTAGAAGCAATCGGTGAAAGGTGTGCTTAGTTCCCGTAATACTAATCGGTTATAAAAGGGTTGATCTTTATCCTAGATCGTGGTATAGTGAAATGAGGAGCCTTAGAGCATGAATGTGTGTAAGGGGTGAGAAACCACGTAAAAATTATTGTGTTTAATTTCTCTAAACTTTTCTCTCTTTACATTATCGTACAAATATTTAATTACTAGATATATTTGCTTGCATAATCGCTTTACATTCGTAGATTGCGATTATTCATATTTCAAACTTCTAAGAGATAGTGTCATACAAACCCAATAATTAGTATTAGAGCTTGATGCTCAAATTAATAAGATTTCACCGTCTTGAGTAATGACATATTCTAATAGAGAGATTTTTATATTCAAGTAATTATATTTGAAAATAATTAATCAAATAGCACAAGCTCTTATCTATAATATATTAAAAGTCGGGAAGGGATGAGAATCATTTTTGGACAAATTTATCCACTTATTATTGATGCATTATCCAAAATAACCTTATAAGTTATATGTGACATTTAATAATTTATTATTTTTAAAATTATAATAAATTGATCAAGTAGGCATTAATTTTAAAATTCATTCATCTATTAAATAAATTCAGAAAAAAGTAATTAATAAATTGTTTTAACTTAATTTTAATTGATAACTTTGAATGAATTATAGCAATTTATTTAAGAAGTTATATAGAGACAACTCAACTTTGGACTAAATTATTTTTAATATAGAGAAAACGTAAACTATCTCTATAAAAATTAAATAAAAGAATTTAAAATATAATTCAATTATAACGCACTTTTACAAACTTTATTTACACTATATCATATATATTAGTATAATCAATATATCAAGAAGTTACCCATAATTTACAAACAGAAAAATTAAATTTGCAATACAAATGAAAAATAAAAATCAAGTTAAAAATAAAACACGAAATAGATGATTTAATTATAATTATGTCACTTTTTCTTTTAAATTTGGAGAGCATATTTCTACTACTATATAATTTATTTTTCGAATATATAATATATTAAAAGTGAGGAGGAGATGAGAATCATTTTTGGATAATTTTGTCCACTTATTACTGATGCATTATCCAAAATAAACTTATAAATTACATGTGTCATTTAATAATTTGTTATTTTTAAATATATAATAAATTGATCAAGTAGGCATAATTTCAAAATTCATTCATCTATTTAATGAATGAAAAAAGTAATTAATAAATAGTTTTAAGTTAATTGTAATTTGTAACTTTGAATTAATTGTAGTAAGTTATTTAAGAAGTTATATAGAGACAACTCAACTTTGTACTAAATTATTTTAGTAATCTATCTCCATAAAACTTAAATTATAATAGAATTTATTTATAACATATTCTTAGAAACTTTATTTATGCTATATTGTATATATTAGTATAATCAATATGTACATGAAGTTACCCAAAAAATTTTCAAAAAAAAAACTAAATTTGCAATACAAATGAGAAATAAAAATCAAATTCAAAATAAAACACAAAATAGATGATTTCATTCTAATTATGTCACCTTTTCTTTTAAATTTTGAGAGCATATTTCTACAATAAACTATTTCTTTTTCTAAAAACATACATGTGACATTCTATAACTTGGTTGAATGATAATATATTAGTAAATAAAAATAATATACTAATATTTTGATCTTACTCGAATAAATTTAAAATAAATATGATGCTAAATAAATTTCTTTTTAACTTACATAAACATAACATGACTATAAGTAATATGTATAACTAAGAATATAATAGATTCATTTACTCATGTAGCACATGTATGTATTGACTAGTATTAACAAATGTGACAATGATGGTGATATTCTTGATGCATATGAAGTATTGCATAGTATTTTTTTGAAATTGCAAACGGATAGTCTTTTGTTAAATAAGAATTTTTTTGATACAAAATGAAAAAGAAGAGCTGCTTGAAAGTTTCAAAAAATTGAAAATTGAGATGCAAAACTTGCAGTGAAAAACACCACTGTAAGGATTTTTTCCTCACACTCGAAAATAAAGAAAAAAGAGAATGACTATGACGATAGTATGAAGGATTTTTCCTTGGTTTGTATTGAATGAATTATGTTTATAATCAACCTCTATTTATATGCCTTCCTTTGATTTATAGAATCTAGTCAAATCCCTCTAAGAACGGGATTCTCATCATATTCCTAGTATCGCCTGAATAACCTCCTAGGATTGTGTTTATTAGCTTTAACTACCAAATCAGCTCCAACCATTAGATCAAATCAACGGTCTTGATTTAACTTTTCCTATTTTTTCGTGGTGACAGTCCTTGCACTTTCTTCCTATTGGTCCTCATTTATACGCGTGGCTAGATGGAGATTTTATGCTTGTTGATTTTCTCCAGTTACACATTACAAAATTTCATTCTTTGAAGTTAAATGATGATCATTTATTGAAGATTCATGACGTGATTCTCCAAGAAATTTCTCGACAGTCCGCTGTCAATGATGAATTACTTTTTCTTCATTTGTGGCTATTTCTCCCCTGCCTCTATGGCTAAAAGGTTTAACTGATTGGACTTTTTACTCTTTGCCATTTGTAGAAATTTACGATCATAGATAATTACAAGGATAACAATATAATTAACAAAATAAATAAGGAATGCGTGTACCGCTTCGTCTGTCACTTCGTTTCCCATTCTCAATGACGTGTTCCTAAGAAATATTCAACGTTGCTCCCCATGTATTTTGCTCATCCTTTGTTACCCATTATTCCTTTTAGCTGCTATATCTTCCTGTTTTCAGTTTCCTTTTATCGGGAAGGTGCATCGTGAATTTCAAATCTTTCATCTGAAACGACATGCCTTCCTTAATTTCCAGCAATCATCTCCTCATTCATCAATTTCAATGACGGTTTATCCCATTATGTTGTTAGTCATGCCTTTTTGCCATCAAGTACTTGCAAACGTCCCTTCGTTGGCCGTTTTAAAATTTATGAAGCATTTCCTATTTTCCTTTCACGTCCATGATCTATTTATGTCTCTGGTTACTCTGTGTTTTCCTCACTTTCCATCTTCTTCTTCATAAGTTCCACTTAACTTCTTCTTCTTCCTTCTCTTTGTTTCTTCTAGTTTCTATGCTTTCAAGTGCCATAGAAGACGATACCAAAAGCTCACCGCCCCCTTAGTTAGGAGTCCGGATGAATTCAAATAGTTTATGGACCACTACAGAGACTCCTTTCCCTCCTCCAATGTTCTATGTGCTCTAGGAGAGAGTACGGCTATGGGAGTCTCATGTAGAGCCCCTTATCAAATTACCCTGAGCCTGATGTGCATAGCTTTAGGCCCCAAGCTCCATTTTTCTCCATTTTAGCATGAATTCTTTTCCATTTCCGGCCTTGCCCCGTCCCAGTTTACCATAAGCTCTTATAGGGTTCTTCTTGGCTTTGAGGCCATGAATAAGAGATATAATTAAGGCCTTGGAGTAGACGATCTTCGATGCTGTTATATAGCTAAACATAGAAATGTGAGTTACTACCTTGCCCCACGCCCATCAGAAAAGAGAGGCCCTCTAATCACAGAAATCCTAAAGATGGACAAAGACTAGGAACATGATATGCTACTTGTGGGCGAGAACTACAGCGGTGATGGTAGCAGGATAATTCCCAGAAATTAGGTAATTTTCAGTAAGACGTCAGAGCTTTTATTCTTCTTTTACTTTTTTATTTCTTTCTTCACTTTTCTTTTCATGTTTTTGTTTTTTGACTTATTTCTTTATTTTTGTAGAAAAGAGGGCTAACAAGAAGCCTTTCTTGACAAAGTCCATAACTGAAAGAGTGACTACCATTTTTCATTTCCTGGAGAGGAAGTGGTATGAGCTCCTTGACCCGAGTAGAGAGGTTAACATATCATTCGTTCCAACTGCGGTTTCCACTACTTCAACAGCTGCTCAAGGGAAGAAGAGTGGGTAAATTGTTTCAAAGGGTAGATGAGAATACTGAATTGGTGAAGCACCTCCGTAGCAACTTGCTCGATAATATTAACCGCAGGTGGAATGTTCGTTCGAGAATGGACACTTCCAGTTCCTCCCAAGCCGCACCAGCTTCTCCATCTTCTCTTGTTCCCCGTATCGAGGATGAAGGCCCTTTGGAGCATTCAACGACTCCCCCTCCATTTCCTCCCCTATCATTTACGCAGCAGGAGCCCACTCCCACATACACTTTTGATCCTTAGGGGAGGACTGAAGAGATTTTTGTTTGGAAGTGGAGGAAGTATTCATGTGCTCCCCCCGTTCTTACTGATGACAGTTTTCTAAATGATCCTTGATCTGCTCACATCATGCTTTGGGGAATTCAATCTCAAACTGACGTGGCTATGACCCGTGGTGTTAGTGTGGGTAACGTTATTTCTTCGTTGAGTCATGACTTTTGAGGGTATGCCACTCCTTTCTTTCTGCATTTTATCCTATCTTCTCATTAACACTTATTTTTTTTCCTGTTCGTCTTTCTTTTTCAGGCCGTTGTTCACCATAATGTCATTCAAGAGCACTATCTTTCTTGTGAACACACCATGTTTTCCATGAAGAAAGAGGTTATTGAGTGCCATGGCGTTCTTGACCTTCTCAAGGCTAAGAATGAACGTCTAAAGTGGAGAAAAGCTTAACATCATACGACTGTAGAGAAGTTGGCCCAAGATGTGGTTATGGCGGCGGAGGAGCGTCGAAAGCTTGAGGAGTCTTTGAAGACTACATAGGTGTCTTTGGCTGTAGCTGAATTAGCCCGAGCCCAGGCAGAGGAAAAGGAGAGGGAACATTATCAAGCCTTGTTCGACGAAGTCGAACAAATGGTGTATAGCCTAGGCAATAAAGATGGTTCGGAAAACCTTACCCCCAAGATGCCACTTGTTGATGTCTCTTCCGCTCAGGCTGAGATGAATGTTTTATCGAAGACTCCACAATCAATGCTCCTGAACCCGTTCCTAAGAATAACAATGGTGATCTTGTTGGGGCTCTGGGAAACACCACTACTAAAGCTGTTGCTGAAGAGGAGATGGCTAATCCTTGTTTGTTTTGTTCATTTATGAAAGAAGGACGTACGGGTTGCCTGCTCCCAAGGACTTAGGCTAAAAAATTGTCGACCCTTGTTTGTTTTTTTCATTTATGAGAGAATGACTTAGGGGTTGCCCTCTCCCAAGGACTTAGGCCAAACGACCACCGATTCTTGTTTACTTTGTTCATTTCTAAGAGAAGGGCTGATGGGTTTCCCACTCCCAATGACTTAGGCCAAAAGCCCGGTGACCCTTGTTTGTTTTAGTGAGGAAAATAAACATATATATATAGAGAGAGAGAGAGAGTTGACACCCCGTATTTTACGTGGGAAACCCCTGTGAAAAAAATCACAGGAAAATATTCACTATAAAATATAATAATATCTCTTTAAATGTATTAGTATCCGCTGCCACCAATTCTTTTTAGAATGTATGGCCCTTCCTAGGTTGGCCTCAGTTTTCCTTCTACTTGGAAGAGCTTTTTAAGAACTAGACACCTTTCTGGAATTCTTGTCTTCGAACTCTTCTTTGAAAGTAAGCTCTTTTGTTCTGATTGTAATGGGCCATCTAGATTAGAGCCACTCCTCTTATTTCCTCCAACAGATCAAGATTTTTCTTCAAAAGTTTTTCATTTTGTTGCTTATTTTAGTTATGATTTCATTGTCGGGCTTTCAATTTCAACCGGTATTATTGGTTCTGTCCCATATTCCAAAGTGAAAGGTGTTACACATGTTGCCTCCCTAGGGGGTGGTTCTTTACGATCATAGTATTGTTGGTAATTTCTCTACCCATTTTCCTTTAGCTGATTCTAGTCGTTCTTCATGCTGTCAAGTATAACGTGTTTAATCTTTCAGCTTGTCCATTCCCTTATGGATCATATGGCGTAGAGAATCGATTAGAGATTTTTAGACCTTCGTAGAATGTTTTCAATATCTTCCCCACAAACTGAAGCCCGTTGTCAGAAATGAGAATTTCTGGAATTCCATATCTACATATTATATCCTTCTAGAAGAACCCTTTCACTTCTTCTTCATGAATCATCGCAAAAGATTTAACTTTGATCCATTTGGTAAAGTAAGCTGTTGCTACCACCAAAAAATGTTTCTGAGCTGACGCCCTGAGAAGTTGTCCAATAATGTCTAGTGCCCACTACATGAATGGCCACAGGCTTGCCACTAAGTTGGGTTCTCCAGGATCCATCTTAGCTATGGGAGCAAAATGTTGTGTAATTTTTCTTACATACCGCTTAGAGTTGTGGTGCATTTTGGGCCAGTAATACCATTCGTTCAACACTTTATGAGCTAAGGATCTTCTCCCAATATGATTTTTTCATATCCCTTTGTGGATCTCGGCTAACACAACTTCCTTTCCCGTAGACACTTCAAATAAAGAGCTGAAAATGACCTTTTATACAATAATCCATTAATTAATGAGCACCTCCACTCTATTGTTGGATTTTCCTTGCATGACGTTTGTCGTCAAGTAACACCCCGTCTTCTAAGTAATGTATTATTTCATCTTGCCAGCTTGGTTCTCTCCCAACTTCTGCATCTCCTACCTCATTCAATGGGAATAAAATGCTTGGCTTCTCGAGAAACTTTACTAGTACACTCCTTTTATGTGGGAATCGTAGCGATGACCCCAGGTTTGCTGAAGCATCAAGTGTCCGTTCTTTGTTTTTGGGATCTGATGAATCTCGTAGCTTTGAACATAGTTAATAATTCTTTTTCCCGTTACAAGTAACTTATCATTCTTTCATCTTCCGCCGTCAATTCTCTCGTAACCCGTTTACGATTAACATTGAATCACATAATATTTTCACGTTTATTACCTCAAATTCTCATAGCATTGAGATTCCCGCTCTCAAGTCTTCATATTCTGCTTCATTATTCAAGGCGTTGAAACTAAAAGAGATTAAGTCCTCTAATGTTTCAACGAATGGGGTCTATACCACTATTCTCGCTCCTACCCTTTGTTAATTGAGTCTGTATCGACATATAACTTCCACATACCTTTTTCTCCTTTGATATGTGGTCTGTTTTTGACTTCCCTTTCATTATCGGTGAAGTCCCCTATGAAGTCAACCAGAACTTGCCCCTTAATCGATGTTCTTGGCTCATAATGGATTTCATATTGACCAAGCTTTATTGCCCACTTCACCATTCTCCCACTAACTTTAAGCTAGTGTAACAGACTCCTGATCGGCAATTCTGTTAACACTTTTATGCTATATATTTGGAAGTAAGGTCTTAGCTTCTTTGCAGCAGTCACAACGGCCAACACCAATTTCTTCGTTTTCTTGTATCGAGATTATGCTGCCACTAGACTTTTACTTGCAAAATAAAAAGGTCTTTGTTTTCTTTCTTTCTTTCTGATAAGAACGGCACTAACAACCATCTATGACATAGCTACACATAGGAGTAGTTGTTCACCAAGAATGGGTTTTGATAATAGCGGGGGAGTTGATAAATATTCCTTGATTATGTTGAGGGCCTCTTGACATTCTTCATCCTAGTAGTTTAAAAAAATTTCCTTAACTTTGAAAAGAAGAGCTTCCACTTATCCGTTAACGTTGAGAGGAAATTGTTTAGAACCGCCAAAGTTCCTATCAGGCTCTGTATCTCCTTTCAGTTTCTAGGGACTTCATCTCCATGATGGGCTTTACCTGATCCGGGTTAACCTCAATTTCCCGTTGTGTGATCAAATGACCCAAGAATTTTCCTGTTATTACGCTGGAAGTGTACTTTTCTGGATTCAACTTCATGGAGCTTTCTCTTAAGATTGAGAAGGCCTCATCAAGATCCCTGATATGGTCTTCCCATTTACAACTCTTCACCAACAAGTCATCTTCATAAACTTCCATGGTTTTTCTCATATGTTTGTGGAAAATCTTGTTCACAAGTCTTTGATGAGTTCCACCTGTAAGTCTTTGATGCAGTCATGTTATCAGTCAAATCAATAAATATTTATTCACAAGTCTTTGTTAAGTTATAAATGAGGTTATTTCTTGATCAGGTTGAAACATTTTCACCTGGCTATATCCGTAGAATGCATCCATGAAACTGATGAGTTCGTGTCCTGATGTTGCATCCACCATTTGGTATATTCTCGGCATCGGGTATTCGCCTTTCGGGCAGGCTTTATTCAGATCGGTGAAGTCCTCACAGATCCTACATTTCCCGTTCTTCTTTTCTACCATAATTGTTGGCCGTAGTTCTTTTGACATTTTATATGAAATTTAATGCAATTCTATTTTTCATATAATTGTTCTTTTAAATTATTATTGAATAATTTATGCAAATATCTGAAAATTTCATATTCATTAATGAGAGTATGATCTTGTATAAATACTAGAGGATTAAGGTAATAAATGATGAATAAAATTGTCAGTAACATATTAAAGTATGAAATCTTTAATGAATGGTTGCTAGTACGGTTCACTAAGCATTCATTATAAATGGATGTGATCTAAATCTGGATCATTGATGTGGATAGACATCTTAGTGAATGTGCTTTATATAATAAGATTATATATGACATGACTGATATAGATAAATATCTTTATTAACTTGTTGTTTATCATAAAGATTAAATATACATCAATTTGATGATCGTAGGTAGATCAGTCTGAATCCTAAGTAGTCATGAACTCCTATGCATGTCCACTGGATCTTTTGATTCACTCGTTAAGTTTAGTTTGTAGAACGGGTTAGTGACTATTGTTTTGGAGATTCAGTGATATTGATGGCTAGGAACATAATCTTACAAGATTTGGAATCCATGCTTTCCTAACGGATCGTATATTGCTTCCCTAAACTGTTAATTCTAGAACAGAATGGTTATTAAGTCCAAATTTATTATACGATTATAAATTAGCTATTCACTAGTGATTTAGTGGTACTTAAATATCAAAAGGTTGCTAGAAGGGTAAAATGGTATTTTGACCAACTCTAATTTATGAACCAATAATTGGAGAACATAACTATATGAAATGATTATGTCAGTGGACTTCATGAGAATACTTTGTAATTACATTCTATAATCACTACGAGTGCAATTTCATATTTATAGTGGAGTAATAATGGAATTAATAAATAAGATTATTTAATTAAAGAGTTTAATTAATAATCTGATTTATTGGAGCTTAGAATTATAGGTCCATGGTCTCCAAGTCACCTCTATACTACGTTTTTAGGGTGTGAATATTTCAGGACATGAGAAAATGACGGAACTACATGAAATGACTATCTCAATGGACTACACGAGAATACTCAGTAAATACATTCTGAAATCTCTAAAAGTGAAATTCTATATTTAGAGTGGAGTAATAATGAAATTAATAAATAAGACTATTTAATTAAATAGTTAAATTAATAATATGGTTTATTGAAGCTTAAGATTATGGGTCCGTGGTCACAAAGTCACTTCTGTACTACACAGTCTAGAATGTCAATATTTTAGGACATGAGAAAATGACTGACTTGTAAAAAGAATTATATTTTGGGGCAAATATATAATTATGTATGATTAATTAATTAAGAAGTAATTAATTGAATTGTATTTAGTGTAATTTTTAGGAATTATCATTAAATAATAATATCGATTAATTTTGTGTTAATCGATAAGTGAAACAAAATACTTAATTTATGAAATTAGATAACGTTTAATTATTATGAGATAATAATTCAAATTTTGAATCAACTAAATCTGTTGTTTGACTAACAGATAAGTTAGTTGATAGGGATGATCATATAAGTTAATTTTTAAATGAACTAATATCTAAATATTTATCTGATTAAAATAAATAATAAATTGGCAGAAATTATCACGTGGCATGTTGGACTATCACATGTCAATCACTGATTTTGAATTAGAGATTGACATGGACTACTGTAGTGCAGCGTAGCACTATAGTGGGACGTGGCACACTATAGTGCCTCACATCACTACAGTGGTGCCGTGAGGCATTGATACTCCTTATGGAACACTACAGTGCCATGGGGCACTGCAGTGTTGTACAATTATAGTGAGTCCCAATTCAATTGCACATTCGTAAGTAATTTATTACTTAGAAAATAGATTGATATTATTCTTTTACGTTCAGTGTGCTAATAACACAATATCAATCATAGGTAAAACTCTCTGAGACTAAAAGTTAATCAAAAAGCTCTGTGAAAAACTTTTAATTATTTTTCGATCAGAGTTTTGTCACAGAAATTAATCCTTCTAAAATTTTTTTAGATCTCATGTGTTGAGTACATCTAGAAACAGAAAAGTGTTCTTGATATATTCGATGTACCCACACACGTCCTAGTGTATTTGAGGATTGAGATGGAAGATAGTAAGATCGTTGTATTGCAAGAACGCTTGATTGGACTACAAGATGTATATTTTATATCCATATATGCCTTTGATTTAATATATAAATATATACTGGATCCGATCCGAAAAAGTATTTTCAATTAAGAAGTTTCATCTTTGAGGTCTGTGACGATGCAATCATTTATCATCTTATAATTCTTTTTAAAACACCACCATGCCTTCCGTCTCGCATCACCGTGGATTCTAATAATTGAGATCATAACGGTATTTATATATTTCTATATTAAATATGGTATGTGTGTTCTTGCATCGTTCTATAATATATATTTTGATATGTATGAATGAATGAATATTTAATGATGAATCGTTAATTGTACGGTGACTTTTGAGTTTAGGCTTTGTTATTTATTTTTTACTTAGATCTTGTGTAAGCCGTTTTGGACATAAGAATTTTTATAATTTTATTTTGAATATCATGTTATAAAATTCTGATCGCGAGTAGACGAAAAACGCCGCTGGAAAAATCAGCATCCGCGACATCGCCGGCAGAGGCACCACGATGGTGATGGTGGTGGAAGGGGGCGGCGGTGGGAGAGTCCTTTCGGGAGGCAATTGTTGTTATTGCAAGGGAAGTTTCGTAGAAACCCTTATACTATGATGTATTGAAATTTTTGAAATTTTAAATTTTGAATTTTTATTTTTAAAAGGATAATTATCGATTTTATTTTTTTTTTAAAATTAAAATTAATTAATTGATTGAATTTGATCCAAGTTTGATGAGTCGTCAAATTGTTTTTTGACTATCAAATCAATTAATTTTAAAAGGATAGTTAATGTGATTATTTAACTATGAAAATTAATTTACCCTAACTAAAAGAGTTTTGATCAAAGCTTGAAGATTACCAAGATGGACCTTTGGTGGAGAAATATCTACTTTGGAAATATGTAATCTTATGGTCCTCTTTGTTATTATTTCTATTTTTCAAGGGTTGTAATTTATAAATACTCAATATTCACTCGGTTCATCATTCATTCATTTATTATATTTATTTAAATAAATATTTTTGACTTGATTGATAACATGCATGTATTAGTCGATCACATGTCATACATGAAACCTCACACAGTTTTATTTAATCATGCATCTCATTAATAGAAATATGAATGATTAGAATTTTCTTAATATGTTTATATGAATTGCTTTGGGAAATCAATTGCATGTAAACTACTACATTTTAATTAGTTAAACTTGGTAATCACACCACTCTAAAGGTTTTAATTATTAAGGATGAGAATCTCTCATAGACAGTATAAAATTCATCTGACTGACCCTAAGGCGGCACACTAATTGTTAGGTTATCTTATCGTGGATTAGTAATTGTTAAGTTTATGTGTTTGATATGTTATATTCATGCATCACCTTTACTTTCTGAATTTCTTGATATTTATTTCAATTATATTGAATGATGTATGTTTTGTTTTTCAGTTATTATAATGTCCACCATGCGCTACCTCATTCCTACTTTTTTGCACTAAAAAACTCAATGGTGATAACATTAAAAGATGGAAATCAAATTCAAATTAGATGCTAATATATGAGAACCACAAGTTTATCCTTAAAGAGGAATGTTCTGAAAAGCTTGCTGACGATGCCCCGACAAACATTTGGCATAAATATGATGCTTGGATCATAGATTCAGGGGCTACCGTTGATGTTATGAACAAATTGTAATTTAATAGAACCACATTATTAAATGAACTACAGACTTTTGTGTCATTCAAGGTATGACCAAAGAGGGTGAGGTAAATGTTTCTGAGCAAAAGCCTACTTCCACTATTGTTAATAATAACAAAAAAAAGAAGAACAATGGTAAAGACAAAAGTGAGAATAACAAAAGAGGAAAGAAAGTCAAAAAGTCACCCAAGCCCAAAAAGAATAAAGGTGACATCAAACCCAAGGGAAAGTGTTTCCACTATAGAGTTGAAGGTCACTGGAAGAGAAACTGTAGCAAGTATCTCTCCGAGCTGAAAAAGAAAGGTAAATGTGATTTACTTGTACTTGAAGTTTATTTAGAGGAATATGATTCATCATCCTGGATATTGGATTCATGAGCCACTAATCATGTATGTTCTTCTTTACTGATGGCGAGGTGATAATGAGAGTTGGCAGTGGTGCACTCATGTTAGCGAAAACATTGTGGACAGTCCGCCTTCATTTTGGAAATAATTTTCTTGTTTTGAACAATGTTTAATATATTCTTGGTTTCTCAAGAAATTTGATTTCTTTATCTTTACTGCATGAACAATCTTTTGAAGTTTCTTTTATTAATAATCGATTTATTATTTCAAAGAATGGATTCAATATTAGTCATGATAAAGTTTCGAACGGACTGTATATGCTTAAACTGACTGAACATGCGTTAAATAATTCTGAATTGTTTAAAGTAGCAAATCTTAAAAGTAACAAACGACAAAGAGTTTCTCATAATGATGATGACACATATCTATGGCATCTTAGGTTGAGACATATTTATCTAGATAGATTAAACGTGTTAACAAAACATGGTGCTTTGAGAGAACTAAAAATTGGGACTCTTCCTGTTTGTGAATCTTGTCTAGAGGGAAAAATAACTAAGAGACCTTTCACAGGAAAGGACCAAAGAGCCAATGAACCACTTGATCTAGTACATAGTGATGTTTGAGGACCGATCAATGTACAAGCTAGAGGAGGGTGTGAGTATTTTATCACTTTTATTGACGATTACTCTAAATATGGTTATACTTACCTAATGCATAGAAAGTCTGAAACTTTTGAAAAGTTTAAAGACTTCAAAGTTGAAGCTGAAAAGCAATTAGGTAAATCATTAAAAATACTGTGTTCAGATCAAGGTGGTGAATACTTGGATTTAGAATCAAGAATTACATGCTAGAGTATGTCATTCTATCCCAACTAACAACACTTGAAACGCCACAGCAAAATGATGTTTCAGAAAGGAGAAACCGAACCCTACTGGATATGGTTATGTTTATGTTAAGCTACTCATCACTACGACTCACATTTTGGGGATATGCACTTCAAATAGCAATATACATTTTGAATGTAATGCCTCTTAAGTCTGTAAGTAAGACACCTTTAGAGTTATGGAATAGATCTAAACCCATTTTGTGTCATTTCCATATATGGAAGTGTCTAGCTCAAGTTTTTAGACTCAAGATTGAAAATTTAGACTCAAGGTCTGAAGTCGTATAATTATTGGCTATGCTCTAAAGACTAGAGATGGGTACTTTTATAGTCACAATGATCAAAAGATGTTTGTATTGACAAATGCCACATTCCTTGAACATGACTACAAACCTTGAAGCAAAGTAGTTCTAAAAAAATTAGCATCTGATGAGATCATACCACCTTTATCATTAACCGATAAACGACAAACCGTAGAAACCAATGTTCCTACTCTAGAAACCCCGTTGCAACGTCGTAGTGGAAGGATTGTAAGAAAACCTATTCGCTATGAACTAGATGCACATATCCTAGTGTCTGACACTGATAAGTATGATCCATTATCCTTTAAAGAGGTGATGGATGATCCTGAAAAGGAGAAATGACAAGATTCCATGAACTATGAAATGGAATCGATGTATTCAAATTCTGTCTGGGATATTGTAGATCCACTTGAAGATGTCAGACCCATTACATGCAAATGAATCTTAAAGAAGAAAATAGGAGTAGATGGGAAAATAGAGACTTTCAAGGCACGACTAGTGGCCAAAGGCTATACAGAAAGGGAATGAGTCGATTATGAATATACTTTCTCTCCCGTTGCTATGCTAAAATCCATTTGCATCATTTTATCCATTGCCGCTAGTTTAGACTATGAAATCTGGTAAATGGATGTCAAGACAGCTTTTCTGAATGGCTCTCTTAAAGAAAGCATCTATATGATGGAACCATAAAGGTTCCTGCAAAAGGGATAAGATCATAAATTATGCAAGTTGCTTACATCAATTTATGAATTAAAGCAAACATCTAGATCTTGAAATCTTATCTTTGGTGAGATTATTAAATTATATGGCTTCGAGTAAAATGTTGACGAAGCTTGTGTTTATAAATACATAAAAGATAATATAGTGATTTTCTTAGTTCTTTATGTTGACGATATTCTACTCATTGAGAATGATGTAGAAACTTTGTCAAAAGTAAAGAAGTGGTTAGCTGAGAACTTTTAAATGAAGGATTTGGAGAAGCGGGCTATGTTATAGGTATCCAAATCCTAATGGATAAAAAGAATAAGCTATTGGCACTTTCTCAGGCATTTTATATTGATAAGTTGCTTGAGAGATTCTCTATGAAGAATTCTAAGAAATGTAAACTATCGACCAGACATAGAATTGTCCTCTCTAAGGAGCAACTTCATAAGATACCTCAAGAGGAAGATGATATAAGCTGTTAGTAGTCTCACGTATGTCATATTATGTTCGAGACCAAACATCTGTTATACGGTGGGAATTGTCAGTCATTATTAATAAAATTCTGGTTTAGAACATTGGATTGAAGTTGAGAACATTCTCAATTATCTTAGGAGAACGAGAAACTATATGTTTGTTTAGGTGGAGACCTGAACCCCACTGGATATACTGATTCTGATTTTTAATTAGACAGGGATAACCGAAAGTAAACGTCTGGATCAGTATTCACCCTAGGTAGATAAGCTGTAGTCTGTAGAAGTATTAAACAATCCAGTATTGCAGACTCCACTATGGAAGCCGAATATATAGCGGCTTGTGAGTTATGAAAGAAGTGATGTGGTTTAGAAAGTTCTATACTAATCTGAAAGCAGATTCAGATATGGACAAGTCATTGATCATGTACTGTGCAACAGTATGGCAGTAGCTAATTCCAAATAACCGAGGAGTCACAAAAGGAGCTAGTAATTGCAAGGAAATATCATCTTGTAAGAGAGATCTCGAGAGGATGTGACTGTTACGAAGATAACGTATGATCAGAACCTGACTGGTCCTTTTACCAAGACACTTCATGTGAAGTCGTTTGAGGGTCATGTGCAAAACATGTGGTTCAGAGAGAAGCCATATTTGCTTTAGGGGAAGTGAGAGATTGTTGGGCGTAGTGCCCTCAAGACATGTGTTTTGACATTTTAATATGAAATTTAATGCAATTATATTTTTACTTATAATTGTTCTTTTAAATTATTATTAAATAATTTATGTAAATATCTGAAAATTTCATATTCATTAACGAGACTATGATCTTGTATACGTACGAGAGGATTAAGGTCATATAATGAATAAAATTGTCAGCAACATATTAAAGTATGAAATATTTAATGAATGGTTGCTAGTACAGTTCACTAAACATTATGAATGCATGTGATCTAGATCCGAATCACTGATGTAGATAGACATATTAGTGAATTTACTTTATATAATAAGATTATATATGACATGACCGACGTGGATTAATATATTTATTAACTTACCATTTATCATAAAAATTTAATACACATCAATCTGATGATCATATGTAGATCAATTTGAATCCTAAGTAGTCATGAACTCCTACGCATGTTTACTGTATCTTTTGATTCACTGGTTAAGGTTTGTTTAAATAACATGCTAGTGACTTTTGTTTCAGAGATTTAGTGACATGGATGGCTAGGAACATGATTTTACAAGATTTAGAGTCCAAGCTTTCCTAACGGATTATATATTGGTTCCTTTAAGTGTTAATTCTGGAAGTCAATGGTTATTGAGCTCAAATTTATAATAGGATTATAAATTAGCCATTTACTACTGAGTTAATGATACTTAAAGATCAAGTGGTAATTAGAAGGGTAAAATATTGGATTTGACCAACTCTAATTTACGAACCAAAAATTAGATGACATAACTACATGAAATGATTATATCAATGGACAACACGAGAATACTCTGCAAATGCATTTTATGAATAAATTGTAAGTTTCCTTTAATTAAATTGTGTTTGTAATTTATTTAAGTCCTGGAACTATTATCAACAACAGAAGAGTAAAAACCGAGCGGTCTTCTAGACAAACTCTTTTGAAATAGTTCAGAATGTTATTCATAGTCTTAGAATCGACTGAGCAATCGAATCCAATTATGACAACTAGGTTGAACCAAAGGAAGCCGGTCTCGGGACATAGGAGTGGAGAATTAACGATTGACCTAGACATGTTATGTAACATGTTGAATAGACCAGTAACTAATTAGTTTAGAGTAAAGTCATTTATCTAGCTATAAATCTAATTGTTACACCTTAAGGGTATTTTCATAATTACATTAATCCTGCGGCAAATACAAAACTTGACTTAGTTACTTGTGAACTTTGATACATCAAAGGAGTGAGTTTGAATTGCCGGACAATACCTCGACAGTTGAGACCGTGATTCAACTATGTTGGAGTTGCGTGATTCATAGATATGAAATTCGTGGTAAGATTATAAAAGTAATAATATCATCTTATGCTTTACTGATGAGTGTGTGAATAAATAAAATGGGCCTGGTACTAGATAAAATGAGTCATTGAATAAGACATGGTGATCTGTATGAGACACTTCACTAATATGTATTTTTTATTCATAGTCAATAGAGTTGAAAAAATAATAAATAGAGGGGCAAAATAGTAATTTATATCTCACTCTTGTTACTGATATTCATGAAGGGTAATATCGTTAAATATTATATGGACCGCGAGATATAAATGTTTATTTGCACCAACAGAAAATGTAGTGCGCATGAATCGAGAGTTTAATTGGCATCAAATCCATAGTTGAATCGTACGATGTCATGATCAAATAGGTCAGGAATTTATGGAGATAAATTATCCGGGTATTTGAATCTTATAGCTTTGTTCATGCGAGTCTATTCGGTATCAGGAGTAGCTCATAAAGACATGAATGAGAATCAACAACAGTTGGGCCAAAAATGTGTTTTGGGCCAATGTACACTTCCCGAACCCATATGAGATGGATGTCATCACTGTATTGGTGAAGATAAAAATTAATGTTCAAATTAATTATTTTATTATTTTTTAATTATTAGATGATTAGTAATTAAAATTAATTAATTAATTGATAGGGATCAATTTAATTCATCAATTTGGAATGTTGAATTTGGACACAATTTTGACTCTAGGGGAGATGTGACAATCGCACATCACAGTGCTGGAAGAATGTGATTTTCAATTTTTATCATATCAGGGTATATGAGTAAATTCTATAATTAATATATAAGATATTGTATTAGGGTTGCATATCTAACCTAACATACCTTATAAGTGTGTTAATCAGAGCAGAAAAAGATTTCTCTCATCCTTCCTCATTGTTGCCGCCAAAATCCTACAGGGAAGAAAAATAATTGTTTTCTATTCAACAGTTATTTTGAGAGCTCACACTCAATTCCTACATAAATCCTTAAGAGATTTACTTCTGACAGTAACGAGTGGTTGTTGATGTGAAGATCAATTACTAGCTCTATGAATCTTAAGAACGAAGAACTGAGATAGAGAATTGGATCCTACCATATCTCTTCTCGATATATTTTTACCGTTGTTCACGTTCATTAGTTTGGTTTTGCATTTACTTCAATTAAATATTTATTTTAAAAAATTTTTATATTCTGTCCATGAACTAGTCATGGTTCATTAATTTTCTACAAACTCTAAAACCCGATTCAACAGTTATAAGGGGATAAATTATTATTTTTTTTATAAATGAGAATGTTGTTGAAACCTTCAAAAATGGGATAATGTTATTAGTTTTTTATAATCGATATCTTATCATCGTCAAAATGTGGGTGATTGTTTACTCTTGCTCTCATAGAAACTATTTTGATGATAACAAAATATTTTATGTGCACTAACATTTGATTTCTCTTTACATCCTTACATATGCTCTAAGGATGCCATATTGATCCTACATATTAAATAATTTTTCAAATAGAATAATTTTAGAGTGGACAAGTAATTGATCAAGTGATGTGACAATCATTTATACGTTGGTGTTTGATGACTCATTAAAATGATTAGATAAAGTAACTTATAAATAATTATCACATCACTTGGTCACTTAAAATTAAAAAAAAATAGATTGATCCTTATGTTCTTATTTTTAACGGTGCTTCTTCTAAACTAAATATTGGATTCGCAACTATCCAGAC
Organism: Datisca glomerata; assembly: GCA_003255025.1. Taxonomy (NCBI): domain Eukaryota; kingdom Viridiplantae; phylum Streptophyta; class Magnoliopsida; order Cucurbitales; family Datiscaceae; genus Datisca; species Datisca glomerata. The sequence continues at coordinate 3,781,959 of QANY01008042.1, forward strand.
ATACATAAAAACATATATAAATATGCACATATATACATACATACAGCATACATACATACATATAAATACGTACCCACACACACATACTTATATGCATACCTAAATACAAACATTCATCATCCATACATACGTATGTACGTACATAAATACATGCACACACACATATATACATATGGGTATTGCTCCTCTGGACGTTTTCATTTTATGAACTTACGGACCTAAACAGTCATAGGAAAAATCATACGGCATCAAACACTTCCTTTAACCTATTAAAATTTACAATCGATGGATGGCTTTACATATTGAGGAACTAATGGAGCCTCTCAATGCTGCTAGCCAGGAAGTTGTTTCCCTTGTGATGGACATAGAAAAAGAGAGACATGACAAGTGTCCGCTTGGGATCAATTCTTAGGGCTATTATGGAAGTTCGTACAATGCAGTTTTGGTAGTAATTTTTCTTTTCATTTGGAAAATGCAGTCAGATGTTTGAGGTATGCAACAAGCCTTTAAATCTCTAGGTGACCCTAGTAGACTGAGTTATAGTCTCATGAAAGTTTACAGCGGTGAAACAACAAATATCAAAGATAACCTAAAGCATCTAATAAAGGAAGAACATGACTCTAATTTTATTTTGAAGGCACTTTGCATTCACTTTTTTCATCAAACTAATAATAATAAAATAATAGCATGAGTATTATATACCATAAATTCACAAATATCATTTAAGTAAACTCACGTAAATATGAGCAACTATCAAAGTTAAATTAATCAAGTCACTTCAAGAAAAACATATCATTCCCCAATCTCACATGACATATGTAAGAATCAAACTCTCAAGGAAAAAAGTTCACCATATATTTTCAATCATTCAAACGACCTAGGAAATGAATAAAAACAAAATTTCCCAGATGAAAAAAATTGACCGAAAGCTTAAGTCAAACTTCTTTTGTTTTCATTTTCTTTTTCTAAGCATTACTACACTCTAAAGCCTTTATCACTAACATCTATTTCTCACTGTAACTCCTAAAATCAAGGACTTTTCATGGACTGTAATGAATGTTGACTTTCACTTAATAATCTAATTTTAATGATAACAAAATATTAATAATTACTAATGTCATTTGCAAGAGTTTTTTTGTGATATGCAACGATACTAATGTTGAGGATTATACAAGAACATGCATGAATATATCATGAAGACTTTGAAGACAAATTTAACAAGAGCTCTAGTGATTGAGATGATTAAATTGAGATGATTGGCTCATAGATTAGTTAAAATACGTCTCAAAATTCTTAGTTAAAGTAAGTCTCAAAATTCTTTCTTAAATCATGATTTAGATAAAATTAATTTTTACCACGGTAAAACATTTTAACAAAACTGTTTTTGTTTGTAACTGTCAAGACCGGACGCCCGCTATTGTCTCACATGGCGAAGTTTGAAGATGAATAATGTAAATATGACAATTTTTGTAAAATCTTCGAAATAAAATGGTCGATCGGATGACCGTTGTGGTAATGGACATCCTCTTTACTGGACAGCTCCAATGACTCTATTTTCTTGGCCTATAAATAGAGGAACTTTTTGGAGCCTCAGTACACAACAATTGAGCATGATTTTATGAAGAAAATTTCTTAGTCTTTGAGCCATATAATTCTTCACCTTAGTGGTTTAGCTATAGTTAATTTTGTTTGCAAAATTGTATATATACTCTAAGTGCAAGAGTTGTTACTTTTTGTTCTAAAATGTTAAAATTATAACAAGATGTGATTTGCGCTGTGAAACTCAGTCGGAGTATAAGGTTTGATATTCGTGAAGAAGGTCGTGTTCGAGTGAAAACTTCAAAGAGGTGTCTTGGAGCGTGGATGTAGGTAAAGAATGTCGAGCCGTGTAAAAATTATCTTATTTCATCTCTCTTCTCTCATCTCTTTACTTTTCAATCCATAATTCATTATTTGTTTTAAATTCATCTATTTGCTGTCATCCAATTTTTTAATAGAATTATCTGACACAAATTAACACGATGACCTAATTCAACCAACTCCTAGATAATAAGATGATTCTTCAATGTTTGCTCGGGACAAATGTAGCAGACGAAAAGATAAAATGGACAAATCACGAATATGAATGAACAAAATAGATATTTCAAAACTCAAGGGTGTCTTTTCTTATTTTATTCTTAAAAGAGAATTCATTCTCTTTCTTTTCTTTGTTTTTGGGAAAGAGAATTTACTTTTCTCTATTTTTTTTTCTTTTTGTAATGGTCTTTTTTTTCTTTTTGAAAGTGTCTCTCCCCGCTTTTTTTTTTTTTTGCACTGCTATTTCACATCGACTATACACTACTTTCTCAAATAAAAAAGGGGAATGAATTATGAAATAGGGCTTATTGTTTGGATAGGTAAAGAAGAAAAGCAATGATTTTAAAACACTAACATATGGCTCAAAATGGGTTACCTACAATGAAAAAATATTAATGTAGGTTAGAAAGACTCAAACGACTAAGGATTGCCTCACTATTGATTTCTAAATATCCATAGTCATCCATTGACACCAAATCATGGGCTTTTTCAAATGCAATAACATCTGAAAAAACTCTAAACCAGTAATAAATAAAGGCAAATGAGATTTTCACTCCTTGAAAAAATATTATATATAAAGAGTTCTAAACTCTCTTAGATTCAATTTTTGTATTTGTTATGACAGGCAAATCCTTCCAATAACTAAATCAAGTTTTTATATTTATTATGACATGCAAATCCTTCCAATAACTTATAAAATCTTTAAATCTATACTTGTGACTAACATTAACATGCAAAATTAGTAAATATGGTGTCACAATATTCTAAGCCAAAGTACAATTTGTTGAATAAATCTTCACTAAAGACTTTATGATAGAAGTTAGAGATAATATATATATGTCTAAGTCGTGCACAAACCAACTGTATTTAATGAAATAGTTATGTCATTGCGCGTATGAAAGAAGATAATGAAATTTAAATCATTTAAATAATTTTAATAGGTTAATTACACAACTGACTAGTATTGATGTTGAGATTAACGTTGTTATCAAACACTTAATTGTATTGGGTTTTGTATTTTCTTTTCTATGATATTGATGATGTTATAGCTATAAAAGATCTTTTGTTGCATACGATCTATTTCTCCTTATTCGTGGTCTAAATTTTCATTGCAATATATATCTTCTTCGTTTAATGAAGTTTATATTTAGCAATAAAAAAAAAGCTAATCACATGAAATGTTTCAAATTAAACCAAAACAAAGAGATAAAATAAAACCAAGGAGAACAAAACAAGTCATCCTTTATAATTAAAAGACTTAATCAGTTCATTGCTGCTAATATTAAGCAATTTAGCTTACATTTACATTTGCAACAAAAGCCACCGCAACCCTATAGAGACATAAAAATATTGGAATTTCTTTTATTCTTTGAATTGGAAGGGCTTAGCAGCATGAAGACCTTTGTTCAGCCCCTGAATAGCACCAAGTATAGCAGCCAATGAAACCAACAAGCATCCCAAACTCAAGATTTGGAGCCCAAACCATTGCATACTTCTTTTGTTGATCCTTTTCTGAGAAATATACATTTCCACAGGAAAATACACCACAAGTGGCCAATACCCAATTGCACCAAGTAGTGCTATCATTGCATTGAAAAAAGGCATTACCATTGCTACTATTGTCACTACTACTACAAAAATTGTTCTCCATGTTAGTCTCAACATGTTCATTGTCAATCTTACTTTCCCGCCAATTGAAATTGGGTATTCTTTGTTTATGAAATTTAATTTTGGCCATTTCATTATCGCCCACGTCTCGACTACTCGAAACACCGGCTGGCAGAGTACCTAATCCAACATAAATCAAAATTGAGTAACATTTTTTTAGTACTTTTGGTCTCTTAATTTTCCAATTTGGTCCCCACCTCTCAAATTCGAGAGTAAAATGTGAGATAATGATGTCAGTGTGGCACCTTCCAAAATATGTGATCCTTTTCCCATAATAAATTTTTGTCTGTCAAGTTATCATTCTTGTCACACTTTGCTTACAAAATTTGACGAAGGGACCAAATTAAGAACGAGTTCAAAGTTTAAGAACTATATTGGCAAAAAATGAAGGAAGTTTAAGAACCAAATTAAGATTATGATTTTAGAACCTGATACGCTCCGACTAGATGAATGACGATCATTACATTGGCTAAATCAACCAACCAAAATGGCTCGTAAAATCCGAAGCCAGTGAGCATGTTGCCTGGGGTTTGGTTGCCAAACGCAGCGTAGCCAAAGCAACCACACGCCACGAAGAATGAGGTCATTGTTGCCATTCCTATCGTGTTAGCCTTTTTCATCACTTTGTTTTCTGGTGGTGATGATTTTAATGTGTCCTGCAAAAAAATCATAATTAAAAGCTAATTAAATTTGCTTTAATTTGATCTTCTAAGATTCTTTTATTTTTGGGAAAAGTGGAAGGTTCAACACCGGAGCACGTAGAGAATCCTAATCATAACCAGTGTTATTTAATTCAATTTATGATCATTAAGATCAGAACCGGCATCAATTATAATTCAATTTAGGTTACTAAGGTAGGGGCCATCTGTAAAGCGGATTTTTTTAGCAGAAAATGAGGATTTAATCAATTAATCAAGAGAAATTTTCATAAATAGACCAGAGTGAAAAAGAAACGATTTGAAGACTTTTTCCCTTCTTTTTAATGAAATTCAGATTTTTTTTTAAGAAAATAATAAGTTGCCTTTTTAATTTAAAATCTTTATGATAAATTTAGTGTCTACTAGCCCGTGATATAACAAAACTATAATGCTATTCTGTGATCTAATAAATATTAATCTTAACTTGAGAATGATAGACCAAAATCTAATAGAAATTTTTGCTAGATCACCAAGGTCTAGACAAGTTTTGTAGAATAGACAAGTTTTAGAGGGTTGTTTTAAGAAATAACAGTTTTTCAATAAATTTAGGTAAATAAGAGGTTTCCTTATCTATCAATAATTTTTTATTAAAATGACTATAATTTATATATGGTGGTGTGTTTGATGATTTTTTGGGTATATCAAAGGTATAAAGATGATATAATGATTTGAAAGATACTAGAATTAAGGATGTAATTGATTAAATTTTGAAATTTGAAATACACAATCTAGATATGATGTGTTTGATGATTTTTTGGGTATAAAAGAGGTATATAGATGATATGCTGATTTGAAATATGTTAGAACTAAATATGTACTTAATGCTCAAAAATTAAAATTTGAAATACTTAATCGATATATGATGTGTTTGATGATTTTTTGTGTATATAAAAATATATAGATGATATATCGATTTGAAAGATGCTAAAATTAATGATGTAATTAATGCTCAAAATTTAAATTTTAAAATACCTAATCTATATATGGCATGTTTGATAATTTTCAGCTATATCAGAAATATATAGGCGATATACTGATTTGAAAAATGCTAGAACTAAATATATAATTAATGCTTACAAATTAAAATTTGAAATACATAATCGATATATGATGTGTTTGATGATTTTTCGGGTATATCCGAAGTAAATAGATGATATACCGATTTGAAAGATATTAGAATTAAGGATGTATAGATTTGAAATTCGATTTACCATAACCGTTCAACAAGAAAGATACTAATTTGACATAACCGTTCAAAAGTTTAAAATTTGATATACTGATGATTTTTCAAATATATCAGAGGTATTGATAATGTCATTAATTTGAAAGAAATTTTTTTAACAAACTTTAGTTGATATTAAGAAAAATATAATTTCATTAATTATTCCCTAATTTAATTAAAAAGAAAAATCAATGTAATAACATTTGAATTAGAAATCATTAATTACCAGATTTTAAATTAATTAAAAGGATCCATCAAATTAGATTACGAAATTTGTATATGCAAAATTAAAATCGTCAAACTATAATTTTATTTTCATCAACAAATAATCGACGACGACGTGACAAGAAAAATTATCTATTTACCTAAAATTTGAAAAAAAAATTATTATTTCTTAAATTAATTTTTAAAACTTGTCTATTGGATGAATGTCCTGGACGGAGTTGCTGGGTCTCCCCATCTGTTAGTAAAATCTCAGAGGTAGGAATTTCAGGTCATCCCAGCATGATTTCTCATTAAGCAACTCTACTAGTCCTATAAGCTCAGTTGGTAGAGAATATAAGAAGATTGGGGTTCAGTTGCTTTGTTTGGTAGATGAGACAAAGGAAGGAAGAAAAAGGGAAGGTTATGGAACAAAATTCCAAATCTGTATGAATAATGTTGTCATCTTTTTCAATGATTTCACGTAATTTTGAAAACCATAATACTATTTATTCTTCCAATTTTCCATTTGTTTTCTTTTGCCAAACTTAGTGCTAAAATTCAAAGTAGCCATGCTTTTAAAAAAACAACAAAAGTCAGATTCAGTATAGAAAAAAGAGGTACAAAGTGAAGACTCCAAGTCAAAAGTCCTAATATGGAATCTGTTTAACTTTGGCCAATAAATTGAACAAGAAACAGAAAATAAAAAAAAAACTCTAATATAATATTGGTTAAAGGCTTACTTGAATGTCAAATAAAATTTGAACATAAGAGCATGCAAATGCAATATCACCCATTGCTCTAAAAATCCTCCAAATTTTGTCTGCTGCTGATACATCCACACCAACCTCTACTCCTGTCAGAGTGGTTCTACCTCCTCCTTCTCCTTCATAACAATTTCTTTCTTAATTAAACTTTTATTAATAAGAATACATATCTAAATCTCCATACTATTGATCATTTAAAAAAGAAATTTAATTCAGGCTCAATGCTTGTTGGGTTCTAAGTATCGTAGGGCCCACTGTTTTCTACAATATTATTTGTCCAAAACACAACTAAAAAGGGAGTTTTAGCAAGAATGAGCATTAATAAAAATGGCTATTTTGAAAATAGTTGCAAATTTAACTCAATAGGCAATACTATATACTAACTAAAAAATCTAAAATAACAAATAGTCTAATAGCTTTACAATTAACTTCAAAACTTTCTAAATTAAAAAGATCATTATTACATATTAGATTTCTTTAATTATACAATTATCATTGTTGCATGTAAAACATTAAAAAAAAAATCATTATGAACTAAGAAATAATCAAAACAACTCTGAGTGGTTCTGGCCTAGTCTAGACTAGTTCTACGCAAGACGGTTGCTTAACTAAATATCAAGCCCAACCCAATTTTAATTGATTTAGGATTTTTGGCTAGAATAGCTCTATCATAGAAATATAAATAAAAATGCATGGATGCAAATATAGCCCATTTAATTAATATTATAGAGTGAGTGGAATGCTAAATTAAAAAAATGGCTAGACAATACATTTTCTGGTTGATTTAAGTTAAGCATGTAATATTGTCAAACGGGATTATTGAGAGGCCTAACCCACTTTTGAAATATAAGTAAGAAATGACTGAAAATTTAGTGGATTGCAAAAATGACCAGACTTTTTTTAAACTACAAAAAATTACATACAGATATATGATATACAATGGGTATATGTATTAATTATGTGTAAATAATATATATTATACGTGCAAATATTATGTACTATGAATGAATTTGAGGATTTCACTTTTTCGCGAAATTTAAATTTGGCCATTTTTGTAAACGCTTTTTTCTAGCTAGTTGCTAAAACCGGTAAAAAAATGGACAATTCACTATAATTTATGTGTAACGTAAGGTTAATTTAAATTTTTTTAGTTGGATTAAGACCCAAAGAGGGAAGGAAAATACCAGAAAGGATCCTTTGAATGGAGAGTCCAATACCAATTGATGCATACCCAAAAGACATAATAGCTGCGATGATTGAGAGCCATGCTAATTTGTGAAAGTTTGGGATCTGTGACAAGAATATTTCTACTATTCCTAGCCCAGCCATGTATGGTGTATTTGAGAACTTGCAATTAGCTGCACTCCCTCCTCTATGGAAGCAATTTGATTTGCGTATGGCCCTATAGAAAACATAAATAAATTATTCGATTAGCTAAAATTTATTTTAGGAACATGTTAATGTACTGGAGAAACATTTTGAATCATTGAATCAACACATCCGATTAATGGTTACATTTTTTTTCATTAATTACTCTGATCATAGATTTTTTCTTCCATTTTAAATATGATCATATTAGGGAAAATTGAAAACTTACACCATGCTTGTAGATGTGGTAATCGTATAGCTTGTTACAAACCCGGCAAGGTTTCCGTATTGGATCCATCCACATGCGATATACATCGTTCCACCTGATTTACGAACAATTTAAAAATATGAGAATGTTATCTGACATGATTGGACCTAACTACATGGCATGAAAGAGGCTACATCTAAGGGAGGGGAAGAGCTTTTTCATAATAGTGTTAACTAGTGTTGTATCACAATTCACTTGACAAAAGTGAATTGATTGCACCATCAAAATGCATCAATTCACTTTTGTCATTTAGACTTGTGATCTATCAATCGCATTTTTGTTTTTTATCAGAAAAGGGAATTGCCCCTCCATTTTGCACTTTTCTAATTTTTTTATATGCTAAAATTATCAAATAATCTACTATTTTTCCTTATTTGTAGAATTATATATTTACAGACTATTTGTCGCTTCAAATCTATAAAACTATATACTATTTTTCCCTTGAAATAGGTAAAATAACCATATTACATATTAGTTATGTGATTCAAATTTTAAAGTTCACTGAATTGTATAATTAATTTTTTATTTATTATTCTGTGAAATAACATGAGTTTTAAAAGTTTTTGCCCATTTTCTATAAAAAAAATTTGCTCTCCTCCCTGGCTGTCATGTCACATATGACACATATTATTTTATTTTTAATAAAAAAATGAGAGGAGAGGAAAAGGGAACCTAAAATGGTCTTGACAGCATCCATATAGGTGTAGTTTCGATGGCCAGAAACAGAGTCAGGAGATCTGTAGCAATCAGCTAAGAGATTGGAAGTGTAAAGAGTGATGACTGCAAAAGAGAAGAGAATAGCTAAGCCGGCTATCCAACCCATCTGTGCTATTCCCCATGGAAGTGATAACACTCCTGCTCCTATTACTGCTGTTATTATATGTGCACTTGCTGTCCATACCGTTCCTGCATTTTATAATTTTGTGTCAATTCCACTACAATCACATAGGACCTTTTTTAATAAATTGTCAATTTATTATACCGACTTAAAGGTTTAAAGACTTCAATATTTTTGAAACATGACTGTTGAATAAGATTAGTATGAGAAAATAAGATGTCCGTTAAATTAATATTGATACAGATAAAAAATATTTTGTAAGGTAAAGTGTTAAGCTGTTAAATATAATATTTTTTTTCAGTGGAGAACATGTGTGACATTAGAAACCAAGCTTGAAATCTTTCAGAAAGTTAATATTGAGGTTTCAAATACCATCATTACCAAGCCTGAAATCTTTCCTGAACATTACTCTATAGCAACATCTCTTAAGTGCTCCAAAAATGGTAAAAAGAAAGCTATGCATGTGGCAAAGCTTATTTACAAAGACACACGTGTCATGCAAAGAAATTTGAGGGCTCGGCAATTGGCATGACCATGCAGATGTAGGCTATATACGTATAATAGGCTATACGACTCGTCCTTCTGATAAAAAGAGAGTAGATATTATTCCACATCATTACTTACTTATATTTTTTTCTCACTTCTGGTCAATTGCTGAAATTTTGCTTACTTTTTAAGCATAATAATCAAACACAAAAGAGTGGTAGGTGAAACTTGATAGTGAGGAATTAGTTCTAAAGCGACTTTCATTTTCTTCATATTAATTATTGTATTATTAATTCTGAGAATATATTAATTAATTAATATAGTCTTCTTTGCTTTTCTCAGGCTGGAAAATCCTTTTGTAATACAGTAGCCTATCAATTTTTTATGCGACAAATAAATATTTTATTTCCTCTGTGCACATTTTTCTGAAGATATTAATAGAAAAATGCGTGCTTCGCACATGTTAAAATAATTGACAATAATATTAACGATCGTTGAAACATATTATAATCATTGAATATGTTAGTTTGTTTATAATTTTTAAATTGTAGTATATAACATAGCTCTTTGAATAGTATAAAAATAATTTTATTCCACCAATTTATCAAAATAATTAAAAAACATGCATATTGTCATGAAATAGAATATAAAATTTGATTATATGAATTAAATAAGGAAAAAAGTGAAATACCCAAATTATATTATATTTTAGGAGGTTATAAAGAGGGAAAAGGAAAATACAAAATTTCTTGACGATAAGTAATATATTAGAGATATATAAAGTACTTTGGGATTATTCGTGCTGATTATTCAAAACGGCAGGACCAGCAAATGGGTGTGGGGACGAGAGTTTTCGACTCACAGCACAACTTGTCGATTAAATTTTGTTGATAAAAACCTTTTGACATCATTAAATATTAGGAGATAAAAATAAAAAAAAGATCATATTATTTTAACTTTCTATATACAAAAGAAGTATATAATATTTATAATTTCTACATGCATGCATTGCCTAATGATTATCCAAGAATGGTTTTTACATGCAAGCTCATATATGAAGAGAGAAGAGAAGAGAAGAGAAGAGAACCTGTTCTTTTGGGTTTGCCATCTTCATCAAAATCTGAATCAGCTAATTTTGAATTAGTAGGGTTCAAACCAGATTCCCACATCTCACGTTCAAATCCTTGTTCAATGCCACCACTCTCCATCTCTTCTTTTCTTTTAAACTTCTCTGACCTATACCATCTACAGCTTCTTCTTAAGGAAAAAAAAAGGTATTTTGGAGGAGGGATGAGAATGGAATGAAAGGCTAAAGCTAATATCTATATTTATAGTCCAACTTTAAGTGGAAAAAAATATAATAAATTGTTTTTTTATGATGTGGCTTAATGGCATTAGATCATAATCAAAAGGAATGGAGCATACTTCCTACTTTGCCCAAGTGGGAAACGTATGCTTGTCTAATCACAGTGGGTTTGGAAAAGATTATTTTGACTTAATATATTAATTTGAAATATATTTTATGATTTTCACAACACATATTTATGAGTAATTTTACACCCACTATATTATTGTTTTAATGAGTCAAAACAATAATATATAAATAATGATTATCACAATCATTTAAATTTAAGTATGATCTTAATTAGTATAGTTACTCATAATTTATAGATATGTTTTTTTAATTTTTTATTCTTTGATATTTCACTCATTATCAAATTAAATATGAATTACCCACTCATTGTCATGACTGTCATTCCATTTTTTTTATTAAACATATCAGTTTCGATATTTGAATTATTTTTTAGTTTAAATCTTGGGAGCCCTATTTTTTTTAGAAATTCTTACATAAATATAATTATTACACGTGGTAATAAAAAATTTTGAGTAACTTTTTTCGAGATTTACATAACATGGATATGCAATCTTAACTCAATAAATGGATGTAAGGAGACTGAATAATAGACATTGTTCTTGTGTAATGAGAGCCATCTAAAGCAGAATCAGTGTATTGACCATCAGCAGTTGCATAGCATTTATACTGTGTTATCCGCATGTAAAGTAGGTCTTGTTGAGTTGTCCTTATTATTCCCCATCTTATTCAAACATGATATAATAATGGTTTTTTTTTCCATACACATGACGTGTCAAACATAGATGAGGTTAGTGGGTTGTTGTGTTTATTACTCTTCTTTTGCTTTTAAATTTGATGGCATATATAATGTAGATACCGTATTTTATCTGATCCAATATTTTAAAAATATAAATTTTATTTTTTTATTTATATACTAGTCTAAAACTATGTGTATGAGTTGGAAAATAGCCCAAATTCTAAAAAAAAGAAAATTTATCCAAAGACAATAAAAAAGGAACAAAAGACTAAAATTAAAAAAAGTGAAGCCTTAAGTTTACCTATAAATAGAGTGGAGGTTTTCACTTGAAATGTGGAGATTTGGGAAGAGTGAGTGAGAGAAGAGATTTTAGAGAGAGAAAAAGATGTTTTGAGAAAATAGTGAAAAAGAGAAAGAATGTGAGTTTTCATTTCTATTCATCTTCCATCTTCTCATTTTCTTTTTATTAAGGTAGTTCAAATCTCTTACATTTTAGCTTACAATATATTTTGTTCATTCTAATTAATCATCTCTCTTTTTCATACTCATGTATTTGATATTTCTTTATTTCATTTTTCATATATAAGTTTGTTTGCTCATTCTTTATCATTTCTCCTACTTTTAATCTTAAGTTTTGTTTTCATATATTGCTTACCTCTCTACTAGTTTGATGATGAGATTTTTTTTTTGTCATCAACTCAATCAATGAGAATGAGGATAAAATTTTGAGGGGTGTAAAATTAATTCAATGTGAATCAACCATTTAATGGGTTGAAAGCGTACATTTGATGAAAAGATTTTCTATGATAATTTCTCATACATAAAAATACATAAAATAGAGAGTAAAACCTCTATACAAGATTATGTAAATATTTTAAGCTTTGATTTTTTTTATGTTCTTTCTTCTTTTCTTTTTAATTTTTTGACCATCATTTTTAGTGACACTTGTTTAAACTAGTTACATTCCATGATCATTTCTAGCAATGAAGGAAGAAAGGAAAAATGGTAATTAGTGAACTAAGTATTCCAATAAAAATGGTATATTTATATTCTAAACAAAAATTATTTTATTTTGAAAGTTTTATGGATTTTCTTTAGTGACACTTGTTTAAACTAATTACCATCCATGATCATTCCTAGTAATGAAGGAAGAAAGAAAAAATGGTAATTAGTGAACTAAGTAGTCCAAAAATAAAAATGGTATATTTATATCCCAAACAAAATTTTTTATTTATTTTTAGTGACACTTAATTAAATTTATTACCATTCATGATCATTCTTTTGCTATTTAATTAGCATTGGGTGAAGAAATAAAAAATAGTAATTAATAGACCATGTAGTAGAAAAAAGCACGATCATGCTAATCATATATTAAATTAAGCATTTTTTTCATAGACTAATTTATTTTACACATAAAAAATTTTATTATCAATTTATTTACTAAACAATTATATATGTATGTGTGTAAAAAATGAAAAAAATTTTAAAAAAAAGGACAGAGGGTGACCACCCTCTGTAAAAAAAATTTACTTTAATTTATTTTGTTTATTTTGTTTTTTTGTTGTTTATATTTTTTTTTTGTTTTTTTGTTTGTTTATTTTTTTATTTTTAATAGATATTACTAGTTTGTTGTAATTTATTTTTATATTTATTTTTAATTATTTCACGTCTTGTTTCATTATTTTCACCATGCATATTCTTTTTTAAAATTTATCATACATATTTATCATCTCTAACATTCATTTCCATTATTCTTTTTTTATTTATAGTTGTTATCTCTTCTTATTTATTTATATATTATTTTCATATGTCACGATTGTATGTGCTTATTATTTTATTCTTTTATCATCAAAATTGACGCTCGTAAATTAAAATCATAACAATTTGATTTAAATTTTGTAAATTTCTTTATTTAGTTTTCACTAAAAAAATCCAACGACGGACTTTGAGATTTTCAGGATACCAAATTTCTCGAACTACTGAGGTGAGGAGTTATTCTTGGGATACCGAGAATAACTCTAATAATGCTTTGATTTAAAAGGATATAAGAATACAAAAAATAAATTTTCAATGGTCTTTGAACCACCCATTAGAAGTAATTTATTTTGTTCATTTTTTTGATACAAAATTCACCAAATGGGACATTCAAAAATGAATCTCTTTAACATTTGCCTTAAAATAAAAAATTAGATAGCATTTGATTAAATTTGGTAACCATTTTATAATGGGTGTTGTGGGGTGCTAATATATTCCCCACACACAAACGACTCCCGAACCAACTTTTTTTCTTCATATGTCACGATTGTATGTGCTTATTATTTTATTCTTTTATCATCAAAATTGACGCTCGTAAATTAAAATCATAACAATTTGATTTAAATTTTGTAAATTTCTTTATTTAGTTTTCACTAAAAAAATCCAACGACGGACTTTGAGATTTTCAGGATACCAAATTTCTCGAACTACTGAGGTGAGGAGTTATTCTTGGGATACCGAGAATAACTCTAATAATGCTTTGATTTAAAAGGATATAAGAATACAAAAAATAAATTTTCAATGGTCTTTGAACCACCCATTAGAAGTAATTTATTTTGTTCATTTTTTTGATACAAAATTCACCAAATGGGACATTCAAAAATGAATCTCTTTAACATTTGCCTTAAAATAAAAAATTAGATAGCATTTGATTAAATTTGGTAACCATTTTATAATGGGTGTTGTGGGGTGCTAATATATTCCCCACACACAAACGACTCCCGAACCAACTTTAAGTTTTCGTAGACCAAAATTTTCATCTTAAAATTGGTTGACCAATCATATCCTAAAATGATTTGTGGATACTCCAAATTTCTTTTTTTCTTCAAAAAATGATTTTTTTAATCGCCGCTCCGCTTCGCGTGCAAGTTGCGACAGCTTGGCGACTCCACTGGGGACAAACAATTGGTCTAACCATCTTTAGTCAATAGAGAGTCAAGCCAAAATTTTATTGTATGCTATCCTTTTGTATGGTTCTTGGTTTGTTTATTTGATTCATTATTTTTTTTCTAATTCGTGACTGTAGTTGTACATAAGTTATTTTTTTACGAAGTATATTTCTTTACATAATTTCTACTTTCACACATATACACTAGCCTTATACCCGGGCTTTCCCTTAAGGATTAGCGAGAATGAGTAGTGGAATGCCTTCGTGAAACTTCAGTTCCCGTGCAGGTTCACGAAAGTTCTCACTCAGATCGATCATTTCGGGATACCATTTGGGGGCTCATGTTACTCTATTCAGATAATAGTGTGGACAACCTGGGAGCCTTTAAGAGATTTTTAGAAACCAACCGCACATGTAGTATGTTTTTAGAGCCCACCTCATGACCAACGTTAGATTTCTGCTGAAATATGATATCATGATTAATTTTGTGCATGTATATATGTCTTATGTCACTTAAACATGTCTTTTCTTCATTGTTTCACTTCTAACTTCATCTTTGTGTTTTACATACATGCATCATGCTACGTAATAGGGATTGTAAAAAAGTATTCAATTCATTCATATTTTAGAGACCATGACTCCCACTTCGAGTATGATAGAAGATCAAGTTACGGTAGCCTAATGGTCAGAGGAGTCGCAGAAACATAAAAGAGATTGTCTGAAAAAGGAAGACGTTGTTCTTCTACCATCAATCACTAAGATAGAGTTCTCACGCATTGACTTGGAGAGGTTGAAGAAGATATGGGAGGATTTTTCACCAGAGTAGAAAAGTTTGTTTATCGGAAAATATGGTCACATAGCTTATTTGTTGTATATTGTAGTCAATGTTCCCATCCTTGAAGCTTTAATGCATTTCTAGGACCCTCATTATAGACGTTTCACCTTCGAAATAATCGATCTTACTCCCACAATTGAAGAATATCAAACACTACTGAATGTCCCGTTGTAAAATGCAGACAAAGTTTATAACTATGAAAAAAAGCTCACGTTGAAGACAGCTTTGTCTAAGCTCTTGCGTACTGTCCATGCATCTGAGATTGAGACAAGGTTGAAAATTAAAGGGGGGAAATCAGTGTGTGCCGTTGGATTACCTCCTAGATCTCACCCAAAATTTCTTGAAAGGGGATAAGTGCATGACTCTTTATGCTCTGTGTATTTATGGCACCGTGTTATTTCCAAAGATCCAAGGTTATATGAATGATAAAGTGATAAAAATGTTCCTTCAAGTCGAACATGGTGTTAACCCTATTACCCCAATTCTCGCTGAGACTATCCGTTCTTTGAATCACATCCGAGTGTCTGGAAAATGAAAGTTCATCAGCTCTTCAACTCTTTTATGTATTTGGATTCTCAGCCATCTAAAATGTCCGTTAGATTTCAAATGTTCTCAAGTTAAGTTCTCAAGTTCATGGATGAAGACGAGGATCCCTATTGTAGAATTTGGAATGGCCAAATGGAATCCGCAGTTTCCCACAAAGGGGCTTGGCTCTCATACCTATCCAAATTGAAAGATGAGGATGTTATTTGGAAAGCCCATTGGATGTCGTTAACACCAATGATCTACAGATGTGATGATTTTCAATGGGTTCCGCTCCCGGGACCATGGGGTTGTACTAGTTATGCTCCGCTAATGGTACTTTGTCAATTATACATGAGATAGTTTGTCCCCACCAAGCATGCATTGAAGGATATTGAAGTTAGTTACGATTCTCAAGAAATTGAACAAAAACTGCAGCAGCTGATTGGAGCTTGGAAAATAACAAGAAGGATGCGAAATGAGAAGAATCACATGAACTGCACAAATGAGTATGAAGCATGGCTTGAGAGTAGAAACAAAGTAATTATTACCTTACCAGTGAGGATGTACCATCAGCCAAATCACTGGAAGTTCATCAAAAGATTGCTAAAAATGAGGAGCTAGATGAGTTATATGAGGAGCGGCAAAAAGTTCTAGCCCTCTTGGAAGAAAATAGACGACTAGCAGTCGAGGAGAATTTGTATGAGAAACACAGAATCAAAACTGAAAAATGACTCAAAGAGTTGAGAAATAAGGTTGAGGATCGGGCATATTTGAAGCGAAAAAACTCAGAGTTGGGAACTGACACTTGCCAATTGAGCAACAAAAATAGAAAGATGGCGGAAGATAATGAGAACTTGCGAGGGGTAATCTACGAACAAGATGATCAAATCATGAAGTTAGAGAGGAAAAATAAACGGGTACGAGAAATTCTAGAAGAGGTGAATGGAACTGTTGATAAGAAAAATGCGTACATCGTCGAGTTAGAAGAGCAATATGACGCATTACGACGAATCGTTGATAATTTGCAAGTTGATTTAGAGAATCAGAAAGTTAAGAAGACTGAGTCAACAAATGATTCTGAAGAATTATTGAAAGTCATCGCAAGCCTTGAGCACCAAGTTAGAGTTTATTAAAATGTGGCAGAGAAATTGGCAAGAAACAATGATGCTAATGTCGATATACTGAGATATGATTATCAGTTGCTACAACAAGAGTACAACTCGATTCGACAACGATCTGGGCAGGCTGTGGAATGGCTTAAAGGCATGGCTGTGAGAGCGGGCAATTTGGCAGAACAAGCTTCATTTTTGAAGAGAAATGTCTTGTCCATCCATCCTAATGGGGAGAACTTGTCTAAGTTTTTGGAAGAAGTCAACCTAGATTTGGGTCATTTTGGTCTTTTTTATGAACTCATATTATGAAGTAATGTAATTGACTTCTACATACTCAAATGTAGTTGATGGCTCTACTAATTGAATGAAATTGATTACTTTAGAACTTTCACTTTGCGCAGTATCATTTCTCATGCATAAATTTACTCTCATTATTTCTTCTTTTTATTAGCAAAAGTCTACATCTGATTGCGTTATTTTATTTATTTTAAGGAAATTTTACAAAGATAGCCCGACAACTTCGACATCCCTATCGAACTCGAACTCAAGTTAGGGTCATGGACAAGCAAGAAAGAGAGCAATTGCGAGAGGAAATGAAGGAAGAGATTAGGGAGTTAAAAGAGCAAATGGCTAAAGTCCTCTCTGCAAGTAAAGGAAACGCGTGTCTTGAAAATCCGCAAGGAGCTCAATCATCACAAAATCAACTATCAAACGATACTCCACTTTACCCCTCTGGATTCACTCCAACCTATCAACGTCATCAGGTTGACCAGTTTCAGGATGCTTCACCACCAATAAATATCCAGAATCATCCATTTCCAAATGTCCAGGAAACAATGCAGACAGGGAAAACTGGGTACAACCCATCTTCAACGGCATGTGGTCACAACCAAGCTTTCACTCCACAAGGTGAACTCGCTAATGAGCCAATCATCATAACCGATGTTCATGACCCAAAGATGTAGAAGCCTATTACCAAGCCAAGTGATGACCCACGATCGAAAGACAAATTGGACTTTCTAGAGGAGAGATAACATGCTATTGAAGGATCTGATGTATACGGTACTATTGATGCCACCCAATTATCTTTGGTCCCTGATGTGAACATCCCGCATAAATTCAAACTACCTGAGTTTGAAAAATATGATGGTAGGACGTTCCGCAGAAGTCACCTTATTATGTACTATAGAAAAATGTCTGCTTGTGCAAATGATGATATGCTGCTGATTCATTTCTTTCAAGATTGCCTGATTGGGGCCACATCTCGTTGGTATATCCAATTGGATAACCAACATATTCACAGATGGAAAGATCTAGCAGATGCTTTTTTAAGATAATTTAAGTACAACGGAGACATAGCCCCTGATCGTTTGGACTTACAAATGATGGAGAAAAAGCCCACAAAAGGCTTTAAAGAATGTGCACAAAGGTGGAGGGAATTAGCTACTCAGGTACACCTCCTATTGTCAGATAAGGAGATGGCTGGAATGTTTATTAACACCTTGAGACCTCCATTCTATGACAGGATGATTGGAAATGCTTCAAATAACTTCTCTGACATCATAGTGATTAGTGAAAGGATTGAGTACGGGATAAATAATGGAAGAATTTTGAAAATCGTATCAGATACATCATCAGTAAAAAAGGGGCCTCCATTGAAGCGAAAAAAAGGGATGTACATATGATCAATTCTGGATACTCATCACAAGCTGTGAACCCGGGATCAGGATTTCCAAAGTATAATGAGAGGCCGAAATCTATGACATCATATGTGGTAAATACCTTACAAATTTCGTACAATTATCACTCTCAACAATAAGCATTTCAAAACAACCCGAGACCGGGTTTCAGACCACCGACTCACCAGTAAAATGTTGGTCAGGCTGATCAGCCTCTGAGGGGAAATAGAAATAATCAACGTTTTATCCAATATGATCCAATCTCCATGTCAAATACAAAACTCTTACCTCAATTGATACGGAATAATCAATCGGTGCCAATTCCTTATGAACCTCTACAACCACCATACCCAAGGTGGTATGATCCGACTGCTCGCTATGACTATCATGCTGGGGCAGTGGGACATTCGACTGAGAATTGCACGACATTAAAAGGTAGAGTACAGGCACTGATCAAGGCTGGATGGTTGAATTTCAAAAGGCTAATAGGAATCCAGATATCAATTCCGACCCTCTACCAAATCATGGGAATCTGGCCGTAAATGCAATTGAGGAATATTTTTCATATGGAAAGAGGGACGTGGAAGTTGTGAGCACGTCAATGGAAACACTTTTCCATCTTCTTTCTAGAGCAGGGTAGACCTACCCAACACACTCAAAGGATGAGGGCGTTTCTAGGAAGCCTATGGATGACTTCGATTGTTTGTTTCATAAGAAAGTGACGGGGCATACAATTGAGGAATGTACTGATTTTAAAAGGGAAGTGCAAAAGTTGTTGGATGCAAATATACTTACAATAAGTCATAAAGGAGAAAGGGAATACTAGGAAGATGACTCTTTAGTCCTCATGATAACTAAAGAATGATCTAAAGTTAATGTTGAAATGTCGTCCTATATTCGAAAATCTCTCACAATACATTACGAGGAAAAGTCAACTCAAACCACTAAGTCTTATGCTCCGATGCCTATCACCATTCAAATACCGGGTGCGTTCGCTTACAAAGATTCAAGAGCAGTACCAATGACGTACAGATATGAGATTATTACAAGCAGTAAAGACAAAACTCAAGAGCTAAATCCGTCTGACCTCGATCTCCCCATAACTAATATTTCGGGAGTAGGTGGGATGACGAGGAGTGGCAGATGCTACACGTTAGAAGTTTTGAAAATGGATAAAAGCGATGAGTTTGAAAGGCAAAAGAAAGGGAAGGCCAAAGAAGGCGATAATGGTCATGAATTCCAAGGAGAAATGCGGCCAAGTGATAGACCCAGATATAATAAGAGGTACGGAGAAAGAAAGAGCAGTGTCTGAAGAAGAAATATGTGAATTTTTGAAGCTCATCAAGCAAAGCGAGTATAAGGTGATAGAACAAATTAATCGCGTACCTGCTTGCATATCTTTTCTGTCACTCTTTCTGAATTCTGAACCACATCACCAAGCATTATTGAAGGTTTTGAATCGAGCATATTTCTGTCGTGACATTACAGTGGAGAAGTTGAGTGGAATTGTGGGAAGTATTACCGCACCAAATTTTATCACTTTCACAGATGAAATCTCTGTCGATGGTACCCGACACACCAAAGCTCTACACATATCCGTGAAATGTGGGGATTATGTTGTCACAAAAGTATTGATTGTAGACGCAACACATATGTGAACGAGCATGATGATAGTAAGAGCATTCGACGGTACTCAAAGAGAAGTAGTCGGAGACATAGAGATACAAATTCGAATCGTGCCATGCCTATTCAATATTGTTTTTCAAGTGATGGACATAAATCCAGCATACAGTTTTCTTTTAGGTCGACCATGGATTCACTCTGCCGGGGCAGTACCGTCTTCATTACTTTAGAAGCTGAAATTTATAATGGATCATAGACTTATTTGTATATATGGGGAAGAAGATTTATTAGTATCTAAGCCAGCTACCATGCCATATGTTGAGGCGGCAGAAGAAGCATTGTAGTGCTCATTTCGATCATTTGAGATTGCGAACACTACATTTGTTGCTAATGGGAAACTCACTCCAACATCAAGCTTATCAAAAGCATCTCAGATGGTGGCAAAGTTGATGATAAATAGGGGGATACAAGCCAGGCAAAGGACTCGGGGGTAAGCATCAAGGCATAAATAAGTTAATCGAGTGGGACAAGAATGAACAAAGGTTTGGGCTTGGATATAGACCGACCAAGGCTAATAGAAGGAGAGTGGAAGCTCAAAAGATAGAAAAGAGGATTGCTAGGCTCGAAAATAGGAAATTCGATATGGAAATGGTGAACATACCCCATATTTCTAAATCCTTTAGAAGTGGGGGAATTTCATTCGAAGAACCGGTTATAGTAGAGCAGTACAACCTTGAAGATGATATCATTGAGCTTTCAATATCTGCAATCTTGGGAAAATCATCAAGTGCAAGTACAGAGGACTTGGTTTTTCGATACGATTCAGATCATGAACATAACAATTGGGACGTCACCGAGCTACTGGTGCTGCTCGAGAATTTTCAAAAGTAATGTGTTCATGCCAAAATTATAATGATTCTACCCAATGTCTTAGGAATTTCATTGTTATGGGCATATGTTCTCGTCTATTTCATGTCATCTCTTTGAATGAAAATCTAAAAACTTGTTTCCTCTCCTTTTGCTAATGATAAATATAATTCCAGTTATTTTTGTTCTTCCTTTTATGTCTACTTTTTCCATTCTGAAATATTGTTCATACTCATGCATTGTTTATTTATTTATTTTTTTCTCGCCTTCTTTTCATCTAATAATCCGATTCAGGTTCGAGAACGATGATTTTGAAAACAAGAGTATAAGCAATAACTTTGACAATCTCATTCTTAGCGTAGAGTCAAATAAA
The DNA here is from genome assembly GCA_003255025.1 of Datisca glomerata. Taxonomy (NCBI): domain Eukaryota; kingdom Viridiplantae; phylum Streptophyta; class Magnoliopsida; order Cucurbitales; family Datiscaceae; genus Datisca; species Datisca glomerata. The sequence goes on from QANY01008042.1 coordinate 3,803,599, forward strand.
AGTGACGAGAATAATTTCGAACCATCTCCAGAAATGTTAAGAATGGTAGAGGAGGATGAAAAGATAACTTAATCATATCAAGAGTTAACGGAGGTGATAAATTTGGGATTGGAGGGAGAGACGAAAGAGGTCCAAATTGGCACTTCTTTGACGAGCCAAAGCCTTCGAGAATTAATTGACATACTCAAAGAGTATATTAACGTCTTTTCATGGCCTTACCAAGATATGCCAGGCCTAGACATTGATATCGTGGTTCATCATTTGCAACTTATGCCCGAAAGTAAACCAGTGCGACAAAAGTTACGGAAAATAAAACCAGACATGCTGGTACAGATCAAAGAAGAAGTTAAAAAGCAAGTAGATGCGGGTTTTCTAGAAGTAGAAAAATACCCTGAATGGGTTGCTAACATAGTCCCAGTGCTGAAGAAAAATGAGAAAGTAAGGGTGTGCGTCGATTATAGAGACTTAAATTGGGTAAGCCTCAAGGATAATTTTCCATTACCCCATATCGATGTCTTAGTAGATAACACCGCAGGACATTCAACCTTCTCTTTCATGGATTGTTTTTCGGGGTATAACCAAATCAAAATGGCTCCTAAAGACCGTGAAAAGATTACTTTTATAACTTTGTGGGGTACGTTTTGTTATAAGGTTATGCCAGGTGGTCTGAAGAATGCAAGGGCAACTTACCAGCGGGCAATGGTAACACTGTTTCATGATATGATGCATAAAGAAATCGAAGTGTACGTTGATGATATGATTGCCAAATCTCGTCAAGGGGAAGATCATACAGTCACTCTGCGAAAACTATTTGGATGGTTGAGAAAGTTCCAGTTAAAGCTTAACCCGACAAAGTGTACATTCGCAACATCTTCAGGGAAACTATTTGGTTTTGTCGTGAGCAAGGAAGGAATAAAACTTGACCCTGACAAGGTTCGAGCCATCATTGATATGCCACCACCTCAAACTCAAAAGGAAGTTAGAGGTTTCTTAGGGATAATAAATTACATAGCCTAATTCATCTCACAGCTAACTGCAGCTTGTGAACCTATCTTTAAACTTCTCCGTAAAAGTGATACAGAAGGATGGAATGATGATTGTCAAATTGCTTTTGAGAAGATCAAGCAATACTTGCAAAATCCGCCTATACTTGTTCCAACAACTCCATGGTGTCCACTCTTTTTGTATCTTACAGTGACAGCAAAATCCATGGATTCCGTACTTGGTCAACATGACGCCTCTAGAAGGAAAGAACAAGCAATATACTATTTAAGCATAAGGTTCACAGATTATGAGGCTAATTTTATGATATGAAGATAAGGAAGCTTCGAGTGTACGGAGATTCGTTATTGGTGATACGACAACTAAACGGGGAATGGGAAGCTAGAGACTCTAAGATGGTACCTTACAACAAACATGTAACTAAGCTAAGCCAAACTTTTGAAGTGATCTCATTTTACCATATACCCAAAGAGAATAATCAAATTACAGATGCACTGGCAACTCTAGCATCAATGTTCACCGTAGACTTTAAGGAAGAAGTGCAACCCATAAAAATTGAGAAGCGGGATTTTCCTGCTCACTGTATGAGTATTGAAGAAGAGTCAGACACAAGACCGTGGTATTACGACATCAAACAGTATATAAAGAATGGAGAATATCCATCCAAAGCTTTTGAGAATGATAAACACACTATTAGAAGATTGTCCATGTGTTTCTTCTTGAATGGTGAGATACTCTACAAAAGAAACCATGATTTGGTGCTCTAAAGATGTGTTGATGCAAGGGAAGTGAATCAAATCATAGAGGAAGTTCATGCTAATGGACATATGATGGCCAAACAAATATTGAGAGCAAGATATTATCGGTTAACTCTAGAATCTGACTGCATCAAGTACGCCAAGAAATGTCATAAATTTCATATTTATGCGAATAAAATTCACGTACCCGCATCCCCTTTACATGTAATAGCTGTTCCTTGGCCGTTCTCTATGTGGGGCATAGATGTCATTAGTCCCATCACACCCAAAGCCTCTAACGAGCATCATTTCATTTTGGTCTCTATAGATTATTTTACCAAATGGGTGGAGGCAAGTTCTTATTCGAGTGTAACCAGAAGTACGGTTGTTAAGTTTATTAAAAAGGAGATAATTTGTCGATATGGTCTACCTAGAAGAATCATCACAGATAATGGGACAAATTTAAATAATAAGATGATGAAAGAATTATGTGAGCAATTCAAAATTAAGCATGATAATTCATCTCTTTATCGTCCGAAAATGAACGGAGCAGTGGAAGCAGCCAATAAGAACATAAAAAGGATCATAAAGAAGATGACGGAGGTTTATAAGGATTGGCATGAGATGCTCCCGTTTGCACTGCATGGGTACCGCACATCAATCTGAACATCAACTGGGGCAACGCCATTCTCTTTGGTATATGGCATGGAAGCGGTTCTTCCAAATGAGGTGGAAATTCCCTCCCTCAGAGTTTTAAATGGAGGTAAAATTGGAAGAAGCAGAGTGGGTTCAAACACGATATGAGAAATTGAATTTCATCGAGGAAAAAAGATTGACTACATTATGTAGAGGGCAATTATATCAAAGAAAAATGATGCACGCATATGATAAAAAATTGCGTCCCTAATGTTTCCGAGAAGGAAACTTGGTGTTAAAAAAGATATTCCCATATCAAAAGGATCACCAGGGGAAGTGGACCCCAAATTATGAAAGACCTTTCATTTTCAAGAAGGCTTTCTCGGGAGGAGCTCTCATGCTAACAAACATGGATGGAGATGATTTACCGCACACAGTTAATTCTGATACAGTCAAGAAGTACTTCGTTTGCCGACTCTAAGTATGGGAAAAATGAATTTAGCCAAAAAATGTTTAAAAAAAGAGCTGCTCGAATACTGGGGAAATTCTTCCTCCATTTTTTTTCTTTTTCCAAACCATCGTTTGTAAACATTGTTCATCATCAATGAAAAGCCTTTTTTCTTTCTCAGTTGACAAATACATATACTTCATCTTCTCCTTATTTCCATTATTTCTTATTCCTCCCAATTCTAAGATATCATTAATTACTCTTGAAATAACTTATAAGTATAAACTTGGTTAGGTGAGAGCTAATTAAAAAAGAAAAAGAAAAGAAAAGAATAGGAACTAAGAAAGGCGGTATGAGTACGAGGGGGGATCTGAAAAGTTATCAGGAGAAAGTTGGTATGCACATAACGAAGGCTAAAGCATTATTGGAGGATTGCAATTAAAGTACATAAAAGAAGCGAAATGGCGAGAGATTATCCACTTTTTCTTCATCATCGACGTGAAGCCGAATACTGGGGCACAACCAATGAATAAGGATGCATCATTTTCTTGAAAGTATGCTCGATACTTCATTGTGAGTCCATGACCTTAAGCCAAGTGATTGATTTGAAGGGTGAAGGATATGGCGACATTAGTCAACTTTAAAAAAAATCATCAAATAATTTTCTCACAAATGTTTTCAATCATGCATAGCATGCATGCACTCAAAATCACTACTTTGCATTTATATTCAATAATTAAAATGCATAGACATGCATCATATTGATATGTTTTAATGTAGTTCAAGTGCATGAATCATTTAAAGATATTCTTTTGAAATCCATACATGACTTTCCAACATCTAGAGCATGCATTAGTCTAGCTCTTGCACCATATGAAACTTGTAAATATCATATCAAATATCATTTCAACATCTTTAGTTAAATCTAACCTGAATCGAGTCGAGGTCAAAGCTTGCGTCTATCTAGGTTTGTCTCCTTTCAAATATCTCGGATAAATCGAACCCGACTTTGTCGTGGTTGAAGCCCGGTATCAGCGCTTGTTCCATTTCAATTAATATGGATAAATCGAACCTGCATCGACTCGAGGTCGAAGCCTGCGTCTATCCAGGTCCACGCCCTTCCTTTATCTATGGTTAAATCGAAATTGCATCGAGTCGAGGTCGAAGCCTGCCTATATTCAGGTCTACATCATTTTTTTATCTTTGGTTAAATCAAACCCGACTTTGTCGCGGTCGAAGCCCGGTGTCAGCGCCTGGTCCGTTTCAATTAATATTGTTAAATCGAACCCGCATCGAGTCGAGGTCGAAGCCTTCATCTATCCAGGTCCGCATCATTTCTTTATCTTAGGTTAAATCGAACCCGACTTTATCGCAGTCGAAGCCCGGTGTCAGCGCTCGGTCCGTTTCAATTTATATGGTTAAATCGAACCCGAATTGAGTCGAGGTCGAAGCCTGTGTCTATCTAGGTCCATTCATAAGTTCCATCATTTCATAGAACCCGAATGAGTCGAGGTTTCTATTTCCTTTATCTATATAGTTTTTTCTCGATCAAACTACTTATATACACTTTTGTACACCTTCTAAGTTTTGAAGCGTGAACAAAGGGGGGCAGTTGTAGATATCGTATTTTGTCGGGGTCCAATACTTTGAAAATATAAATTTTATTTTTTTGCTCATATACTAGTCTAAGACTATGTGTATGAATTAGAAAATAGCCCAATGCCTAAAAAATAAGAAAATTTGTGCAAGGACTAAAAATTAAAAAAAGGAACAAAATACTAAAATTAAAAAAGTGAAGTCCTAAGTTTGCCTATAAATAGATGGGAGGTCTTCACTTGAAAGGTGGAGATTTGGGGAGAGTGAGGAAGAGAAGAGATCTTAGAGAGAGAAAGATAAGTTTTGAAAAAATAGTGAAAAAGAGAAAGAATGTAAATTTTCATTTATATTCATCTTCCATCTTCTCATTTTCTTTTTATTAAGGTAGTTCAAATCTCTTACATTTTAGCTTATAATATATTTTGTTCATACTAATTAATCATCTCTCTTTTTCATACTCATGTGTTGGATATTTATTTATTTCATTTTCCATATATAAGTTTGTTTGCTCATTCTTTATCATTTCTCCTACTTTTAATCTTAAGTTTTGTTTTCATATATTGTTTATCTCTCTACAAGTTTGATGATGAGATTTTTTTTATCATCAACTCAATCAATGAGAATGAGGATAAAATTTTAAGGGGTGTATAATTAATTTAATGTGAATCAACCAACCATTTAATGGGTTGAAAGTATACATTTTTATGTTCTTACAAATCTTCTCTTCTTTTCTTTTTAATTTTTTGACCATCATTTTTAGTGACAATTTTTTAAACTAGTTACCATCCATAATCATTCCTAGCAATGAAGGAAGAAAGAAAAATGGTAATTAGTGAACTAAGTAGTCCAATAAAAAATGGTATATTTATATTCCAAACAAAAATTATTTTATTTTGAAAGTTTTATGGATTTTCTTTAGTGACACTTATTTAAACTAGTTACCATCCATGATCATTTCTAGCAATGAAGGAAGAAAGGAAAAATTGTAATTAGTGAACTAAGTAGTCCAAAAATAAAAATGGTATATTTATATCCCAAACAAAATTATTTATTTAATTTTAGTGACACTTGTTTAAATTAATTACCATTCATGATCATTCTTTTGCTATTTGATTCACATCGGGTGAAGAAATAAAAAATGATAATTAATAAAAATGGTATATTTATATCCCAAACAAAATTATTTATTTAATTTTAGTGACAGTTGTTTAAATTAATTACCATCCATGATCATTCTTTTGCTATTTGATTCGCATCGGGTGAAAAAATAAAAAATGGTTATTAATAGATCATGTAGTAAAAAAAGCACAATCACACTAATCATGTATGAAATTAAGTATTTCTTTCATAGATTAATTTATTTTACACATAAAAAGTTTTATTATCAATTTATTTACTAAACAATTACATATACGTGTGTGTGTGTAAAAAAAATGAAAAAATTTAAAAAAAAAAGACACAGGGTGACGTCACCCTCTGTCACTTAATAAAGGGTGACAAGTGACAGAGGGTGACATCACTCTCTGTAATTTTTTTTACCTTAATTTTTTTGGTTTTATTTGTTTTTTTGTTATTTATAATTTTTTGTTTGTTTATTTTTCTATTTTTTAATAGATATTATTAGTTTATTGTAATTTATTTTTAATTATTTCACGTCTTGTTTCATTATTTTCACCATCATATTCTTTTTTAAAATTTATCATACATATTTATCATCTCTAACATTCATTTCCATTATTCTTTTTTTTTATAGTTGTTATCTCTTCTTATTTATTTATGTATTATTTTCATATGTCACGGTCGTATGTGATTATTATTTTATTCTTTTATCATCAAAATTGATTCTCATAAATTATAAATATAACAATTTGATTTAAATTTTGTAAATTTCTTTATTTAGTTTTCACTAAAAAAAATCCGACAACGAACTTTGAGATTTTTGGGATACTAAACTTCTCGAACTACTGAGGTGATGAGTTATTCTTGGGATCCCGAGAATAACTCTAATAATGCTTTGATTTTAAAGGATATAAGAATACAAAAAATAAATTTTCAATGGTCTTTGAACCACTCATTAGAAGTAATTTATTTTGTTCATTTTTTTATACAAAATGCACCAAATGGGACATTAAAAAATGAATCTCTTTAACATTTGCCTTAAAATAAAAAATTAGATAGAATTTGATTAAATTTGATAACCATTTTATAATGGGTGCTGTGGGGTGCTAATACCTTCCCCACACACAAAAGACTCCAGAACCAACTTTGAGTTTTCGTAGACCAAAATTTTCATCTTAAAATTGGGTGACCAATCACATCCTAAAATGATTGGTGGTGACTCCAAATTTCTTTTTTCCTTCAAAAAATAATTTTTTTTAATCGCCACTCCACGTCGCGCGCACGTTGCGACATATAGGCAGAATCACAATAATGAAAAGAATCATAATAATTAAGCTACACGAAGGTTATTCATCTAAACAAATCATACATTTAATTTAAATTTCAAATTCATTTAATTTTAGTTTACACATTATACAAACTATTCCAAATCAATTCCATTTTAATTTAAACGATACAAAATCATTTCAAAATTCACTTAATTTTAAATTTACACCACACAAACCATCGTACATCCACCCACCCCACGCACATCACACTCCAACCATTCTCTTTCCTTCCACCAGTCACACTTCGCCCCTTTCCTCACCATCGTCCCAATGTGTACATTCTCAATTATGCGGACGGTGTAATGTTAGAGTTTTTAAAATGAATGGATCGTCACACACGCAGTCTACCTTCCGGAGGTCATAATTTTTTACTTAGGTTGACTTACGGTGTAATGAGATTTTTTTTGTCATCAACTCAATCAATGAGAATGAGGATAAAATTTTGAGGGGTGTAAAATTAACTCAATTTGAATCAACCATTTAATGGGTTGAAAGTGTACATTTGATGAAAAGATCTCCTGTGATAATTTCTCATACATAAAAATACATAAAATAGAGAGTAAAATATCTATACAAGATTATGCAAATATTTTAAGCCTTTGCTTTTTTTTATGTTCTTACAAATCTTCTCTTCTTTTATTTTTCAATTTTTTGACCATCATTTTTTGTGACACTTGTTTAAACTAGTTACCATCCATGATCATTCCTAGCAATGAAGGAAGAAAGGAAAAATGATAATTAGTGAACTAAGTAGTCCAACAAAAAATGGTATATTTATATCCCAAACAAAAATTATTTTATTTTGAAATTTTTATGAATTTTCTTTAGTGACACTTGTTTAAACTTGTTATCATCCATGATCATTCCTAGCAATAAATGAAGAAAGGAAAATGGTAAGTAGTGAACTAAATACTCTAATAAAAAAATGGTATATTTATATCTCAAATAAAAATTATTTTATTTTGAAAGTTTTATGGATTTTCTCTAGTGACACTTGTTTAAACTAGTTACCATCCATGATCATTCCTAGTAATGAAGGAAGAAAGGAAAAATGGTAATTAGTGAACTAAGTAATCCAAAAATAAAAAATGGTATATTTATATCCCAAATAAAATTATTTATTTATTTTTAGTGACACGTATTTAAATTAATTACCATTCATGATCATTCTTTTACTATTTGATTATCATTGAGTGAAGAAATAAAAATGATAATTAATAGACCATTTAGTAAAAAAGGGCATGATCATGTATGAAATTAAGTATTTTTCTTTCATAGATTAATTTATTTTACACATAAAACATTTATTATCAATTTATTTACTAAGCAATTATATATATGTAAAAAATGAAAAAAAAAAAGACAAAGGGTGATGTCACCCTCTGTCACTTACAGAGGTGACATCACCCTCTGCAAAAAAATAAAAAATTTGTTCCTTTATTTTGTTTTATTTTTTTCATTTTTTTCGTTTTTGTGTTTATACATTTTTTTTATGTTTGTATATTTTTTTAGTAAATATAATTAATTTGTTGTAATTTATTTTTATATTTATTTTTAATTATTTCACGTCTTGTTTTATTATTTTCATCATGCATATTTTTTTTAAAATTTATCATACATATTTATCATCTCCAACATTCATTTCCATTATTTTTTTAGTTATTATCTCTTTTTATTTATTTATATATTATTTTCATATGGCGCGGTTGTATGTAATTATTATTTTATTTTTTTATCAACAAAATTGATGCTCGTAAATTAAAACCATAACAATTTGATTTAAATTTTTGTAAATTTCTTTATTTAGTTTTCACTAAAAAAATCGGACTACGGACTTTGAGATTTTCGGGATACCAAAGTTCTCGAACTACTGATGTGAGGAGTCATTATTGGGATACCGAGAATAACTCTAATAATGCGTTGATTTAAAATGATATAAGAATACAAAAAATATTTTTCAATGGTCTTTGAACCACCCATTAAAAGTAATTTATTTTGTTCATTTTTATGATACAAAATGCATCAAATGGGACATTAAAAAATGAATCTCTTTAACATTTGCCTTAAAATAAAAAATTGGATAGCATTTGATTAAATTTGGTAACCATTTTATAATGGGTTTTGCGGGGTGCTAATACATTCCCCACACACAAACAACTCCCGAACCAACTTTGAGTTTTCGTAGACCAAAATTTTCATCTTAAAATTAGGTGACCAATCACACCCTAAAATGATTGGTGGTGACTCCAAATTTCTTTTTCCTTCAAAAAATGATTTTTTTAATCGCCGCTCCATGTCGCGCGCACGTTGCGACAACTTGTCACAGAATAAATGAATCTAAGTTAAACTGAAGTTTTTCATGCAAAAACATCAAGTAATCCATAATATAGAGGCGCATGATCGCTTCTTGAAGATAGTCGAAATCTTCTTCTTTTAGTCAAATGTTAAGTACTATATTCAACCAAAAGATTACATTTTATACAAAAGGGTATACCCAAGATATACAACATGCACTATAATACGAAGCACAAGGCCATATAAAATAATACAACTCACACTATACTACAAACCAATGATACCAACAAGACAAACAATCTTTCGGATACACCACACTATAGATGCAGAACTGGTATCAAACCAGATGGAAAACACAGTCTAGCTAATCAACACCTAACTAATCACCTAAACAATAATCTAAGGTATACCAAAATCAACTAACCCGAATGGCCTAATATCAAAGACTAAGCAACCAAGCACCGAGAACATAACAAGACCAAGACAGATGTCATGGCCAAATTGAGGGTCCTCACCAGTGTCCCCCTCGGCTATGGTAGATTCCGGGAGTATACAACCTCAAATTAGTTCAACAAGGCAAGAATCAGTTCAAAGTCATTAGAAAGGTTAGTCAAATAACATTGTAAACCAGAGTCTAACAATCAATATTGCATCAAACCTTTTATCATAAGCCATTTATCTTGTAACTCAAGGTCTCCTAAAGCAACAAACATTTCCCTTTTATATCTCTTCGTAAGAACATTGGTCGTGTTCAAGTACAACCGATCACCTCGAACAACCTCAGGCAGGTCACGAAGAAGCTCCATCACCTCACGGATTCTACGTACATCCAAGCTTTATGATTGAAAAAAACTGTTCAGTAATACAAGAACATAGCCTCCTTGGAGGAAAGATAATACATGAATTATAATTGAAAAGCCCTTTAAAGTTAGTAGAACTAGTGTTCGGTGTGACTGATTTATATATCAGTACAAAATAAAGTCTTTCATGACACTTTATCTAACTTTGTTTCAATGAAACATACAAAAATGCAAGAAATGTTTATCGTATTGCCTAAATAGTTAGAATCACTTGCTTTAATTAAGCTAAAACAAAATATATCTCATTAATTAGTAGAATAGTATCAAGTAAGATCTTAGAGGAAGATTTTACTGACAAAGTATCAGCTCTCCTCCGTTAAACTATTGCGATGGTTTTTCATTAACCGTCGCAAATAGTTGATATATTGTGATGGTTACTCCAACCGTCGGAGTGTATCATTTTTCTTGTAGTGTACATCCAAGTATATCCCTTTCCTACTTTCTATCTCTTGATATGAATTATCTAATTGCTGAGAAAATTTGGCTCTATTCCAACTCTTGATCCAACATTTTTTCTTTTTCCCCATTTCTTCATGTACTAGTGTCAATAGTACGAGTAAGTATCAATATCTATTGAACCAAGTAGCTCTTCTTCTGAACCAGCAGCTCTTCTTGTTCCTCTCCATGCAGTCTAGGTAAATCAAAGACTGAAGAAGCTCCCATGCAGACCACGTCAACCATCTCCCATTGGCTATCTCAACATCCAAAGAACTCCGACGACAAATACACGGGGAGCTCATCTATTGGCCATGACAGATTTAGCAATCATTCTCTAATGATTGGGAGAACAAAATCTTAACCTAGCCAATGAGAGTTCACGGGAATATTCTTCTGTTATTGCATTCATTCTCCATTCCTTTATTAGTTATTATTTGTATGTTTTCTCTATTCAACTTGCTCCTTCAATAGCTACTCCTAAAAACACCAACGTAACCCAACCTCTCACTACTACTACCACCAATACAGTAGTTGAGCAAAACTAAAATGTCAATCATACCACTTCAAACAACAACCCTTCACCCAAGTCCTTGCCAAGCCTGCTTCCTTCTCTCCCAAATATGCTGCCAAACAACATGGTTACAATTATGTTTTATGAAAATCCCAGATCCTATCAATCGTACGAGCATATGATCTTGAGAAATATCTGTTAGGTATGGTTAGTATCCCTGAAGCATTTACTACAAATTCTCTCTACAATGGAGCTACACAGCAAACACTGAAGCTCCCTTCATTCTTAATTATGCATTTGTCAGTTGGAGAAGAACATATCAGCACCTCATGAGTTGGTTGTTGTCTTCAATCAAAGCTCACATGAAGTCTGGAGAGCTCTCGAATAAATTTTCACTCCTCAGTCCAAGGCTAGGACTCTTCAACTCAGGTACCAATTACAAACCATTAAGAAGGGTGCCTCGAGTATAAATAATAATATCTTAAGAATGAAATCTATAGATGATAGCTTATCAATAAGTGGACAACTAAATGAGGATGAAGACCTCCTGCTTTACATATTAAGAGGTTTATGGAATGAGTGTGACCCTATAGTTGTCCATTTTAACTCAATGTATGAATCAATATCACTCTACAAAGCCATGATATGAGATTAGAACAACTCAATATCCCAATGCAAGTTTAACTAAACAATCCATCTATTTAGTTTTCTAACTATGGCATAAGATATGATAGAAACTCCCCTCAACCTTACACCACTAGAAGCAATTCTGGAAACACTAGCAGAAGAGGTAGAAGGAGGGGGAGAGGCAATACTAGACCTATGTGCCAGATTTGTACAAACCTTGGTCAATATGCCTTCAGATGATATAATAGGTTTGACTATGAATTCCAGCCTTCTGTCAACAACAACTTGCCATCTCAAGGACAATCTGGACCCTACAATACCAATTCAGCTCCAAGGTCACCTGCACCATAACTAGCAACTCCTTCCTTAGTTGATGATGGTGCATGGTTCATGGACAGTGGAGCAAATGCCCATATCACACCAGATTTGGCCAACCTCTCCATCAAGATTGACTACTAGGGTAAACATGAACTTACTATAGGCAATGGTGAGCTTTTACCTATAACTCATGTAGGAAAATCACATCTTCACACAAATAATCCCCATATCACCTTAACTCTTGATCAACTGCTAGGTGTACCTAGTGCTATAAAGAACTTGTTAAGTGTCTCGCAAATAACTAAATAACCTTATAATTGTTATTTTTTATTCTAACTATTGTTTTCTGCAGGACAAGATTTCGAGGGAGGTTCTGCTTTAAGGTGTTCTTAAAGGAGGATTATACCATTTCTCGCTGCATCAAAAGTTCAATGCACAAATCAGTCCTTACCAGTCCATGCTAAAGTCTCTGAACAACAACTTTACTAATTTCCTTTCTTGGTTACTTTCTGTTTTCACCATTAGTAACAAAGCCAATCTTTGGCAACAAATACTAGGACATCCCGAAGATCATATCTTAGGACTAGTCTCTAAATATGTAACATGCTCTTCTATTAATGAAAAGAAACTTGACTTTTGTGATTCATGTTGTTTAGGTAAAGCTCACCAAGCCAATTATCCATCTTCATTAACTAAAACTAGTAAAACATTTGAACTTGTACACTTAAATGTTTGGGGACCTTCCCAACTTCTATCCACCTCAGGCTATAGGTACTATATAAGATTTGTAGATGATTTCGTAAGGTTCACATAGATTTTCCCTTTTAACACTTAATTTAGAAGCTAAAACAATTTTCAACGAGTTTAGCACCCACACTGAAAGAACTTTTAACCTTAAAATCAAGTGTCTACAAACTGATTGAGGAGGGGAGTTGAGGTGCTTTCTTCCCTTTATCAAACAACTTGGAGTCAACTTTAGGCATCCATGCATACACACCCACCAACAAAATGGAGGGCTAGAGAGAAAACATGTGGATATCGTTGAAAAAGGCTTCAGACTTCTTACACATGCTAAACTACCTCAAACGTTTTGGTGGGAGTCCTTTTGCACTTCTGTTCATCTTATGAACTTGTTACCCACTCATGTTCTCTCATCTAAGTCACCCTTTGAGATGTTACACAACGAAACTCCAAACTACTCACTTTCAAGAGTCTTTGGGTGCACATATTTTCCCATCTTAAGGCCTTACAACAAGCATAAGTTCAATTTTCACTCAACCAAGTGTGTCTTCCTTGGGTACAATAGCTCTCACAAAGGTTACAAGTGTCTCGCTCATATCACAGAAATAGTTAACATTACAAAAAGTGTCATTTTCAATGAGCTTGAAATCCCTTACTCCCAACTTGTTACTAATACCTCACCAACACCTCAACCTACCATTGTCATACTTCCTACCGATTATCCTTCTTCTTTTATGCAGGGAAATGGTGTAAGTTCTACTATAACTAAAGCAAGATCATCTCCCTCCATCTCTTGTTCCTAAAATCATAGAGTATCAACTCTCTTCAAGTACTCCTTCACACTCTTCATTAACTCCAGATAACCTTATTCCAACCTCTATTTTGCTAGAATCGGTTAGTTTTAAAAGTAAAAAAAAATAGATTTGAACCACAAACGGTTCGTGGGTGAAATATAAAAAAAATTGATTTAACTTATTTAATCATATTAAATAATTTAAAACTAATTTTAGTTTGATCATGCATATATGATAGTAAATCGAATAGATTAAGAAAAAATATTTTTTTACATTTACTCGGTATCGGTGAATTTCAAAACTGGTGGAACTATCTTTAGCGTTATTCATGTTCTTGATCTTCCATGAATGATTTTTGAATTAGTCCACCAACAACTACCCGTTAATTTCAGAAATATATCTCAGGAGAATTTTACGTAGAAATTTGAGTGTGGGCTCTCAAAATGATTGAAAAAGAAAAATCAAATCTTCCTTCTTGAGATTAATTTCTGCGGCAACAGTAGTTAGAGGGGAAAACTTTTCTCTCTCTTTTGTGTGTTGATAACAACAAGTGTATATAATACTCGTTATCTCTTTGTAATCAAATTGTTATTAGATATTTATCAAAAGATAATTTTCAGTATTTATAAATATACTCATATATTATAAAATTTTCAAAAATTTTCCTAATTATCTATTATTGCCGAAAATTATATGATCTCCTAGAGTTTTAGTTGAATCAAAATTCATCAATCCAATTCATAAATATAATTGACCATTATCAATTAATTAATTAACTTATTTTATTTAACTAATTATCTAATAATTATAGAGTAATAAATAATTAATTCAATACAATAATTACACTTAACTAACTTAAGTGACATCACCTATCACATATAGGTGTAGGAAATATGCATTGGCACCAAAACACATTTTGGTCCAACTTAGTTCATTTTTCTATTCCTGTTCTCTGAGACCAAATGGACCCACATGAATAAAGCTTAGGATTCAAATACCCGGCGAATTTATCTTCATGAATTCCTGACTTATTTAATCATGACATCGTATGACTCCACTATAAGTTCGATGCTGAATTAACTCTCAATTCATGCGCGCTATATTTTATCCCTCTTGGTGTAAATAAACTGTATTTATTTTCATGGTCCACAAAATATTTTAACATAATATTCATCGTGAATATCAGTAACAAGAGCAGAATGTAAAATTACCATTTTACCCCACTTGTTATTATCTCCTTAACTCATTTATTGACTGTGAATAAAAAAACATTATTGTGAATTGTATGTACAATTCACAAGTCTTATTCAATAAATCATTTCATTGAATACTTGGCCAAGTTAATTTATTCACACACTCATCAACAAAGCATAAGGTGATATTGTTGCTTTCGCAATCCAACCACGAATTTTCAGATCTGTGAATCACGCAGCTCCTACTTAATTGAATTACAATCCCATCAGCTGATGTATTGCCCGCCAATTCGAACTCACTCATTTGATATATCAAAGATTGCAACTAACCAAGTTAAGTTACGTATTCACCTCAGGATTAAGGTGATTACAAAAATACATTTAAGGTGTAACAATTAGATTTAGAGCTAGGTAAACGATTTTGGGCTCTAAACTAATTTGTTACCAGTCTATTCAACATGTCCATAACATGTATAGGTTAACTATTTGAGTCTCCACTCTTATGCCCCAAGACTGACATCCAATGGTTCAATCTAACAGTCATAATCAGATTCGATTGCTCAGTCGATCCTATGACTGTGAATATCATTTTGAACTATTTCAGAAGAGATTCATCTAGAGACGCTTCTCTCTTCACTCTTCTTTCATTGACAATAGTTCCAGGGCTTGAGTAATTTATAAACACGCTTTAATTGAAAATAAAACTTTCAATTTATTCATAAAAAATTCAGTAATACAAATGTCTGAGAAATAACTAAATACAAATAAATAGTTATTACACACTACTTTATGGACATATTCCAACAATCACCCACTTGGACTAAAGTAGGAGTATACAATCTCTTATCCCCAAGCCCTCCAGATGACCATAAAAAACTTTACTACTTAAAGTCTTCATGAATGGATCTGCTAGGTTGTTGACCGTCAAAATATGCGTAACCACAACGTCTCCACACTGAACAATCTCTCTAATCAGGTGATACTTACATTCTATGTGTTTGGATCTCTGATGGCTTCTAGGTTCCTTATAATTCGCTACAACCCCACTGTAATCATAATAAAGTGTCATGGGCTTACAGCATCTGGAATAACTTTTAGAGTCTTCAAGAAATTTCTAAGCCATACAGCCTCCTTTGCAGCTTCACAAACTGCCACATATTCAGCTTCCATGGTAGAATCAGCAATGCAAGATTGTTTGATACTTCTCCATACAATTGCTCCACCATTCAGGACGAACACCGATCCTGAAGTGGATCACCTAGAGTCCTTATCACCTTGAAAATCAGGATCTGTAGACCCCGTCATATTCAAGTCACTACCTAAATACACACACATGAAATTCATTGTTCTCCTAAGGTACTTAAGGATATGCTCGATGGCATTCCAATATTCGATTCCAGAATTAGATTAGAAATGACTTACTACGCCCATGTCATAGCAAATATTAGGTTTAGTGCAAAGCATAATTTACATGAGGCTTCCTACGACTGAGGCATAGGGTATCCTTCTCATGTCTTCCTCTTCTTGTGGAGTCTTGGGAGACTGCTCCTTCGAGAGACTGACTCCATGTCTAAATGGAAGAAATCCCTTCTTGGATTTTTGCATACTGAAATGATCCAACACCTTATCAATCAATATAAGATGCTTGAGAAAGTGCCAATTGTCTATTCTTCCGATCTCGAAAGATTTGAATACCTTAGACAAATGCATCTTCTCAAAGATCCTTCATGACAAATTACTTCGCAAGCCAAAACTTGACATCAGACAATTTTCTTACATCATTCCCAATTAGTAGAATATCATCTACATACAAGACTAGAAAAACCAGATTCCCTTCGTGTATCAACTTATACACACATGGTTCATCCACCAACTGTTCAAAATCATAGTTCTTAACAATTTCGTTGAAATCTAATATTCCACGACCGTGACGCTTGCTTAAGTCTGTAAATGGACTTCTACAGTTTGTAAACTTTGCCCTTTTGGCATTTCTCCATGAACCCGCCTGGTTGAGCCACATAAATGTGTTATTCAAGATTGTCATTCTGAAATGTAGTATTGACAAAAGGATTTGGATGGATATAAGCATGGCTAGACTTCATAATCAAGAGCAGCAGCAATGGACAAAAGGATTTGGATGATTATAAGCATGGCTACCGGTGAGAAGGTATCCTCGTAGTCTATACCTTCCTTTTAGGTGTAACCATTGGCTACTAGCCTAGCTTTGAATGTCTCTACATTTTCATCCTGACCTCTTTTTTTCTTATATATCTATTTGCGTCCTACGGGTTTTATCCCTTCAAGAGGATCTGCAAGTTTGTAGACTCTGTTTGAGTACATCGAATGTATCTCAATCATGGCTTCCTACCGTAAGTTTGCTTCAGAACTAGCCATGGCCTCCGAGTAAGAGATTGGTTCATCTAGGTCCTTGTCTGAGGAAACTGTCAAAGCTTCTCCATAGGACATGTACCTTTTAGGTTGTCTCACTACTCTCCCACTACGTTGAGGCTCCATAGTCTCTGGCTCATGTCATGATTCTTCCATTATTGAATCAAAAATAATTTCTGATTGGGGAGTCGATGTTCTCCCACTCAATAATTCCTCTAGCATAATTGTTCTTCTCGGTTGTACTCTTTTAATATAATCTTCTTCGAGAAATGAGCATTCGTGCTAATGAATCTTTTCTTGTCAATCGTACTGTAGAATATATACCCCTTCGTTCCCATAGGATATCTTACAAACATACATAATTCTAAACGACTGACCAACTTGCCTGTCTTTGGTCTTAGAACATGTGTTGGGCAACCCCATATTCTAAAATGGTGAACGGATGACTTTCACCCATACCATCTTTCATATGGTGTACGAGGCACCATCTTTAACAGAACTTGGTTCAAAATATGTGCCGCTGTTAGTAAGGCATATCCCCATAACGAATCTGGGAGGGATGAATAACTCATCATGGATCTAACCATATACATCAGAGTTCGATTCATTTTCTCTAACACACTATTTTACTCTGGCGTACCAGGTGTTGTAAGCTGGGAAAGAATATATTCTTCCTTAAGAAAGTCCTCGAACTCTCCTAGCAAGTACTCTCCACTGCGATCAGATCGTAGTGTTTTGATTTGTTTTTCTAATTGTTTTTCAACCAAGGCCTTATATTCTTTGAACTTTTCAAAGGTTTTAGACTTTTCATGCATTAGATAAACATGACCAAAATGCGAGTAGTTGCCAGTGAAGGTTATGAAGTATTCATAACCTCCTCTTGCTTGGATATTCAATGGCACATATACATCACTATGTATGAGTTTAACGCATTGAGTGGCTCTTTCACCTTTTGATGAAAAAGGTCTCCTTGGTCATTTTGCCTTCTATACAGCATTCACATGTGGGTAGTGAACCCAAACTTAAAGATGACAAATGACCATATTTCACAAGTCTTTTAATCTTGTCTAGGCTAATATGTCCAAGACGTAAGTGTCAACAGTCATAGTTTAACCTTTTACTATCCCTATGTGAATCGATATTTACTTCAATGTGACAAATCATGGGTACTACAGGTTTTACGTGATACAATTTATTAATCATTCGTGCAATAGTAATTAAGCATTCATTTTTAAAAATACCAATATCTTTATTAATGAATTTTAGATCAAATCCTTGCTTAATTAATGGACTGATAGAAATCAAATTCTTCCCCAAACTCCAGACATAATAAATATCACGTAAAATAATAAAATGTTTCTCAAAACATAAATTAAAAGTTTCCACTGATGCGATTGATACTAGTGCTCCGTTCCCCCTAGCAGAAGCTGAAATCACCCTCGTCAAGCCTTCTAATTTCTGAACTCTTGTAGGGAGCAACATATGCGGTTAGTAGCTGTAGAGTCTACAATCTAAGAAAAAGTAGAGTCAGATACATAACAGGCTTCAATAACCATTACTATACCTTTACATCTCAACCCATTGAGATACTCTAGGCAATTGCGTTTTCAATGACCAGCAGCTCCACAGTGATGACACTTGTCTTTCTACTTGTCTACTCTCGTGGTGCTCTTGCCTTTGGCAGCTCTCGGCTTCTGCTCATTTGTTACCTTGGACCCATATTATGTTTCTTCTTAAAGCTAGAGGTGGAAGGCCTACTTTCAGTAAAGTTAGCCTCTCTAGATTTCCTCTTACCCTTTAGAAACAGGGTCTCAACAGCTTGCAGCTCCTTCATGAGCTCAGGAAGTTAGTAGTTCAGCTTATTCATTGAATAATTAAGCTTGAAATTCTCAAAGGTACTAGGCAAAGTCTCTAGGATCATATCCACTTGAGTCTCATCATCAACCTGAGCACCCGTGATCTCCATCTCGTTTAGATAATTCATGATCAACCTCATAATTTCTCTGACATGAGTTCCGTGTTTCATCCTCCAGTTCATGAAGTTATGCATAGCTATCGTTTGGCTTGATGACCCTAATCCCCAAACATTTTGGTGATGTTTAACATCATATCAGCGGCAGTCTCAAAGTTTTGATGTTGCTATTGCAACACATTGCTCATAGATCCCAAGATGTAATATCTAATGATCTCACAGAACGCAGCCAATAAGCATAAGTATCATTTTCCTCTTGAGTCAATTCAGTAATAGGCTTAATAGGACAAGGGGTAGTGAGCATGAACTTGTGTTTTTCTACCATTAGCACGATATCAAGATTTCGTTTCCAATCCACATAATTTTCACCGTTGAATTTGTTCGCGTTAAGAATAGTTGAGAGAGGACATGATTACCGAAAAGAATAAATAAAACGGTGTAAATAAATGCTCAATTATTTAAGAAAGTATGATGCATGATACAACTATTAAATATTTTAAAATCCATTAAAAAAATATTTCCTCCATGATGATACGATAAAAAATGATAGCTTGTCTCATTGAGGAATGGAGTCCAAACTATTTCCTATCACATCGAGACTCCTCTCATTTGATTAATGCTCAAATGTCTCTACATCTAGTTTAACCAATCACCAATGGTTTTGGTCACCTTAGCCTCATTGACTAGCCCTTGTGGGGGGATTCTAATGTGCTTCAGTGTAAGTGTTTAACCAACACATTGACTCTTAAAGGTTGCTATGGACTAACAGTCTGTCTATGGGCTGAACTTGCCCCACTACTCCCTTTAAAAGTCTTAGCTTCTGAAACAACTTGATGACTCAAAACGACACGATTAAAAAGTTTCTCACATTCAAGTGAGGACCTCTATGGGCGGTTCTAACCCTTTCTCGTGGCACGATCAAGTTTGCGTTGGAGACATTGAGAATGTTTCAACGTAATTGACCCTCCCACTTAGTTTTTGAAAACAAATATAGATTTTTGGTTGTTTTTCAAAACACATAACCTTTATTAATTTGAAAAACGTGATGAAATTTATAATTCCTTTAATAATTTTAAATCCCAATTTAAAACCATAACCATTATACATTTTGTATTGTAATTAAATAATAACCATTATCAATTAATCTACAATGATGTATGTACATGTTACATGGCAATTTGATATTGGCATATTTCAAATTTATATGACATGTTATATGATGACGTGCGATTAAAATTAAATCATACATTTAAATTTAACCTCCATATTGGCTCATTTCTAATTATAACTCATAAAAGAATAATAAATAAATTATAAATTAATTTATGATCCAATCTCCATGGCGTCTACAATTTGCTCCTTCATCTCCATGTTATCCCACCATTTTATAACACTTTACAAAATATGAGTCTCATTTTTAAAATAAATTTCAATTTAAAAATTTTAATTTTCCAACATATTTTTACTTTGATAAACAAATTACCAAGTAATTGGTGAATTGATTTATTTTTTAAACAATTTTTAAAGTGATTACAATTATATAAGTGTTGAAAAATTTACCAAATTAAATTAAAATTAAATAAGGGACTAAAATTGATTTTGAAATCATATTTCAAAGTTTGAATTTCAAAAATCCTCGGTTTCCTAAAATCATGGGTTTTCAAAACTTGTAGGTTTCCTAATTCGATTAGGACTCTGCCGTGAAGGGACAACACATCGGAGCAGCGGCGAGCGGCGGCCAACGACGAACAGTACCGTCGGTGAGCAGTACTGACATGAACAGTACTGCTAGAGAATAGTACCACAGTGAACAGTCATATGAACAGTCAACGCAACAGTTAAAAGAAACAAGCAAGACAAGGGGCCACGCTTGAAAAAATCCCGAGAATACGGTAGTAATCTCAAAAAATGTGGCCATGCCTCCGACCGTAAGGTAAGGGTGGCCATGCCACCTAAAAGTAGGGGGAAGGTTGCCATGTTGATTTTCTCATATTTTGTAAAAGTTTATAAATACAAGTTCAACAAATGGGCAGAGGGACAATCCAAGTAAATTTTTATTAAGTGCATTGTCTTTTCTCTCTTCTCCCTCATTACTGGCAAAATTCTTCAAACGTAGAGGGAAAATCCTTGACAAGAAAACATATGTAACAACTTAGGCGACACATACTTACACGAAATACAAGAGAATATCAAAAGTCTTCTCATGGTTTTTCTTCCCTTTAAGGGTTTTCCACGTAAATCATGATATCTTTATTCTCTGTTTTCACTCTAAAATTATTATCTTTATTATTCGTTCGTAGAGGGTTTTACATACCAAAAAAATCCTTGATAGTCCTATTATGCCTGAGATTTCTCCATTTGTACTCATTGAGGTTGAGGTTGGTTGTCATTTCTGAATTTTCATTAGGGTTTGGGTTATGTGATCATGCGGCTGAGTTTGATGGGGTGTGGTCTATTTGTCTTGGACCTGGATCTTATGGTGGGTACTTGGAGAAACTTGTTATTTGATTAATTTTTAGTAGATTATGAATTAATTTTTTATAGGTGAATTATAGTCACCATTAATCTTGGGGTTGTAATTAATAACATTATACTGTAATTATGGCTTTTATTCTATTTTCTTGTTCTGGAGTGGCTGCGTTTTAATCTACTTTACTTGGAGAATTATAAGTAGCTTACTTGCTGATAAACAAGCTTTTGTTTGCTGTTATGTTTGCTGTTCGTTGTTTGCTCTTTGATGTTTGATGTTTGCTGTTTGCTGTTAGCTGTTTGCTGTTTTAGTTTTGCTCTCCTTTTTAATTAGACTTTATGATGGATTTAACTTGTTTGAGTGTGTAGTAAAGACAATTTAAATTGATAATTTGATTATGTTATTATGTATAGATAATGTCTAACCAAGTAGCAGCTTTTGAAGAAGAAAGTGAAAGACAATTTAAAGCTAATTGGGATGATGCTAGTACAAATGTTTTTGTGAGAGTTTGTCTTGCTGAGACTTTGGCTGGGAATAGGTTAGACGGTCATTTTAATAAATTTGGACGGAAGATTTTTGTTAAAGAATTTAATGATGAAGATGGAAAAAATTATAAATTTAAGCAACTAAAGAACAAGTGGAGTGCCCCAGAGGCACATAATTTTTATATGAAATGGATAAGGAACGTAGAAGATCTTCATTTCCTTTTCAGTGAGGTTGTAGAGCTATGGGAGAGGAAGCCTGGGCACCATCACAAAATGTTGTCAGTAGTTCAGTTAGAGTAGAAGATAGTCGTGATGTGATGGGAGATGCAGAGTTTGATACCAAGAATGGTTTGAATGATCTAGTTGAATATAGAAAGAAGATATGCCAAGAGACGAATTGCTCGAAATCAAGCTTTTTGCATTAATTGAAGAAGATTTACAAAGGGTGCTTAATATACATACAAATAATAACTACTAAGAGAATGGAGAATGAATGCAATAACAGAAGAATATTCCCATGAACTCTCATTGGCTAGGTTAAGATTTTGTTCTCCCAATCATTAGAAAATGATTGCTAAATCTGTCATGGCCAATAGATGAGCTCCCCATGTATTTGTTGTTTGGAGTTCTTTGGATGCTGAGATAGCCAATAGGAGAGGTCTAATTTAGATGATAACTCATCAAGAGAGATGGTTGATATGGACTGCATGGGAGCTTCTTTAGTATTTGATTTACATAGACTGCATGGAAAGGAAGAAGAAGAGTTGTCTGGTTCATAAGAAGAGCTACCTGGTTCATTACCCCCCTCCGCCTCAAGCGAGATGGGTAGTTAGCAACATTGAGCTTGGATCAAAGCTCAATAAAATGAGTATGAGAGAGAGCTTTGGTGAATAAGTCCGCGACTTGAGCTACTGTGGGAACATATCAACCTTCCAATACTTTGTTAAGCACTTGTTCATGAATGAAGTGAACATCAATTTTGAAGTGCTTAGTACGAGATAGGAAAACCTGATGATTGGTAATTGAGTTAAGGAGAGGTGAAGCTCTTTGAAAAGAGACAGTAGCCAAACTAATTCTGTGGCAGCAGAAGTAAGAGCACGATATTCAGATTCAATGCTCGATCGGGCTACCTCTCTTGACTTGCGAGCACTCTAATTGATGAGATTGCCTCCAAGAAACACACACAAGCCACTTGTAGATTTCCTTTCATCGAGGTTCTTAGACCAATCATCGTCAGAATAAGCTTCTAAGGTTAGTCTAGAAGCAGGAGTGAAAGATAACCCAAGTTGTTGAATGCCTTTTAAATACCTAAGTATCCTTTTGTAGGCTTTCCAATGCTCATTAGTTGGTGGGGAGATGAATTGATTGAGTTTATTTACAGTAGATGAGATGCTTGGTCGTGTCACAGGAAAGTATTGCAATGCTCCTATAGAGAGAAGGTTCTGAAAATGCATTTCCAAATGAGCTAAGTTTGTAAGTTGGACACATTAAGGTAGGACTGCTCTTTCAATTGGACAAGTTGGCCCTAGCCAGAAGATCACTAATGTACTTTGATTGAGTAAGATAGAGACCTGTTTAGTTTCTGAATGCTTCAAAACCCATAAAATATGAGAGAGAGCCGAGTATTTTAAGAGCAAAGGCCTTGTTGAGATTGTTGATAACTTGGTGAATTTTTGAGGAGGAGCTGCCAGTGACAAGAATGTCATCTACATAAATAAGTATGAGGATGATGTTGTTCTCTGAGTTGTAAATGAATAGAGAAGAGTCAGAGACAGAATTATGACACCCAAGTGAGTGCAAGGTGGATTTGAGCTTATCAAACGAAGCTCTTGGAGCTTGCCTAAGGCCATAAAGGGCCTTATGTAATTTGCATACAAAGGTGGGTCTCTGAGGGTCTTAAAAACCAGGAGGTTTCTCCATGAACATTGTTTCTGTCAAGTTACCATTCAAGAAAGTATTGTTGATATCCAATTATTGAATGTCCCATCCATGAACGACTGCCAGTGTGAAGATAACCCTGATTGTACAACGTTTGATAACAAGGCTGTAGGTTTCAAAGAAATTAATGCTAGACGTCTGTTGGAAATCCTTGGCCATAAATCTAGCTTTGTGCTTATTGATAGAGTCATCTAGATTATGCTTGATCCTGTAAACCCACTTACATTTGACTATAGGCATGTTAGAAATTGGTGGGACTAAGATCCAAGTCTTATTGTTGAGAAAGGCATCATATTCAACTGTCATTATTGGTGACCAATGAGGATCTCTAATAGTTTCAAAGAGAAAACTAGGTTCCAAATTAGAGATAGAAGTAGGGAACAACTTAGGCTTAAATATACCTGCTTTAGACCTGGTAAGCATAGGGTGAACAGACCTAGTAGGCAAAAGGATGGCTGTAGCGGGTTGGGAAAGGGTTGGTGATAGTGAAGTAGGTGAACTGGGTGCAGAGGGTACAATATGTTAGAATATGTCCATAAAGTAGCGTGCAATAACTATTTATTTGTATATAGTTATTTCTCAGACATGTGTATTACTGATTTTTTTTATGAATAAATTGAAAGTTTTATATTAAATTAAAGCATGTTTATAAATTACTCAAGTCCTGAAACTATTGTCAACGAAAGAATAGTGAAGACAGAAGCGTCTTAAGACGAACTCTTCTGAAATAATTCAGAACGATATTCACAATCTTAGGATCGACTGAGCAATCGAATCCGATTACGATAGTTAGGTTGAACAATTGGATGTCAATCTTGGGGCATAAAAGTGGAGACTCAAATGGTTAACCTAGTCATATTATGAACATGTTGAATAGTCCGGTAACAAACTAGTTTAGAGCCCAAAACTGTTTACCTAGCTCTAAATTTAATTGTTACACATTCATAGTATTTTCTTAATTACCTTAATCCTGAGGTGAATACATAACTTAACTTGGTTTGTTACAATCTTTGATATGTCAAATGAGTGAGTTCTAATTGACAGGCAATACCTCGACTGTTGGGATTATAATTTAATTAAGTAGGAGTTGCGTGATTCACAGATATGAAAATTCGTGGTTAGATGCGAAAGCAATAATATCACCTAATGCTTTATTGATGAGTGTGTGAATAAATTAACTTGGCCAAGTATTCAATAAAATGAGTAATTGAATAAGACTTGTGAATTGTGCAAGACAATTCACTATAATGTCTTTCTTATTCACAGTCAATAAAGGAGTTAAGGAAATAATAACAAGAGGGGTAAAAATGGTAATTTTACATTCCATTATTGTTACTGATATTCACGATGGGTATTATGTTAAAATATTTTGTGAGCCGTAAAAATATATAGAGTTTATTTACACCAACAGAAAGCGTAGCGCGTATGAATTGAGAAATGAGTCGGCATTGAACCTATAGTGGAGTCATACGATGTCCGGATTAAATAGGTGAGGAATTTATGAAGATAAATTTGCCTAGTATTTAAATCATAAGCTTTGTTCATGTGGGTCCATTCGGTCTCAGAAATAGCTAAGAGGACAGGAATAGAAAAATGAACTAAGTTGGACCAAAATGTGTTTAGGTGCCAAGACATATTTTCTACACCTATATATGATAGGTGATGTCACTTAAGTTAGTTAAGTGTAATTGTTGTATTGAATTAATTATTTATTTTTTCTAATTATTAGATATTAGTTAAATAAGATAATTTAGTTAATTAATTGATAATAGTCAATTATATTTATCAATTAGATTGATGAATTTCGATACAACTAAAACTCTAAGAGATCATGTTTTTTCAGCAATAATAGATAATTTAGGGGATTTTTCAAAAAATTTATAATATATGGGTATATTTGTAAATATCAAAAATCGCATTTTGATAAATATCTTAGCAATTTGATTGCATAGAGATAATGAGTATTATATACAGCTGTTGTTATCAACACATAAAAAGAGAGAGAGAAATGTTTTCTCCTCTCACTACTGTTGCCGCCAAAATTAATTTGAAGAAGGAAGATTTGATTTTTTTTCTTCAAACGTTTTGAGAGCCCATATTTCTTTATTACTACCGAATTGATCATAATCATATGACCACTTCTAAGGTTCTGATCATCTTAGCTTTTATGGAGTTTTCAGTCTAGATCTTATCACGTGACATGTATGATTTTGACTGCTCAAGGACATAAATAGTAACGTAAAAAAACAACATGCTAAATCTCTTAAGGAAAAAGACAAAAACTTATGGCCGCATCGATTAGTCTATTGAACTTGAGTTACTGACGAACTAAGTGACCAGTTCAATTAGATTGATTCAAACAAGAGCTACTATTTATATTTTTTCGTTTAATAAAAAGTATGTTCAAAATTGAAACATGATACGAAAAGGCGAGTCACGTACCTCATGCTCTAATGAAAAACATGTTGATCATGCTGCTCCTAAAACGAATTTCAATGATAACAAATAGGACTAATTACTCCCATTCCCCATGAGCTTTTGGTCTTGTACCAACTAACCCATTGACCTTTAAAACGTCACATAAATACCCCTTGGGCTTTAAGTTTCTTTCGTGGTAGCCCCTCACTGTTACATCTGTACAAAATTTGGATGGAAGTTAACGCACATGACTTTTATACGAGAACAACTAAAGTAATTACCCAACCAAAAACTAATCCATTTCCCTTTAAAAATAAAGCTTCGAAAAAGAAAAACCCTTGCGGCAATAGCCAAAGATGAAAAGCACCTCCACCCACTGACACTCTTCACCCAGCTCTTCCATCCCTTACTGGTTTTGATCAATATATCAAAATCTAAACCATTCATCCATTAAGTCACAAAATACCCATTATCTAAACTCTTTCAAGCCAGCCTTTGTCAAAAAACCATTCTCTAATCTTTCAACTATATTTTCAATATTAGAAAGTTAGGGTTCAATCGCACACAAGAGGCAAAGGTGAGAAGTTATGAAAATGTTAGTGAGTGAAGAATGTTGGGGCACTAAGAATGTGGGTGTACACTGGGTGAGAGAATTAATGGTAAAGAAGATGAGTAAGCGCCGTTAGATATTTGTATAAAATAAAATTAAAAAATGATAATTTTTTCCCTCACAGTGTTCAAAAATAGAATACATGAAAAAAAATTCAATAAAAGAACATTAAATAAATAGCTCTGGGGTTTGAGTTGAGAATGGAGAATTGTATTGTTCCCCATCCATTCTTTGGTACATGTAGAGGTATTTGTAGGTATTTCCCTCAATGGTCATTTTACTGTCATTTAATTGGATATCATGAATATTTATGGTGATAATGACCGTTGACCAAGTCACGAGAGTTATGATGACTGTCATAATCAAATCATAACTCCCTTTTACCGTCACGTCAACTTCTTTGATTTGACATTCTGTATCATGACAATTCGTTACTCTTCTATTTTAACTTACCACATATATTTGCCCCTATTTTGTACCACGGCTGCAAGCTGTTGATGCAAAACATTGATTTTTGATCTGTCATTCATTAATGACTAACAACATCATACTTTTCATCATCACCATTTTCCTTTTCATTATTTTCTCTCGCACTGGGGCAAGGTCAACTATTTTTGGTGTATTGGGTTAATAATTCAGAATTTCCTTACAATTCAAATGTTTCCCCACTTCTTTATATTGAATTTGATTTGTCTTGTAGCTTTAATTTGTTTGATACATGGGTATCTGCACCGCTTTATACTATGAGCATTTTATTCTCACTGTTTCACACGAGCATTACTGGAATATTTGAAGTTTATCGTGCTTTCCTATTCTCTTCTTTCTACCCATAGATGGTAGAAAATACTTCACTTATTTAATAGAGCACGTCACTTTGCTGTGGATATCTATAACTAGTTCACTCAGCATAGTTATATATTTTTTAAAATACTTTTTACCTTAAGCGGTCGCTTAGCACAAATAAGCATTTTTTTTCATTTCTTGCCTTAAGCAGTTGCTTGGCACACTTAAGTGTTTTTTCATTTCTTGCCTTAAGCGGCCGCTTGGCACATTTAAGCCTTTTTCATTTCTTGCCTTAAGTGGCCGCTTGGCATACTTAGACATTTTTTTTTAACTTTTTACCTTAAGTGGCCGTTTGGCATACTTAGACGTTTTTTCATTTTTTTCCTTAAGCGACACTTAGGCATTTTTTCATTTTTTGTCTTAAGCGGCCACTCGGCACACCTAGACATTTTTTCACTTCTTGCCTTAAGCGGCCACTTGGCACACTTAGGCATTTTTTTACTTGTTGCCTTAAGTGGCCGCTTGGCACACTAAAACATTTTTTCACTTTTTACCTTAAATGACCCTTGACACACTTAGACATTTTTTCACTTTTTACCTTAAGTGACCGTTTGGCACACTTAGGCATTTTTTCACTTATTGCCCTAAGTGGCCGCTTAGCACACTTAGACATTTTTTCACTTTTTACCTTAAGTGGTCGCTTGATACACTTAGGCATTTTTTCACTTCTTGCCTTAAGTTGTCGCTTGGCACACTTAGACGTTTTTTCTTGCCTTAAGCGACCACTTGACACACTTAGACATTTTTTCACGTGCTGTCTTATGCTGCCGTTTGGCACACTTGGACATTTTTCACTTGTTGTCTTAAGTTTCCGCTTGGCACACTTAGGCGTTTTTTCACTTTTTGCCTTAAGTGGTCGCCTGGCACATTTAGGTATTTTTCCATTTCTTTCCTTAAGTGACTGTTTGACACACTTAGGCATTTTTCACTTGTTGCCTTAAGCGGTCACTTGGCACACTTAAGCGTTTTTTCACTTGTTGCCTTAAGTGGCGCTTGGCACACACTTAACCTTTTTTCACTTTTTTCCTTAAGTGGCTGTTTGGCACACTTAAACATTTTTTTTTCATTTCTTGCCTTAAGTGGCCACTTGGCAACTTAGGCATTTCCTCACTTTTTGCCTTAAGCGGCCGCTTGACACACTTAGACTTTTTTCTTCAATTTTTGCCTTAAGCGATTATTTGGCATGCTTAGTCTTTTTTCTGTAATTTCTACCTTAAGCTGCTTTTTGGCGCGCTTAGACTTTTTTCTTCAATTTCTGCTTTAAGCGAATTTTTGGCACATACTTTTTTCCTTCAATTTTTACCTTAAGAAGCTTTTTGGCACGCTTAGGCTATTTTCCTAACTTTTTTGCCATAAGCGGCTTTTAGGAACGCTTTGGCTTTTTTCCTATTTTTCTGCCTTAAGCGACTTTTTGGCAAGCTTAAGCTTTTTCCCTTGCTTTTTTTCCTTAAGCAGCTTTTTGGCACGCTTAGGCTTTTTTCACGCTTTGTGTCTTAAATGGCCGCTTGACACTTAGACTTTTTTTTTTTCTGTTTTTGTGTTTTAAGTTGGCACAATTAGACTTTTTTCCACGCTTTGTGTCTTAAATGACCGCTTGACACATTTAAACTTTTTTTTCCTGTTTTTGGGTCTTAAGCGGCCGCCTCGCACAGTTAGACTTTTTCTGTGCTTTTTGTCTTAAGTGGCCGTTTATCACACTTAGACTTTTTCCCTATTTTTGTGTCTTAAGCGACCTTCTGTGACACTTAGACTTTTTTCACGCTTTGTGTCTTAAATGACCGCTTGACACACTTGACTTTTTTCTTTTTCTTTTTGTCTCATAAGCGACCGCCTGACATACTTAAACATTTTTTCACACTTTGTGCTTAAGTGGCTACATGACACACTTAGACTTTTTCCCTATTTTTGTGCCTTAAGCGGCCGCCGGACACACTTAGACTTTTTTTTCTCACCCTCTTTTTTGTCATATAATGAGTGAGTATTCTGCCTTTAATTCTTTCCTCTATATGTTGGAGTCTGTGATAACAAACACAAAAAATACGCAAAAGCTATTTATTTTTATGTAATAAGTAGTATATGAGCGTTACTGTTTAAGGCTTTGTTGTAAAAAATCTGAATCTCCTGATGTAGCTCAATTTCTTTCACATTCGCTTCTGTTCATCTGAATAAGAACTTGAGTTATCATTTCAAATTATTTTCATGATGATTTGGTATGGAGAGTTGCTCCATTTCAAAACTAGATATCTTGTCACGTCTCATAAATTCGGGAAGAATCTTGTTTCTAAGCAGTTTGCACAGAACTTGCAATAACTTTCTTTACGGAGCTCAAAATCACTCTCCGTAAAATTCTTCATGAAGCTGACATATGTATATTTATATTAGTTATAGTTTAATGGAGGAAGTTTAGTGATATTCACTGTCTTCCCGTTTCAAACAACATGCATGCAAGTTACTGTAATTTTTTCTAGGGAGCTCTGAATCGTGCTTTGTAAAATTCTTCAGGAAGCTAACTTTCGTATCTTTCTAATGATGCAAGATTTATCACATAATTCTTACTTAGTTAATTCCATTTTAAATATTGAAATTGGCTAATTTACACAGTCTGCAACATGGTTTTTTTGTCCGAAGTCATTCTAATAAGATTATTATGCCGTAAAACTGACTGAATTAAGTATAAATTTTTTAAGGTATCAAATTGTAATCATGATCTTAATAAGTTAAATGCGTAAAGTATTTTAGTTTTGATAATTTATTCGAATCATTAAAATAAGGATAAAGCACACAAGTGTTGATAAAAATTATAGTGCACCAAAGTGCTGATAATGCACAAGAATCCATGAAAATTTTATATTTATCATACAATTTTGACATGAATTTTATAATGCACAATTAGTATTGGCATATGCATATCAAATTATTGACGAGAAATCAATTAGGTTTAATAATGGTCTATAACATTGATGATAATCTCATGTTAGCTTCAATAGGGTCGAGTTATCAAAATAATCAAGATAGATGACCTAAACATGATAAACATAATTTTTATAATCACGTTAAAGAATGGTAAATTTTAAACATGGAGAGCTAATTAATCATACTGACACGATTAATGTAGGATCGGTTTCTACTAATCATTTAATATGTTTGAACGATTGTGTAAATATTTTTCTTACTAGGCGATAGGCTCATGCAATCATTCAATTTTCTTTTGAACGAATAAAATATGTGTTTAATAGTAGAGCAATAATTTAAAAGTAAATACTTCGCGTGTAGTTCGATGTGCTTCTTTTATTTGCATAAGGTGACCCATGCATTTGAAGCTCGATAGCAGTGCTGTGGTTGAATTTTGAATAAGGTTGACGCAACTCATTTTCTAAAATTTATCATGAAGGCTTGGAAAGCCCATGGATTAAATCTACCAAGTTATGAAGAGCATTGGGCTTAGCATGAATTATATCTGCAAAGGAAATAAAGAGCTTGGGCTTGGGGGTGAAGCCGTGGCCTAAAATATAGGCTTGGGTCACACACAGGTTGCAGGTCATAAACTGGTCACGCTTTAATTCTCTAGGCCATATGTGTTGGGCTTGTGTGCCTTCGCTGGGATGGCTTGCCTACGTGGAGCCTCAACCCGACAACTGAATGGTCCTAGTAGGTCAACCCAGCAACTGAGAAGCCGGTAAGGATGATGGTTGCCACCAGTGACGGCGTATGGGGCACGTACGGCCATCTCCAACGACCTTTTTTGTCAGAAACGGCTTTAAATTGACAGAAGTTATTGTCTGAAAGCGTGTTGATTGTTGTAGATTTGAGATCCCATATTCGGTAACGGGGTAAAATTATTTCTCCATCGATTTTCAAGGCTATTTTGAGCTTGAGAATCCTTCGTTTCACGTATATTAAAGCGAAATTTCTGAATCTAGGGGTGGTTATGACACTTCCTTCAAATTCGGTGGCTGAGGTAGTTCTTGGTGGCGACCAAGCTTGTTATCGACTTAGGGGGTTTTTCATTCTTTTCTGTTTAGTTGATTGAGGCTTTCACGACAAGACAACATCATGCTCCACAACGATGAAGCTCGAGTGTAGGCTGTGTTGTTGCCCCTCGTGGTTGGCGATGATGACGTTGGCCATTACCATAATTCTCCAGCTTTAATCGTCGATCAATATTGATTTTTTTAAAACCTGTTCTGGACAGTTTCACCGTTGCAGCGATGGTCGCAATAGTGAGTAGAATATTGATCAATTTTGATAATTGAAGGAGAATAGATTCTTGAGTATTGATTATCACTCTCAGTGAATAGCACCAATCTGTAAGGGAATTCTTTCCCTCGCGGTATTCCAAAATAGAATACGTAAAGAAATTTTAGTAAAAGAACAATAAATGAGTAGCTCTGAGATTTGGGTAGAGAATAGAATTGTATTGATTCCCCCTCCATTGTTTGGTACATGTGGAAGTATCTAAAGGTATTTCCCTTTATGGCCGTTTTACTTTGGTTTAATTGGAAATGAATATTTATGGTGATAATGATCATTGACCAAGTCATAAGAGTATGGTGACTGTTATAATCAAATTTGAATCTTCATTTGACCGACACGTCACTTTCTTTGATTTGACTTTTTACCATTATGGCAATTCATTGCTCTTCTATTTTAACTTACTCTAGTTATTTTTGTATTTTCGACTATTAAATGTATTATTTTTGAAAGGTAAGTGGGGTTAGTTGGGTGTAATTACACGTTTATGCTCATATAAAAGCACTTCCGTCTAATCTTTTGACATAATTAATGGTAAGGGGCTTTCCATGAAATAAAATAAAAGGTCAGGGGGCATTAGAGTAACGTTGTAAAGGTGGCAGAATTATTTAGTACAAGACCAAAAACTTAGGGGGTATGAGACTAATTAGTCCTAACAAATAATAAAAGTATTACTAATGAGTTATATCAAGTGTACAAGAGTACTCATTAAATGGATGTATGGAAAGCATGAAGAAAAAGAAAAGACCTGAAGAATATATATATATANATATAAATTCAATGTATTTTTTAAAAAAAAACACACTTGCTTGGAAACAAAATCAATCGTCTCGACTCTCAGATTTGTTAAAATAGCCCTATCAGCTAGAAAAGTTCATAAATACCCTTGAAATATCCAATTGGAAAAGGAATACAGTGAATTGGGACATCATTGGAGTAAAATCTATCAAAATAGTGGCAAACCGTTGGCTCCTCACCAGTGCACCAGTTTACAACTAAGGAATTCCTTCCTCAATTGTCAAAATGATCCAACCAATAGGATCAAATCGGTGCACCACTTTGACCCAAAAAGAAATTTTCCTCATTTTAGGGACCAGTGCAATCCATTCTCTACACTGGTCGGACGGGTTTCTATAGTAAATTCACAAATATAAATAGCCGAGCTTTTTCTCATTTTCACACACACTTATAACCAAGCATTCTCTCTTCTCTCTAATATTCTCACAACCTTTCCTTATGTTCTTAAGCTTAGAATTGCTAAATCTCCTTAAGTGAGAAAGTATAGTTGTGAGTGAAATATAATAGTCGTGAGAGACGTTTGTAAGGGATTCAAAGATCTCGAAGAGCTCCATTGTCAAAGTCTGATTTGTACCACAATACCAGTAGAGATTGTAAAAGGTTTGGCCTTAACCCTTATGAAAACAATGAAGGAAAAATCTTTAGTAGGAGATCCTTGAAGCGTGGATGTGGGGATAAGCCTTCCCGATCCACGTCAAAATATCGTGTGTCGTATCTCTCTCTCTACTCTATTTATTTTTACGCGTACTTTTATTTCTTGCACTCTTATATATATTTGGTATTTACATTTTCACGCTTATCGATATTTCTACATTGATATTTGATATTTAAATTAAGTGAGTTTTATTGAGTACATGAATTTTTATGTTGACACGTTCATCCAATTCACCCCTCCTCTTGGTTGATCAATACAATCTTATAATTGGTATTAGAGTTTGTAACTTACTCCTTTAAAAGATTTCATTGTCTTGACTAATGGCCACCATGAGTGAATCTGTTGTTAAAAGTCAATCTATTATTAAATCACGTTTCTTTGATGGAAATAACTATACTTATTCAAAAGCTCGTAGAAAAGTTTATGTTCAAGTAATAGATTATAATTTACGGGGTGTTATAGAAATGGTGCTCACATTTCGTACAAAACTGTAGAAGATAAAAATAACACTAAAGTTAATTAGTGAATGGAATGATGAGAATAAAAAAAAATGTCATTGAATGCTAAAGCTATGAATATGTTGTATTGCGCTCTTAGTTAAAATGAATTCAATAGAATAACTACTTGTGAATCTACAAAGTCTATTTTGCATATGCTTAAAATCACACACGAGAGTCCAAACCAAGTCAAAGAACCAAAGATAAGCATGCTTGAACATAGTTACAAATTATTTAAAATGAAACATGATGAATATGTGTTTGATATGTTTACTCGTTTTACCGATATTATAAATGGCTTAAAAATATCCTGTAAAAACCTACTCTAATGTGAAAATGGTGAGAAATATTCTTGTATCTACCAACAATTGGGAAGTAAAAGTGACAGTTGTTCAAGACGCCAAAGATCTCAATACTTTTATGTTTGAAGAACTCATCGGCTCTTCAATGACTCATGAAATGAGGCTCAAAGAAAAATAAAGAAGAAGAGACACAAAAGAAGAAGAGCATTGCATTAAAATCAACACTTGAGAAATCTGAAGATGAGAAAGAGGACTAGGACGAGGAAGATACATAGCCCTTCTTACAAGACGATTTAGGAGATTCTTGAATAGACGAAAGAGTACTCCAAGAATAGATTATAAGAAAATATCATGCGGCGTACTCACATGCCATGAATGTAAGAAGGTTGGATATATCAAGGTCGACTGTCCAAACTAAATTAATACCCTGAAGATATTTAGATGAAGAACATTCAAGGCAACTTAGGATGAGACCGATGAAAGTGACTTCGAGGAAAAAGAATAAGAAGAAGTAGCAAACGTGTGCTTCATGGCTTTGGAAGACGAGGCAAGCTCTTCTAAACTAACTTTAAATGCTTAGCCTAGTTATGATGGCCTTGAAATTGCTTTTCAAGAACTTGTTGGGGAATTTAAAAAACTATCGTTAAAGAATAAAATTATCAAAAATGGTTTTAAAACATTTCAAGGAGAAAATGACTGTTTGAAAAATAAAAATTTAAAAATCAAAGCAACTCCACACATATTAAATCAAGATCTTGTAAAATGTCAAAAGAAAGAAAAAGATTTAAATGTAACACATCAAAAGTTTACGAACGGTAGTAATAATCTAAATAAGCTTCTTAGAATCAAAGATATGCCTTCGATAAAAGAGGGTCAGGATATATATCTTTTCAAAATCAAGAAACCGTAAAAATGTTTTCTGTAAAACCTAAGCAACCTTTCATATGTCATCCCCCTATCATTTATCACTATTGTGGAGTTAGAGGTTAGAAGAGTTTTTCATGCTTATGTAAAACGGAAGATATGTATCTCAAGAAAAATGAGTGGACTCCCTATTATAACCATCAAGGACCCATGAAAATTTTGGTACAAAAAATTAATTGTTTAATATTTGTGCTATATGTATCATCTAAGAAGAATGAAAAATGGTACATCGATAGTGTATGTTCAATACACATGACCGGTGATGAGACAATTCTCCCAAAATAAGTTGAAAGAAATTATACGTCACTTTGGGGGATGACAAGAAAGAAAGATCATTGGTATTGAGATTGAAAGTAATGACTCTTCCGTCACTAAATATAAGATTTTACGCGTAGACGGGTTAAAGCGTAACTCACTTAGTATTAGTAAACTTTGTGACGAAAACTACAGAGTTATTTTTTAAAAAGATATTTGTTTAATTGTTGATAAGGCGTCCAACAAAGTTTTGTTTATTGGACAAACATGCCAAAATGTATGCACCACTAACTTGAGAGATTTTTAAAATCATAGTGAAAAATGTTTTGTAATATTTGAAATGATGGTTAGTTTTGGCATAGAAGACTTGGAAACACTAGCATGAATTTATGTTTTAAACTTAAAAAAATGATTTTGAAAACTATCTTCCTAAAATTAATTTTGAGAAAGAAAAAATTTATGACGCATGTCAAATGAGTAAAAAAGTCAAAGTCTCTTTCAAATTAAGATGTATAGTGTCAACCACTATACTATTCTAATTATTTCACATGGATATATTCTGTGCTTCCAAATTTGTAAGTCTTGGTGGTGAACATTATACTTTTGTGATGAAATGAGATATGAGAACTTATTCATAGACCATTAAATGAATCAGTAATAAGTACAAAATGGTGCTCAGAAATAATGTAGACGAAAATAGGATAGTAACTAGGATAAGCTAGACTAGTGGCACAATGATTTAATCAACAAGAAGGAAGGAATACATTTTGATGAGACGTTTTCTCTTGTTTCTAGGCTAGAATCAATTCAAATGCTTTTAGTTTTTGCTTGTTTCAAAAAGTTTATTTTCTATCAACTAGATGTCAAGAGTACCTTTTTAAATGTATAAATCTTAGAAGCAGTGTCTGTCGAACAAACTCCCGAATTTCAAAGCTTTTCCAAATCATGTGTATAAATTAAGAAGGCTCTCTATGGCTTAAAATATAATCTCTTAGAGTATGATATGAAAGGTTAAGCAAATTTCTTATTGATGATAGCTTTAGTATTGGTAAAGTAGATTACACTCTATTTATGAAACTAGAAGGAAAATATATTTTGATTGCCCAAATTTATGTAAATATTATTTTTGATTCCAATAGCGATCGTCTGTGCAAGAACTTTGGTAACACAATGAGTAAGAAATTTCAGATGAGCATAATGAGAGAGTTCAACTTCTTTCTTGGACTACATACCAAGCAAATGGAAATACGTAATCTTCATCAATCAAGAAAAGTACACCAATGATTTGCTCAAAATTTTGGAAAGGAAAACGTAAAATCTAGCAACACTTCTATAGTGTTTGTTTATACGCATGTTTTCAAACTTGTTACAAAGAATCATACTTCCATATAATTAAAAGGATTTTTAAATATTTGCATGAGACTACCAAATTTAGTCTTTAGTATCCAAAATATGTATCATTTGAATTAGTTGGGTACGCAGACCCTGATTTTGCTGGTAGTTTAATTGATAAAAAGAATAGAACTGGCACTTCTCAATTTTTAGGATACTCACTTGTCTTTTAGTTTAGCAAGAAGTAAAATTCAATGTTTGTTATGCTTATATCTTGTGGATGAAACAAACTTTAAGGGATTTTCACTTAGACTTCAAAAATGTACATATTCGATGTGATAACGCTAATGTATCAATGTTTCTAAAAACCTCATTTTGCACTCTCGTACTAAACATATTGATTTTAGACATCAATTTCTTCAAAATCACATGCAAAATGGACATATTTCACTTGAGTTTGTAGACACATAAATCAACTAGCTCACATGTTTACAAAACCATCAAGTGTTGAAATTTTTTGAAAAAATAGACTTGCATTTGATATTCTAAATATTAGTTAAAAATTTGCAAATATCTACATTTGCTTGCACTTGTACAAATTCAATGTATAATTTGCAAGTATACATCAAACTATAATTATATGTGCATTTGAGTATGTTTTTAGGTAGAAAGCTCAAAAGCCAATATTGACATGGGAGGAATTTATGGTATTAAGAGAGAAGATATTATTTGGGAAGCTTGTCGTGAAAATTAGAAAAGAAGAAAACATTTGGGAAATTTTTAGAAGTCCAAAAATTAAGCAAAATAATTGCTCACTGTGCAAACAGGTCTAACCAGTTTCCAAACGGATGCTTCGATTGCTACAAATACTGGTGCTATAAGTTAATCCGCACCCTATATTCTGTCACTTCTTCTCTCCAGCCACTCAGCACTCCTCTCAGTCGAAGCCCTTTCCTTTCTTCCTTCGATCTGCTCCAACTGGTTAGTGATTTTTCTCCATAACATCTTCTGGTCAGTGATTTTTCTCCATTCGGCCAGCTACTTGCTCCATCTAATCAGTAGATGCTCAAGGTTTTCTGTGTCTTTCCTCCATCCAGTCACCATTCAAACTCTGTTAAGTTTTTGGTTGGGTACTTCAATTTTTTATCATGAGCATGAGGGGTGCATCATCAAGGGGATCTAAGGGCAAAAGAGCTCACTCTTTAAATGATCAAGAGAAGAATAGGTATGAAAATTTCATATTCTTTTATGACGAGTGTGAAGCTAGATATACTCAAAATATCTCTCGTAAGATTTACCCGGTTGATTGATTAAATATACTGAATTTGAGGGGCTCCAAGCTCACGATTTACTTGCTAGGATGAGACAAAAAAATATGTTAGATCTCAAAATCAAAATATGTTAGACCGTTTTGTGCAAATATAATGGTAGATGATCATCCTTTTATTATAAGAGCTATGTTATGGGGACTACAATTATCTGGGTGATGTAAAATTAAGTTGAATTTTTGCAATACCATGTCAAGGGTTAGCTTTCTATCAGACATAAAGTTGGCCAAAACCTATAAACTTTGATAATTAAAATGTGGTACACCTTGTTTGTGACAAACCACATATCCAAACTATTTTTAGGCCTTTGATAAATTACCTCTCCATAAAAGCAAGAATTCTTCACCACATTCTCGCTTACACATTTCTTCCTCGAGGTGGTCATATGAACGATGTGAACTATTTTGATGTTTTTCTCCTCTACAAAATTTTGAGAGGAGAAAATACTAATATATGTGATATGATGATTTCATATATGGAAAATAGTGCTCATAACCTCCAATGCTCTCTACCCTATGGAATATGACTAAAAAATATTTGAACAATTTGACATTGATCTTAGTGAAGAAGAGTCTACGGTCCAAGAGATTCCTTTACAATATTTGAGGTTGATATATATACGTCTGAAAGGTTACATAAGAAGATAGATGCTCTCGAAATTCAAAAAACAAGAATGCAAGAACAAAAGATAATTTTAGGAGGATATTCACCGAGAATAACACGAATACTACTTGTCCATAATGTTACTATTCATGACTTTCCACCTCAGTCTCCTAATGGTGCATAGATTTATGGACAAATAATGAATTGCTTTTCGGCATATATTAAATGACAGTATTCCTTTGATATGATTACTTCATTGGTAATTTATATGACATGTATTTTAGGGAGAGTACTTTGATTAAATGTCATCTATTTAGTGGAAGTATATTTAGTTATGATTATTTATGATAGCATGCACTATTTCACTTGATCATTTTTGATAAAATGTTACATCGCTTAACGATTTGTCATCATAAAAAAGGAAAGATTGTTTATCCTATTGTCCTAAAATGAATTTTGATGATAACAAATTATTAAAGTCATACTAATAAGTTAAATCAAGTGTACAGAAATGCTCACAAAATGAATGCATGTAAACAATGAAGAAATAGAAAAGGCTATAAGAATTTATGTGATTTTCAAGTATTTTGTAATAGGAGCTCACTTAGGTTAATTTAATTTTTCTAGGATAAAGAACGCAATAAAAACACACCCGCCTGAAAATAATCAATCCTCAGTTCTTAGATTTGTTAAAATAGTCCTATTAGCCAAAAAGTCTACAAATACTTGTGAAAGATCCGATTGGGCAACAATATACAATGAACCAGGACATCATTAGGGCGAAATCGATCAAAGTTATCAGAGACGGTCTGATCGATCTCGTAACTCCTCATCGGCACACTAGTTTGCAATTAAGGAACACCTTCCTTAATTGTCAAAAGCTGATCTGACTGGTAGGAGAAAACTCGTGCACCAATTTGACCTAAAAGAAAATTTTCCACAATTTAGGGATTGTGCAACCAGTACTCCAAGTACTCCAAAACGATCGATCGAATTCTATAGTAAATTTACAAGTATAAATAGTTGAGGCTTTTCTCATTTTTATACACACTTCTAATGAATCATTCTCTCCTCTCAGATATTCCCACAACCTTACCTTGTGTTCTTGTGCATAGAATTGCTAAATCTCCTTGAGTGAGAAAATATAGTTGTGAGTGAAAAACAATAATTATGAGATAGTTCTTGAAATTGTGGTATTAAAGAAAATCCATTTGTATAAGATCTGAAGATCTCGAGAACTACATTGTGAAGGTCAAGTTGCTAGCACAAACCAAAAGAAATTATAAAAGATTTGATTTTCACCCTTAAGAAGAAAGTGAGGGAAAAATTTCAAGAGGAGATCCTTGAAGCGTAAACGTAGGAATAAGTTTTCTCAAAACATGACAAAAAATTGTGAGTCGTGTCTCTCTTTTAGTTGTTGTGCTTTTGCATTTACTTGCTATTTACATTTCCGCACTTATCCATATTTCTACATTGATATTTGATATTTAAATTAAGTTAGTTTTGTTGAGTGCATGAATTTTTACGTTGCACACATTCACCCAATTCAATCCTTTTGGCTGGCCATTCTGATCCTACAAAACAAACATAAAATATATGTACACAAAACAAAACAAAATAGGCTTTACACTCTTAGTTCAAAGGCACTAAGATCATATTTCTCCCATAGGTATGGATATTATAATTATCCAATAATGATATCTAACAAGTGTATCAATATAGTAATTATTCCACTAGCAGAGTTACATTTTTCATAGAAATTTGAGATTATGTTTTTTTTCCAAACAAAATAGAAGTTTTAAAATTATGCCTCAATCATGTTACCATATAACATGTCACTTTTGAGCCCAAAATCAAATGCTTGTTTAAATCAACTACTCACTTTCTTTCTTGATAACACGTGTAAGCATTCGCATCTAACTCCTTAATTCTCTCTGTATACATCTCAAAGTTGGGACGGATAGTTGCACCGGCAACATTGTATAGAAGATCCATAAGAACTTTCCATTTGAACGACTTCACGAAATTGACATATAAATGCCAACACAAAGCTGATGACTAGCTATAGGCATCAACTCAACAGTTTCACATAGACCCTACATAAAAGAATTAAAGTACTAGTAATATTGATTAATCAACTTCTGAAAACTAAACATAACATATAAACATAAAAGAGTATAAGTACCTTTTGTTTGTTTGACATTATTGTCTGACCACGTTCCTCCCATATGCCTGTCCTAACGTAGACTTGTTAAAACCTAATTCTAGGTCTCTTGTTTTCTGCCTCCACAGCTGTATAAGCAATTAGGAAGATATTATAAGTTGTCATTGTAAATAGTAGAAAGAAAATGACCCCTAAAATTAGACTTTAAATGACAACCATCTATGGATATAATAGGTCTACATCTATCAAAAATCCCTTCTTGCAAGCGTCAAACAAACATACAATCTTTGGAACAACAAGTTTTCTCCTTTCATTGTGATGGTACTTCCTATATTCTACTATTTTATTGCTTCATAATAATTCGAAACTTTCTTGTATTGGAACAAGTTCTCTCCTTTCACTGTGATGGTACTTCCTAGATTCTACTATTTTATTGCTTCATAATAATCCAAAACTTTCTGTATTGCTCCATCGCACACCCTTAAATCTTATCAAATGATTTTTTCTTCTCCTTGTAACATGATCAAAAGACAAAGTAACTCCATGATTGTCCTTAATAGCCTAATACTAATGTGTCCATATTAGGTGAGTCACGAATCAAATCCAAATATTTATTCGTATCCAAGTTTATCTGACTCATCAATTCTTCCTTGCTTTAGCACAATTAGTATGCCAAGAGCTAAAGATCTTAATCTAAATAATTCTCCCCTTTGAGTAAAGGATGCATGTATTCTCCATCCATAATTCTTTCCTTTACAATGTGCAACGACTCTAGTTCTGCCATTGTGCTTGAAATAGTACACAAAATAATATTGACTAGCATATTTCATTGATGCCTCTTTGAACATGAAGTACTTAATAAAAATCAAACCTCGCTCTAGGGTAATTTTCCACCCATATGAAATTCTTGATGGAATTCTTGAAATGAAGGAATTTGTGCATCTTCAATCGAGGAGTCGACAAGATCTCTCAATTGGTCATTGCCATACTCAACCTCAAATACATTAGGCTCATCAATTACATTTTCTTAGCCTTTTCCTTATTCACTGTTTTTACTCTTACTACCAAACCATATGATCAGTCCATAATTCTAATCTTCCTTCCAATCTGATATTATTGTGCTAGTATAAACTAAAATTCCGCCATGGTCCAATTCAACTGATAATAGATATTGTGGTTTTGCAATATTTGATTGATGAAATTATGGGTTCAACTCATCTTCATCAATCTGACTTACATTGACAAACAAGTCATCATTCTCCTCTACTATATTCTTAGGCTCACGTAAATCTTCCAACACTTCACTAGAACTATCATCATCTCCTCAAGGCAAGTCCACTAAGTGTGAAGAGGTGTCAAGAAGTGTGGGGCCGTCGTGCGGCCTGACGACCCATAATGTGTAATAGACGTACTAGGCCAGGACTCGCACGCCATTCGACGTGCCTGTCCTGGCCCGGCACACAACTCTTGGCATGTAAAGCGTTTGTCATGTGGCCCAGCATGTTATGGCCTACCACGCTAACCGACTGTGCCACCCAACATGGTCTAAACCGATACTTATGACCTTTGCTTTATGAACGACATAGTGTCTATGTTTAATAGATAAACACTGCTCAGTACACTATTAAAGCAACGGTCATTTGACCTTGCCTTATCTTTTCTATTATTTTAATAATTTTATTTATTCTTCCCCTTCCTCTAACTATAAATACTTCTAGTCACTCAAGCATCAGACACTTCTCATTCTTCGTGCTCAATCCTCTATTTGTAATATCGAATCTATATCATCTACCAATTCACACTCTCAATCAATTTTTTTTCTTTTTAAGCACTCTATATTTCTAAATTCTAAGAAAATTCTAAATTACTATTACAATATTTTTTAATTTTTTACTTCTATATTATATCTTTATTTTTTTAAGATCTCACTATATATTCAATGTAGCAGAAAAAACTCAGATGGACCTAATGGTACATTATGCATAAGGATAATATTCATGCTCGTCACATTCATATGTATCAGTAGAGAGTAGAACAGATAGGAACAAACCGACACGCACATGGCCTGACACAATTATTCAATATATGGTTCTCATCTATTGAATAATCTGATTGAAAGTCAAGGTGAATGTAGTCAAATTGGCCGTCTCGACACGGCGCGACAAGGAATATCGGGCAGTGAGGCCCATCGGGCTGGCCCAACACAACACAATTGTTAAGCGTACTGGCTGGCTCGACACGCTCTTCAGGTAGATTATGCACACACGTCAACATAGTTGGCAGTACATGCCGGCTTTTCCACATAAAACAACTGCATCCAAATGAACTTATTAGCAAATATACATATGTTATAATATGAAAGTAATACCAATGTACACTAAATATATTACTTGTATAAATAACAAGCATATGGTAATGCTATTGTGGTGGTTGTTTTGATACCTCGCGACACCATCCACAAAATCCTTAAAACAAAAAGAAGCCCAATTCTTCTATTGGTTGGTCGCGGGTGACTTCACAGCGTGCAACCATGAATGATTGGCTATTGGTTTTGATCGAGGAGACGATAAAACCCCGACAGTGTATGATACAAAGGCTTGCCTCCAATAGTCACCATCAGACACCTCAATCAAGAATTTTGACAAGGCGTTCACTTGAATATCACCTTTGGCGTTCATCCACTTTGCCTTTAGATCTTTTATCTCATTCACATCACATCAAATTTGAACTCCTGTCCATCGTCAAAGATGCCGAGTATAGAAGTCACATCATTTATGGTGACTTTGAATGTCGACCCATAGACATTCAACGTGCAGGTGGATGGATTGAAGCAACATATT
The DNA here is from genome assembly GCA_003255025.1 of Datisca glomerata. NCBI lineage: Eukaryota > Viridiplantae > Streptophyta > Magnoliopsida > Cucurbitales > Datiscaceae > Datisca > Datisca glomerata. The sequence continues at coordinate 3,847,315 of QANY01008042.1, forward strand.
AACTGCTACAAGAAATTCCTCTTCAGCTTGCAGCATTTAATATCCAGCAAGCCTCTAAATCCCATCTCCATGACCGCACTCCTCTTCCCATCATCCAAATTTGTAACAAGATCCATAAATTTCTCGGGTATACAGCGTGTGAGCAACTTATATTAAAAGCAGGCCTTCTTTGATGACTAAGACCGAGTTGTTTCGCTCCGCTTTTAGTGGCATGGTTTTCATTTTCCTTAAAATAATTGAGTTTCGTTTCTTTCGTCATACTATTCCACTTCAAAGCTAAATCTTTTCGTGTCTGCATATCAGAAACTCACTTAAGTTACAATAAAAATTTATCAATTCCATGTTATAATGTAATGTTTGTTTAAACATAGTTACTTCATTACCACTAATTTTTCACTTACCCCCCCTCATTTTAGCACATTCTTTCGCACTGTATTTTAAACAACCACAATAACGTTGCAACAATTTATATGAAAATATGTAACATTAAATTGATGATCTCATTAATTACTTACAAGTGTAAAAAGAAACCCTTTTGTGCATTCTTCGCGTTCACATTTGTGTTAACCATCTGAAATATATTTTAGTATAAATTAATTTAGCCATATGACAATGGCTTCTGGATTGAGCAACATCTAGTAAGAATGCTAAGGTCTTATGTACCATTAAATTATTGGCATACCATTGTATTTTAATGAAAATAAGTAAAACTAGCTATTAGATACTTTCATAAACGGAAAACACTTGGAAATTAAACAACTTAACTAATAAGGTACGGATAAAGAATTAAATTAATAAAAGCAATATGCATCATAAAAAGTGAGGGGGAAAGATCATACACATAAAGGATGAGTAACACTTAAATTTCATTCTCAATAAAAAAAAAAGATAATACTTCAGCACCAATTATCCAGATTATAACCAAACATTACATTGTAAACCAAAAACCTAAAGATTGTGTAACATATTAGATGGCCATGAAACCATAATAGTGTTAAGATCTTCCTGAGCAAAATTCTAGGGAAACTTGTTCAATCCCAACAAAGTCTTCACTCTCTAAATCTAATTGGAGTCAACATTTTCAATCATTAAACTGCGTAAGCCTAGCCATATCTAAATAAAAAATAAAAGAAAACATTGATATTGATATCAAATTTATTATGCAGAAGCTACAGTTAATTCCAATGCTAGACAGATAAATTTGTTTGTATCTAATGCACCAATAACATTGACTATATGTCCATTTTACTACATCACAACTAGGATGAAAAGATCCACAATAATAAATTTTTAGGCTTCAAAGCAACAAAACTATTTTACAAAATTAATGTGTAAACTAAACTGAAAACTAAAACTAAAACTCCAGCTCAAGACAAAACTTATAAAAATATGTAAAGCAAAACCCAAGCATGCTCAACAAAATGAAATTGAGACTCGCGACAAGGTTCAGAATGACAATCGGCACTGATATCTAGTAACATAATTAATACACCTACAGAGAAATTGAGGAAATACTTGAAATGTTTGATAAACCAAGATCACTGCTAATATTCATATGTTATAGATTAGATAGATTATCCCCTTCGCAGAATAGTGCATTATGCATATAAGTTTTCTTAGAGCTATCTTACTAAATGATTTGTAGTCATTAGTTCATAATTGAATCCATCTACCACTAGAGTATAATGGCTCTACACTTCTAAGTTCCATTAGATCATAAACCAAATACAATAACAACGTCAAATAGTGATTAATGATTTCCCATTATTATACACTTGAATAATAAGATTATGTCGTGTAACTTCTTTCCTTTAGGTGAATTGAGCTCAACTGCTTAAGATCTCTCCTAATTGAAATGAAATTAGTATATGTTAAAAAGAAAATAGTATATGGAAATCCAAGAGCTTAACAAAGAACATGCCTATCAGTGGCTTTTACAACAATCGGCAGTCTGGGACCTGACCAAACAAGCAAAAAGAAGACACAAGACCCATAAATCAAACGCACCAATAGATACAAAAACACAGTTGGCAATCTCATTTTATATGCTATCATGCCAAACCTAAGCAGAACTAAGAGTTGATCAGCCAATAAAATACAATCATTATTCTGAAGGCTTATGATTAGATAGGTGTAGAGTCAACCTATACAAAAAATTCTTGGTGTCCACTATATTTCATGTTTTAGTGGGAGGCAGAAATGGATGCAAATAGACATGCTAGTAAGCTTTCAGTCAATAATGTGTTGTCTGATGTCTCCTTATCTATGAAGAAACTCGACTGATAAAGGACATAACACAACTCCATTAAAGCATCACAAAGTAGAAAAATATTGCATCTCATAAAAGATTCCAGGATCTTAATTATCCCCGACAATTAATACTCCACTTAAAAGCTAAAAGGAGGATTAATTTGATGAAATTTAATCATGTTATATAAAATATAATCTTCTCTTATCTATACTCCCAAGTAGAAAGAGAAACTTACTCCGCATTCCAATGATACTATTGATTGCTAATAAATAATAATAGATAATCACACATGCCAAATCCAATCGAGGCTAGACCAGAGAACAAAAATTCTTCCTTCATGACTAGACTACTCACTTCCCAAGCATGTATGACACTAGTTTCATTTATTCATCTACAAAGGTAAGAAGCTAAACATGGGGAAAAAGAAGTTTGGACATCCAGAATAAAGGCATAAGCAATATTAAAACAGAACGCAATATGGCTATTCACAACAATCATACTTCCCCTAAACCACCCTCTTTCAACTTTCTGTATTGCCCAACTGAAACTGACTTAAAATCCTTAATGGGATATAAATATAGAACAACATCAAATTTGCAATGGTCTATCCATGTTGTTCATTGTAATCGTGAATTTTTTTGAATATGGGTGTCGTAATATTAGCGTTAAAAGAACAAATAATGGTCTGCAAGAGAGTAATAATGCAAACAAAATCTTTACATTCAGCTCTAGAACAAAAGTATAATGTACAATTCACAATAACAACATGGATAGATTCCAATTTCAATACAATGTTATAAAATTAGTACTGATTTTAAGAATATCCATTTATGGATATATGTCTGTAATCAGTAAAAATAAGTATTCTGTCAATCTCTGAGTCACAATAAAAGCTATAAAGAGAATATAAAAAAAATTAACGAAACCCTAAATCACGAAACATGAAAATCCCAATAAGATGAAAATACAAATCGCAACATAAACTCTAAATCAAAAACATGCAAATTAAACCCTAAATCAGAAACATGCAAGTCGCAACCAAAAACCCTAAATTATAAACATTTAAATCCAGAAACTTCTCCAACATGATGAAGAAAAATGATCTACGGTAGAGAGCTCGATCATACCTAGGTATCATTGAACTTGAAGGATTCTCAAACTTACCGAAGCAAAACCCTAAATCACGAGAAAAGCTTGGAGAAGAGAGCTTGATCAAAGTCACCGAGGGAAGTTGTTGTGTATGCGACCTTGCAGCGGTGGTGGAGTTGACCTTGTAGTGGTTGTGAAGAGAGCTCGATTGAAGACATGATTAGAGGAAGAATGGAGAATAGAGATGGAGCTCGTGTTTTCAAGAGAGAATAAAGAGAAGTTTTCAAAGAAGAGAGAGAATGAAGTGTTTTGTTCGAAGAAGAGAGAACAAATGGTGACCAGTTGAACCAATTGTAAAGAAAATGGGGGGTACTTTAAACTAGCGGCTAGGATTGTCTTGGCCGGTCCAACGGCCAGGATCAATCCCAACATCAATGTCGGGAAAACATTTTCCGACATTAGAGAGGAACCCTAGTTTTAATGATAAATAGTAGGAAAAATTCTTTTGACACCACTTGTAGAAATAACACAGAAACTCCTCTAGTTTGAATGATAAATAAGTTCATTTTGTTAAAAATCTGTCAATTTAGGTGTGAAAATACAATATTACCCACTAACCAATCTGATCCAACCTTTTTTAACCCAAAATATAAGCCGACGTTAGATTTTTTGTGCTTATGAGAGCTCTAGTTAAAATATTAAAAGAAATTGATTTTACCGTTTTCAGAATTGAATATAAAACAAGAGATCATTTTAGAATTTTTTTATTATTTAAACGCCATTAGTTTAAAACTAAACGATTTTGGTTTCAAACCAAACTTAGAATGAGGTCTTTATCATTTTCAAATTAGAAGAGTATCTGTATCATTTAAGTAAACTACAAAAGTTGTCTGAAGAATTTTCTCTAAAAAGTCATAGAAAAGTATGTTTTATAGATTCTCAAACTATTAGGGTACAAATAAAATAAAATAAAGGAAAAATTATACTTTTGTACCTCAAATTATCACCAATAAATATTTTAAACCATAAACTATAAAACGTTACAATTTAAACCCTAAACTATCTACAACTTATAATAAAAATTCTAACCCTAATTTTTGTCAACTTGGCATTAAAATTAATCAAAACAATGTCGTTTCAACATACTTGAAACTACTTTGTTTTAGTATGTTGGGATAGCCTATACTAACACCCAAACACTCCTTCTACATAAACTCATTATCCAAATAGCCACGATCAACACACGAAGCACACAAAGAAAAACACTCTTCTCCCTCTCTGATTACCCTATACGATAAAAACTCCCCCTTTCCTTTCCCTCTTCGATTTGCAATACTTCAGAGAAGATGATTGAAATTCCATCAATTTCCAGTCTGGGTTTGAGGTAAGTTACATAGATCTTCTCATTTCCTCTATGATTTCTTCTCTCTTATCTGCGTGCGAAAGGAGGGTTTTGTTTAATACTAATTTATGTTCATGCGAAACCCCCTTCTTCTATGGTTGATTAAGGGCTTTGATTGAGAGACCCAGTAGTAGATCTGGTATGGGGGAAATCTGATAGTAGATCCGGTATAGTAGACCCGATAGTAGATCCATATGGTACATGATTTTAAGTCTAATTTAAGTTTGATTTGAGTCTGATTTTTAGTCTGATTTTATTATGATTTTATTTTTATTTTAGTACTAAAATTTTGTGACTTTTAATATTCTTTTAGTCTGATTTTAGTTTCTTTAGATTTTTGATTTCTGAATAGCCATATAATTTGAGCTAAGTCTAATTTTTCATAGCTATAATTTCAATGTCTTCATCTTCAATTAATTTTGGCATCCAAAATGGGGAGAAGGTTATATATTGTTATTGTAGTATTAAGGCTCGATTTCGCACATCTTCGACCAATGCAAATCCTAGTTGAAGATTTTATGGTTGTCGATATTATACTGTAAGTCATTATAGTTTAAGAGTACCTATATTTTTGTTACTTATGATTTAGGTCTCTAATGATTCTATTTTTTAAAACTTTATAGAAAAATGATTCTAGATGTGGGTTCATTGAATGGCTTGATCCGCCATTGAGTATAAATGTAAAAGATGTACATCTTGTATCAACCCTAAATCCCATAAAAGTACTTCTATTTCTCTTATACTTTTTCTATCACAACGTTTGCAACATATTTCAATCACAATAAAAAATTAACAAAATACTTATAGTTTCAGTAATACATATAGGTAATGAAGCTAATGACCTAGATGTTGGCCTACTCACTCGCATGCCATTTCTCTTTTCTTTCACTGGCTCTTTACATGTTCTGACATTGTGACCTACACCTCCACACCAACGACATTTCATGACCACATGTTGTATGGAAGTCGAAATGTATTTTGTGGGTTAGCATCCTGAACTTTTTTTTTCTTTGACCGTTCAAGAGATCTTTTGATACGAGGGGGCACAATGGCCTCCAAATTGGACAAAGGCCACATATCTATTCCATTTATAGGCTGAATGAAATGAGAGTATGTTTGCAAGAATGATTCCTTCTTATAATAAGAATACACATAATCTTCTGGTTCTTTTCTTACAAACTATATACATTGGATAGCGTGTGAGCATGGAATGCCTGTCAACTCCCACTTGTAACAACTACAATAATGTTTCTCTAAATTAACCACATATCCACCACTCTCATTGGCTACCTCAAACTTCTCATTACCAGACAACCTGGGTGCCAAATTTCTTGCATCCATCTTTGCTTTCTCCAACTTCTTTTGAATCTGTGGACATATTGCCCATTGTACTTCTTAATCATTTCTCTTTTTCTATGCACTCTTGACGTAGGAAACTTTTTCAATGCCAACAAAGTCCACACTCTCTAAATCCAATTGGAGTCAACTCTTATCGATCATTAAAACTGCGTAAGCGTTGACATATTTGAACAAACAAATAGAAGAAACATTGATATTGATATCAAAATTATTATTCAGAAGCTACACTTAATGCCCATGCTAGACAGATAAATATGTTTGTATCTAATGCACCAATAACATTAACTATATGTCCATTTTACTACATCGCAACTAAGATGAAAAGATAATATGAGGACGATTCACTTTTCTCTGACATATTAAATATGGTATTAAAAAATAAATGAAGGAAAAAAGAAAGTCCCGAAAGAATTATTCTCGTTAATTGAAGTATTATTTTTGCTGTGACAATAGTCAAATTCTAGACAAAACTAACAAAAGATAGAAATCACCTTTGCGTCGACAAAAAGTGCAGCACTGGATTGAATTCACTACTCTCAAAGACAGCAGGCAGAAAAGAACAAAAAAATAAATCAACCCATACTTTTGATAAACCAAGATCACTGCTAATATTCATATGATATGGTTAGCTTATCTCCTTCTGAGTTGAACCCACATAAAACAATGATATTTGTTTCAAATTTCAAAGTTGAACCTATATCACTTAACAATACATTGGGAATATAGGTTTTCTTAGAGCTGAGTTACTGAATGATTTGTAGTCATTAGAGTTCATAATTGAATCCATCTACCACCAGAGTACAATGGCTTTACACTTCTAAGTTCTATCAGATCATAAACCAAATACAATAACAACATCAAATAGTGATTAATGATTTCCCATTATTATACACTTGAACAACAAGATTATGTCGTGTAACTTCTTTCCTTTAGGTGAATTGAGCTAGAATGCTTAAGCTCTTTCCAAATTGAAATGAATTTACTATATGCTAAAAATAAAACAGTAAATGGAAATCCAAGAGCTTATCAAAGAACCTTCCTATCTGCGGCTCTACAACAATCGACAGTCTGGGAACTTGACCAAACAAGCAAAAAGAAGACCCAAGGCCCATAAATTGAATGCACCAATAGATACAAAAACACAGTGGGCAATCTCATTTTATATGCAATCATGCCAAACCTGAGCAGAAGTAAGAGTTCATCGACCGATAAAATACAATCATTTTTCTGAAGGCTTATGATTAGCTGCAACATATACAAATAATTCTTGGTATCCACTATATTTCAAGTTTGATTGGGAGGCAGAAATGGATGCAAATAGACATGCTAGCAAGCTTTCAGTCTATAATGTGTTGTCTGATGTCTCTTTATCTATGAAGAAACTCGACAGATAAAGGGCATAACACAACTCCATTAAAGCAATTCACAAAGCAGGAAAATATTGCATTTCATAAAAGATTCCATGATCCTAATTATCCGTTCAATTTATCCTCTACAATTACTACTCTACTTCAAAACTAAAAGGAGGATTAATTTGATGAATTTAATCATGTTATATAAAATATAATATTCTCTTATTTGTACTCCTAAGTAAAACGGAGAAAATTACACCGCATTCCAATGATACTATTGATTGCTAAATAATAATAGATAATCACACTAGATTTCATTACACAACGAATTCCCTGAAACCACATTCCAACAGTGAGAATGCATATGGAAGCATTTTCTTTATCACTCAAAAATCAAATGTATAGACTTAAAATATTTCCCTTAACCGAGTTTTACACTTAAAAATTTTAGAGCCTTAAGCAGTAAAGCAATCGTATACTCCCTAATGGCATACTAAAGAAACTTAACAAATTACAAACCCAATGGCATACTCCCTAATTTTAGAGCCTTAAAAACTCCCTAATTCCCTAATTCCCTTAAAAAAATTACAAACCTAATCGCATACTCCCTAATTCCTTTAACCAGTCGGATACTCCCTAATTTTAGAGCCTTAGTATATAAACTTACTAAACAAACTCAACAAATTACCAACAAACAAAAACATTTTAAATTTAATGCCATACTCCCTAACAAAACTGTCATATTGGGAACATATTAAACTCACTCAACGCTAACGAAAATATCCTTAAGCAGAAAGAGAGAGAAAGATAGAGCCAGAGAGAGATAGAGAGAGATAGACAGAGAGCACAGGTGGCCTTGATGATGTAGAGAAAGAGTTGACGATAGAGAGAGCTGGATGATGGAGAGCGAACATGACAACAGAGAGAGAGAGAGAGAGAGAGAGAGAGAGCTGGACCATGGACTTGTCGGACTTGCAGAGGTGGACGAAGAATAAGAGTCGATGATAAAGAGAGATGGGCGACAAAGAAAGTGAGTTGGACAATGGAGAGAGAGAGCTGGACGATAGACTTGTCGGTCGTACTTACAGAGCGGGACGAAGAAGAAAGATCTGGATAAAGATGAGAGAGAGAGAGCTGAACGAGTTTGGTGAATTTTGGATGAAGATGAGTTTAGTAGCTTTCGAAGAAAGCTTTGGGGTGAAAATGAAATTTGTACAAAAATTTGTGAAGCTTCCCAAGGAAGATTGGTGTTAAAATACAATTTATAAAACATTTTGTGAAACTTCCAAAAGCATATTGTGGTGGAAATCAAATTTAAGAAAAAATTGATGAAGCTTCTCAAGGAAGATTGTGGTAGATTAAAAAAAGAAATTGGGGTAAAAATTAGAATGCTAAACATTACAACATGCAACTCACATAGCCGGTTACACCCAAACACATCTAACAACTAGGATTAAGCTGGCCATATCCTATGGTCAAGATTAAACCCAGCATCAATGTCGGAAAAAAATTCTCAGCTTTGGAGAAGGACCCCTTTTAATATAGACACGTAGAACTTCAACACTGACTTCTTTAAGCTGACCGTTAGTAGGTCAATTATAACTGGCAAAAAAGCAAACAACATCCCACAGTTTCTGAATTGATGGAACACAGGCTTGTATGTTTTTTTTTTTAGAGAAAATTACACTTTTGTACCTAAAATTATCATCAATAAATACTTTAAACTCTAAATTATAAAACGTTATAATTTAAACTCTAAACTATCTAAAACTCATAATAAAAACTTTAACCCTAACTGTGTTAACTTGGAGTTAAAATTAATCAAAATGACGTCATTTTAGCTTACTTAAAACAACGTCATTTTAGTATGTTGGGATAGCTTATACTAACATCCAAACACTCCTTCTCCCAAAACTCATTATCCAATCATCCATCTTCGAAGCACACGAAGAAACCTTCTGCGAAGAACACGAAGCACACAAAGAAATCCTCCCCTCTTTGAAGAAACCTTCTTCGATGCCCTTACTTGAGGTAAGTTTTCTATTTGATTTCTTGAGGTAAGTTTCCATGTTTCTATGTGATTTTTATGCAATTTATCTGTGATTTCTTCTATGATTTCTCTTTTACTGCCATTTGTTTCCAGTGAAGGGGTTTTGTGTGATTTCTCTTTCTCTTCCTGGTTTTCGTGTTATTTGATTCAATTAAGGTTTTTCTGGGGGTTTTTTTATTCGAATCAGTCGATCTCTGCCTGGTTTTTGTGCGATTTGCTAAGGGTTTTATTATGTGATTTGGTAAGGTTTTTCTCTCCAATTCTGTCTAATCTTCTATGATTTAATTTGAATGTTTTGTAACATTTTATAGTCTGATTCTCCATTTTGCAAGTAGATGATTCTGATTTGATTTGAATGTTTTATAAAATTTTAAACACTGATTTGATTGTTTTGTAATCAGGCAATATCTGATTCAGTTCAAATGTTCTTCTCTGATATTCCTTGCTTTTTTTTGTGCTAGCTATATGATTTATATAACCATTTGAATGTTCTCTAATTCGAATGTTTTGTAATAGCTATTGCTTTCAATGGGTAATACCCCACTTTGTCCACTATATAGTCACATTTTTTCATTATTTTATTTGTCTCCACCATAGTTTGTCTCTATGATGTCTCCTGCTTGTCTTTATAATATAGTTTGCATTAAAATCATGACCTAACAATAGTTTTTTTATTTGATGTTTGTCACTTGTCTTTGTAACAACATACTTCTCTCTTTAACTTTTCATTAGTAAGTCATGAAATAATAATTATATTTTTAATTTTTTTCAAAAATGAGTAATATAAAATTCTCATTAGCATTACATCATGGAGGTAAGTTCGTGTGCACTTATAGAACCACCGTATATGAAGGAGGTGATGTTAATTATGTCGATAATTGTGATAGTGAGGAAATGTCAGTGCATGAGATAAGATATATCTTGAATGAATTAGGTGTTAAAGATTGATCAAAGTTGCATTATGCAAAGCCAATGGAGGATTTTGACAAGGAATTGTGACAGTTATGTGGAGACATCATATTTTAGATATGATTGACTCAATCACTCTAATTAGAGTTATTCATATTTAATTCGAGCATCTTCCATTGTCTGAAGAGGATGAAAATGAGGATGAATCTAGTGATGAAAACATAGCACTAGGTGAGTTGGTGGATTATGACAATGAGGTGGAAAATGACAATGCTCTTTTTGATGTGAATGTTGATGAGTTTGAATTGGAATTATAGAGTCTACCTGTGAAAAGAAAAAAGACCATGCGTGAGGAAGGTGATGAATGTTTTAACAATACTACTACTAAAGATGTGAATTTCAATGAGAATGACATTGAATTCACTCTGATTATACATTTGCTAATGAGTTAAACTCAATATATGGGTTTGATGAGGAGAGAAGACTAAAATGTCTTGAATATAGGGTTGGCTAAGATCATTCTCTATTTTTCCTAGGGATGGTGTATAGTTCTCATTTACAATTAAAAGGGATGCATGTTGATTATCCAGTGAAAAATGATTTTGACATGAAATTTAAGAAATGTGAAGTAAAAGAACTAACAGTTGTTTGTCGACCAGGCTGTGAATGGAGATTGCATTATTCATTAATGCAAGATGAACTAATCTTAGTAGTAGCCTTGGCATAAGTGTTGATAGGTATCCACCACAGAATAAGCCAATATTCAAAAGATTGTACATATGTTTGCACGTATGCAAAGGCACTTTTAAGTGGATGCAAACCTATTATTATCCTTGATGGTTGCCACCTGAAAGACATTTGGCAAGGTCACTTACTTTCTGCCACCAGAATTGATGGTAATGATGACATCTTGGGTATTGCATTTGCTGTAGTTGAAGGAGAGTCCAAGGACTCATGGACTTGATTTTTGGAATTGTTGTTGGCAGACATTAGTCATGGTTAGTTCACATAGTTTGACTTTTACATTACATTACGTTTACAAAGTTTTATATTTTGTTTTTTATATTATGTTATAGGGTTTGGAGATTGCACTCAAAACTATTATGCTTGGCGCTAATCATAGGTTATTTGTACTCCATATGTTAGCTAATTTTCAAAGAACATTCAAAGATAAGGTGTACAAAGATGCACTTTGAGCTGCAGTTAAAGCCAGAACAAATGATGCTTACAACAAAGAAGTGAAGAGATTGGATGACATTGATATGATTGCGCATGATTACTTGAAGAATTCTCAACCACAATGTTAGGCTAGGCATACTTTTAGGATGTGACCAAAGTGTGATGTATTATTAAACAATTTGAGTGAAGCATTCAATGCATATATGCAAGGAAGGGAGAAGCCCATTCTTGTGATGTTGAAAATGATAAGGAAAAATTTGACACTTGAATGTTGACTTTGAGCATGTTGGAAAGGATTGATGACGTGGATAATTGCAAGTGTAAAATATCATTAAAGTAATATAATAATAAGAAAAGTATTGTTCACGTAGGATCTAAGTAATTTATTAAATACTAATATAATTTACTTTTCTATTAAATAGCTAATTAGTGAAAGAAATATTGTAATAAATAAAATATAAATATGCAAGATAACCAATAGCTAACGAAATAACAAATGAAAAAGATAAATTAAAGAGCACTAGGACACCAATTTCATCATAGTTAATCCATCCCTAATATTTCTAATGAATTAATTAAATCTCTACCTAAATGTTGATAATCGTTTCTCTTATTCTTATTAATATTTTATTCCTAAATATATCAATTGTATTCTCATTCCAATCAACCTATTCTATTCCTAGATGTGAATTTTTAGATGGTGAAACTCTTTTTAATTTGTGGGAGACATGTAACCATCACAAAAATCATAATCTCATCTTTCAATTGGACTATGTAATTTTTGTTATTTATTTCAAGAAGCTATTTTCTAGATATCTCATTTCAGTCTCAATCTAATTTTACAGAATAATTAATAGTGATCAAGTAATTAAAAACATTAAGCAAAGAAATATATAGTCAACATGCAAGAAATTAAATTAAATTACACTAAAACAATCTAGGGAATTCATAGCTAGGCTACGTGGTAGCCTTAACATAAGAAAATTAAATGCAAAAGAGATGAACATCTTCAATTTACAAGAAATATTACAAAGAAAGAAAAGTAGTTGAAACCTATTGAAAACTCTATATAAAAAACCCTGGCTCTCTTTTATCTCCCTTATACAGAAAAGAGTCCATCTCCTTAGAAGTCTAACTAATGGGTGTTTGGGACTCTTTTAGACTCCAATTTATCACAACCGAAGAGAAGGAAAGAGATAAGATAAATGTAGTTTGCACCAGAAATTATAAAGGCAGGCTGGCCGTCATAATGTGACCTATAATTATAATTATATTCAACGGATTAAAAAATAAATGATTAAAATCTGTTTTAATTTAAAAAATAAATAAAAAATAAATTTATTTTTTATTTATCAAAACCTTTAGATCTAAATGAAATTATGTGAATCCATGGTCACATTTTGGCCTATAATTTCTTAGTTTAAACGGATGATGAGGCCTAGCTTCATTGGGCACGGGGAGGAGAGGACACGTGGCGTGTCTTCATTGGGCACTGTGTACAAGATGCCGTGTGGTAGAGAATGATTGGAGGAAATCTTAGAGTGGGATGCATTACAGAGGATCTGCAAAGCTCCGGAACAAAAGCGAGATGACACTTTTTTCCCCTTTGTCAGCGCCTCCAATGCGCGTGAATAGCACGCGCTAACACAGAGCTGTTTATCGAACGACCACGAGTTATGCTCGTTTATTGTGCGCGTGATATCAATACTGTACCGAAATCTTCTTTTTCTTCATTTTCCAGCTTTATTCTATTTTACATTCCTTCCCTCTTGGCTTCCGTTATTTGCACTCCATCATTAAAATTTTACCAATTTTTAGCTTGATTTTTCCTAAATAATTAAAACTATAAAACTCACACATGCCTTTAAACCTCTAAGTGTTTCTAACAGGAGGAGTTATGTCTCCTGATGATTTACCAGCTATGATATCCACAAATGCTTTACTATAAAATAAAATCGTTAAAACATACTTTAAATAAATTAACGAAGACCAATATATGTAAATCACCGATCAATCCAAAAGATAAGTCAATACAAGCAGTGCATCATCAAAGAAGGTGTAAATGCGAAAATTCAAAGTTTCCAAGCTTAAAAGTAATCATACTTGAATGACATGGATAAATTTCACCCCGACTCTAATCCTGACAAGGTATCAATCAATCTCACATGGAATCCTAGGCGTATACTTTCATCAAGCATATATAATAAAATATATATAATTGAAAATCAAAGCATAATCACATATGATAAAAATTTGAAGAACCACTACAGAAAATAGGTCCATGACGACAATTTATAACCGTCAGAATCAATCCATCGACGGTTGGAGAACCATCGGGATTGCCGCCATCGGGATTAAATCACCAACGGTTTTGACAACCGTTGGAGGAACGTCGCGATAGAGACTCTAAAGCGACAGTTTTTTTTATAATTCATGACGGTTTGCAGCCGTCGCTAAATAAAATTTACCGCGATAATTTTTAGAACCATCGCAAATTATATATATAAGGACGGTTCTACAACCGTTGTGAAATAGATAGTCTTATTGCGACGGTTATAAAATTGTCACAAATTGTATATATAACGACGGTTCTACAACCGTTGTGAAATAGATAGTCTTATTGTGACAGTTATAAAACCATCGCAAATTTGTCCTAGTCCAATTTTTGCGACGGTTTAGGAACCGTCGCAAAAAAATATTGATTTCCAAAACTATAATAGATTATAGTTTTAATGGCGTATATATTTTCCTAAAAATTCCCAAAAATTCCTACATATTAACACAATTTTAATGGCGTATATATTTTCACAATAGTCATATCAGTATCATTCTATATATTTACAGAGCACATAATTATAAAGTATTAAATCATTAATTTGATATCCAAAACTATAATAGATTATCAATACAAATTATTTAATGAGTCCAAAGTATGAAAATTTGAAATAAAAAAATATTTTAGAAGTACTATTAAATAACATTAAACAATAAAATGTTATCCTAGTCTTTACGAGAGTCTTGCATAAACTTCATAATTAAGCTTAGTTGAGAGCGTATCTCTGAACACTCACCATGCATCTGATCATATTTCTCACGCATCTTTGAACATTCAGCCTCTAACTGAGGCACCCGTGCGTATTAAGCCTCCAACTCGGCTACTCGTGTACGATGAGATTTTAGCTCAGTTGATAAATGGGTAGAATCTTACATGGATGATCCCCCCACGATAATGAGAGAACACTTGAGATGGAGTTACCTCGAATCATAATGAGCGCACTCGTCTAGGATGCTCTGGACCTAATACTTGTGAGAGTACGTTGTTTGGTGAAATTGGATCATAATCACCATCCGAAAGTTGGCTCATGCGCTCTTTAAGTTTCGCCTATAATACAAAACTAAGATGTAGTATGAGGAAACATATTATAACTATTTAGAAACTTGGTATTAATATTACAACTTATACTTACTACAACGTTTGCAGTCTTTTCATTTACATAAGTTTCATCTTTTCGTTCATGTGTGGCTACAAATAGCTCCATTTTTAGGGCTCTCTTGAAGCTCTTCTGTCTATCAAATGAGAACATATGATTAAATGTACTTAAAATAAAACTAATTAAAATAATTATAAAGTTTAGAATTTACCATTTCTGCTCTTTTCGTTGGTATACTAGTACGTCTCAATGTGTGAGGGTGTTTTAGTTTGCTCTGTGATCTTGTGTTAGTTTCAGCGATGACACATGCATTTTAAACATTGATAGTCCACAACAATGACTCATGCATTTTTAACATTTCCTTCTGCGATGCATCATATGTATTTACACCAGCCTCCCATAATTATTTTAGTTCTTCAATCAACGGTTATAAATACACATCAATATTATTATCTGCCATCTTAGGCCCAGGAATAAGCATAGACAGTATGAAATTTGTATACTTCATGCACATCCAAGAAGGTAAATTGTATGGAACCAAGATTACAGGCCAAGTACTGTAACTCGTACTCATGTTTCCGAATGGGTTGAAGCCATCATTAGCTAACCCCAACCTAACATTACGTGATTCCGAAGAAAATTCTTTGAAGTTATTATCAAAAACCTTCCAAGCATCTGAGTTAGTAGGATGTCTCAAAACCTCATCCTTAGTGCGTCTCTCATGGTGCCATCTCATACTTTCAGCAGTTTTAGAGGACATGTATAATCTTTGCAATATTTATTTTAGAGGAAAGTAAAGCAATACTTTGGCAGGTATTTTCTTCTCTTTCTTCTTTCTTTGAGACATACAATTTGTTTAATTGGTAACCCATCTTGAAATACCACATCGATCACATACTTGGTCTTTCTCTTTTTCTTTCCAATACAACATACAATCATTGGGGCACACATCTATTTTATCATATCAAAGTCCTAACTTCCGAATCAGTTTCTTTGCTTCATAAAATGTATTTGGAAGTTGAACCCCCTTAGAAAATGCTCTATTCAACAATTCAAGAAGGGAAGAAAATGATTTGTAACTCAATCCATCGAGACATTTAATATGATATAGGTTCACAATAAATGACAATTGTGAGAATTCTTCACATCCAGGATAGAGTGGTTGATTACTATCTTTAACCAAATCGTAAAAGTCCTTAACATCAGAATCATCTCTGAATTCCCTCATTATTACATCTGCATCATCAAATGATTGTTGTGATGGAATAGAGTCTGAACCATGTTCATTGTTCAATAAATTACCAAATGCATCATGCAACAAATCATGCATATCATTATCATCCTCTTGACATGATAATGGTGTTTCTACATGTTCCCTATTATTAACAATGACTTTAGATGACGTACCAATTCCAAATGAAGTAGTCACCACTGACTCTCCATGAAAATACCAACATGTATAACCACTTATAGTTCAATTACATATAAGGTGTTCATGGACGACGTCTCTAGTCTTACGATAACAATGAACACACCGGTATCAAGGACACGATATATATCCATCACTCGATCCTCTCTCAAATGCAAGTTCAAAAAATGATCTACTCCATCTTGATATACCTTACTAAATCTTGGTTTAGTCATCTAACTCTTATCCATTGCAACTCTCAAAACTTAAAGAAGACCAAACAAATAGAATAATCAAAACTAATGCTACACCTTTTGGCCAAAGACTGTTGAAACATTCAATACATTTAGTGACATAGCACCATATCTGTTGGAGTACTACGATAGTAGTGGAACTAAATTTAACCCAAATAAATTGTAACATATAATAAGTATTAACACAATCTCAAGCTTACTACAAATTCAAAGAACAAGAGATGGAATCATATACATCCAAATTAACACAATCTCAAGTTACTACAAATTCAAAGAACAAGAGATGGAATCATATACATCCAAATTTCTTTAACTTAATTCACTCTCCCTCTCATGCCCACATAACATAACATTGACATAGTTTTTTTTATAGATAGAATTGTTTTTTTGACTTGTTCATAATTTGTTTAGTATACAATAGCTTATGTTCGCTCACATATTTAAATGAAAGATATGAGATGTTAGTGTAATTACCCTTATAAAAAAGACCAAAAAACAAATTATTAAAAAAATGAAAAAAAGACTGAAAAATGAGACTATGCATTTATATGTAAAGGCTTAAAGACAATCTTGGAAATTAGCTAGCCACGAATTCAGCACGAGTTTGTACAGCACAAAAAATAAAAAATCATAAAAAGAATACTAGAAATTGAGAAAATTAATGGAGAAGAAGGAACCTATCGTGACTGATCAATGGAGAGGAGAACCATATACTCAGGTTGAGCTACGACGAGGAACACAGGGTTGAGATTGCCGTTCAAAAATGGGGGAGAAAATCGCACTTCTTGAGAGTTGGGGGGAAAATAGGGGGCAAAGGGGGAAATGGGGAAGAAAACGCACGATTCGTTTGATTTAGGGTTTCTTTTTGGGACGGTTTTTAAAACTGCCGCTATAATATTTACAGTTTCCTTTTGCAACAGTTTTTAACAACCGTCGCCATAGTGATTAAAAAAATCACAACTACGCCATTTTATTAAATAATCCCTAAAATCATTTTGCGACGGTTAGATGGAACCGTCGCAATAGAGATTAAAAAAAGCAAAGCAATTAAGTAACCCCTCAAAGACAATTGCGACGCTTTTCATAAACCGTCGTTATTTCTTAACTAATTGCGATGGTTAACATGAACTGTCACAATATTTCACTTAATTGCAATGGTTCTCCTAAACCGTCGCAATATGAAAATAAAAAGTATAATTAATTACGACGGTTGGGCAATTATTAAAAACTGTCGCTAAAACACAACTAATTGTTCAATAATTAGCAATGATTGTCAAACCGTCATCGTATAACTGTAGCAATTGGCGGGTTTTCTTGTAGTGAACGCTAATTATTAAATGTAGATCTTATCAAAGGAATTGAATACTAAAAACATAGGTACATACCTTACCTCCAAGTTGAACTTCGTAAAAGATTTGTTAGGTCTTTCTAATGGGTGTAATATAAGGTTAAGATATTGGTTATGAAAGAAAGATAAGGAATTCAAAAACTTAAGACATGCCAAGATCTACTCTCATAATTTATGGCAAGTTCTTTGTGAATTTTGTTCTTGGTGTCCAGTGCATTGATGAGATAGCATTTCCTCTTTGAATATTAAACCTTAAATTGTTGGATGCTACTAGAAAATTTCTTTTTTCCCCTCATATTCTTTTTTTTTTGTAAGATAAAAGAGATCAGCCTTCAAATTGCACTATAAGTATCACCACTACCTTTTTGTAGGTGCTCCTCATTACATAATAGAACTTGCCTCCATGCTTAATCCTCATGACCTTGTCATCTTTCAAGTTATAAGGTAAGGATAAAACTAGGTTAAAAAGGTATGGTCAATTAAGGGTGATGAATAAAAATAAGGCTAAAATGAAAACTTCAACTCAGTTTTGGGGGCACATAACATGGTAGTAAGAAGGTTATTTAAGTGGCGAACACATTAACACTCGAAGTCATAATTTTGAAGTAGAGAGTAAAAATAAAGAAGAAGATGTCAATTGATATATTGAATATTTCATGCATTTAGTTTACCTTATTGTTATAGGTAGTAACACAATGATACATGTCATACTACACTGAGAAGATTATTCTAAGAGATGGTTCTAAGGCTCGACCACCTAGAAGGAAGAGGCCGACCTCACCTAGTCAGGCCTAGAAAAGCTCGGGTTGCACCGACCTTAGCACATGAAGGACAACATGGGTAAAACCCCCGAAAGGAGCTTGGACTATTTTCAGTGTTAGTAGCATCATTGCCCGCTAAAAGGTACATCCCATGCGGCATCCCCACATAGGCCCGAACGCCTAACGAATTCAATCCTCATGGTAAAAAATCAAATCATCCCTCCTCCTATCACCTCAAAGGTCACCTCCCTCCCGCCCAATCAAACGCAGCCATCATGTCTCAGGAAGCTTCCCTAGCATGCTCCCAAGGCTTTTACAACATGTTTCTACCGCGAGGCCCCAGATACAAATACCCTCATCAATGTGAAAGCAAGCTATGCCATCTCCCTTAAAGGAAACTATGTTAAAATGATGTGAGGATACTGACTTAGGCATTAAAGATCCTTAGGCGAGGCAATCACCCGCCAGTTTCCCTCGCTCTTTGAGTTCTTTGTTTGTGTTTTGCAGATTCCGAGGCCAAGAAAATTTACACGTGAAGAGGAGGTTGCATGCAACATTGCTATTGAAATTTTTGGCATCAACAGTTGGCGTCGTCTGTGGAGATGACAACAAAATTATTCCCCTCCAAAGCATTGGAGACATCTGTTCCTCCACAAAGAGAAAATTATTTCGATGCTCTCATCCTACTCTGAAGAAGTCTGAAACAAGAAGGGGGACATACCCTGAAGTGCTTGTGGTTGCTCACAATGTCGTCAAACAAATGAAGAGAACATGATGGCCAAATAACACATGAAATCAAAGACCTTAGAAGAATATTTTGGAGGTAATATGTGAGCAGTCAGAGAAGATGAAGGAAAACGTCGATAGGCTAGCCCCATCGAGGTAGATACTTGGCTTTCACCCAACTCCCTGACGTCCCTTTACCACCAACAATTTTGTACAGCCGTCGCGCAAACGAAAAGTCATGCTATGAACATAAGCAGGTTAAGGCCTCACGTCAGTTCTCCACGATAGGTCCTTTTCAACAAGTAACAGATATGAGCCACATATTGTGAGTTTGGGCCATACAGCTCCCAACTTTTCCATCCCACCTCAGCTCTTAAGGGGGATCCATTTTTAACAGTAGAACGTGTGAGCGTATTTCTCCTAAGCACTCGTATGAGGCGGATAAACCCACAAAAATATAAGAGCCCATGACCAGCAAACTGCCTATGAAGTTTCCTAGAGAGGAACCTGAAGAGCTGGAGGGATCAATTATTCACAAAACAGAACTAGCCGGAGAAGATAGTCCATGTCGAATTGACGTTTATTCTCGAGCAGAATGGGGAACTCATGGGGTTCGACCGAGGAATTAATGTATGGTGGATCACTCTATCTCACCAGACAAGATTAAAAAGTGACATCTGATGGAGCGTTCTCGCTCTCTAGACAAGATTAAAAAGTGATGTCTAGTGTAGCATTCTGGCTTCCCAGGCATGATTAAAAGTGAGGTCTGGTGAAGCACTCTCGCTCTTTCGACGGGATTAAATAGTGATGTCTGGTGGAACACTCTCACTCGCCAAACAAGATTTAAATGTGATGTCTAGCAGAGTACTCTAGCTCGCTCGATGGGAAAATGAGCTATAGCCTTAGTAGGAATGCTTAGATAAACTCAAAAGGAAAATGTGATGTCTGGCGGAGCACTCTAGCTCGCTAGACGTGAAAAAGAGCTCTAGTTAGAGCATGAACGCCTGGCTAGACATTGAAGGTAAAAAGTGATGTATGCCGAGCACTTTAGCTCACTAGACGGGAATAAGGATCTAGCCAGAGTACAAATGCCTAGCTAGACATCAAAGTTAAAAAGTGATGCATGCCTAGCACTCGAGCTCGCCAGATGGGAATATGGATCTAGCTAGTGCAGGAATGTTTGGTTAGACATCGAAGGTAAAAAGGATTGTTTGTGGAGCACTCTA
Organism: Datisca glomerata; assembly: GCA_003255025.1. NCBI lineage: Eukaryota > Viridiplantae > Streptophyta > Magnoliopsida > Cucurbitales > Datiscaceae > Datisca > Datisca glomerata. The sequence continues at coordinate 3,868,060 of QANY01008042.1, forward strand.
TCTCATCAACATAAATAAGGATCTACCTAGAGCAAGAATGCCTGGCTAGACATCGAAGTTAAAAGTGATGTCTGCGAGGCACTCTGGCTTGCCAAACTTTAATAATGATCTAGGCAATAGTTGAAAGTTTAATGATGGAGTGGTGTGTAAATAAAGGAACCAAATTGGTGTGGTGAAAATTGGATGAGTTCTATACAAGTGGTGCCAAAAAAAGGACGAATGACTCCGATAAAAAATGACAACAATGAACTCATCCCCATAAGAACAATTAGTAGATGGAGAGTGAGCATTGGCTATAGAAAATTGAACATTTCTACAAGAAAATATCATTTCCTTTTGCCTTTCATTGATCATATGTTGGAGAGATTAGTTGGTCACGCCTACTACTACTTTTTAGATGGTTATTCTGGATATAATCAATTCTTATAACCCTTGAAGATCAGGACAAGATGACATTTATCGTCGTATGGCTTTTTGGATATGCAATGCCCATGCCCCGCTACTTTTCAATGGTGCATGGTGCGTATCTTCTTTGACACGGTCAATTACTTTATAGAGGTATTTGTGGACGTTTCTTCTTGTCTTTGGATATTCTTTTTATAATTTTATTGATAACTTGGCACAGGTTCTTCAATGTTATGAAGAGAAAATTTTAATTTTGAACTGGGAGAAGTGTCATTTTATGGTTCCAGAAGGAATAGTGCTTGGACACAAAATTTCAACAAAGGGAATAGAAGTTGATAGAGCAAATATAGAGATCATTTCCAATTTACCACCGCCAACATCAGTGAAAGGGGTCTGAAGTTTCCTAGGTCATGTTGGCTTTTATCGTTGCTTTATCAAGGACTTTTCAAAGATCACCAAGTTGTCATGCAATCTCCTCTTTAAAGAAGTGAATTTTCAGTTTAATTCTGAATGTTTGAAAGTTTTCAAGACACTGAAAGAAAAATTGACCACAACCCCTATTATTATTGAGCCCGATTAGAGTTTGTTGTTGAAAATAATGTGCAACGTAAGTGACTGTGCAGAGGCAGTTGTTCTAGGTCAAAGAAAGGACAAGGTACTTCATCTTATATATTATGCTAGCCATACTTTAAATGCTACTCAATTGAATCATGTCACCACTAAGAAGGAGTTACTAGCTGTAGTGTTTGCTTTGGATAAGTTCTGCTCTTATTTAATTGGATCTAAGTAATAATTATATGGACCACTCTGCTTTGAAATGCTTGTTATCGAAGAAAGATGCAAAACACAGATTGATTAGATGGGTACTTATTCTACAAGAATTTGACTTGGAAATTTGAGATAAAAAGGATCTGAAAACATGGTGGCGGACCATCTTTCATGATTGATCTAAGAATAACCATATGATGTTGAGACTATCACTATTGTTTAAATGCTTCTTGATGAACAACTCTTTGCATTCCACTCCTCAATGCCACCATGGTATGCCGACTTTGTTAATTATCCTTCTACTAATGTCCTTCCTCCCAATCTCGTTTATCAATAAAATAAGATGTTTATTTCTTTGGTTAAACATTACCACTGAGATGACCTTATTGGTGGAAGTATGGCGCTGATAGTGTAATTACAAGATGCGTCAATGAATCCAAGATGGTTTATATCCTTCATTATTGTCATAGTTTAGCTTATGGAGGTCATTTCAGAGCTATAAAAACAATGGCTAAAATGTAGTAGGATTTCTTTTGGCCTGCTATTTTGAGGGATGTTCAACTTTCACTAAAACTTGTGATCATTGTCAAAGAACTGGAAATATCTCCAGCAAAAAGAAAATGCATCTTTCCAACACTTTAGAGGTTAAATTACTTGATGTTTGGGGTATATATTTCATGCGACCTTTCCCACCTTCCTACAATGACCATTACATCTTGGTAGTTATTGATTATGTGTCCAAATGGGTGTAAATTATTGTCTCTCTGACCAATGATACCCAAATTGTGCTTGGGTTCTTGAGGAAGATATTTTTTTGACGAGAATTGGTATCCCTTGCACCATTATTAATGATGGGGTTATGCAATTTTACAACCGATTGTTTAATTCTCTCTTTGCTCGATATGGGATGACTCATAAGGTAGCTACACCTTATCAAACCTCAAATGAGTGGCCAAATTGAAATTTCTAACAGAGAGTTGAAGAATATCTTGGAGAAGACAGTAAGCACTTTAAGAAAAGATTGGTCAAAGAAGCTTGGTGGTGCCCTTGGGCATATAGAACAACCTATAAAAATCCAATTGGCATGTCACCTTTTCGATTAGTCTTTGGAAGGCATGCCACTTACCTGAGAAGCTTGAACAGAAGGCATTTTGGGTTATGAAGATGCTAAATTTTGACATGAAAGCTGTTGGAAAGCAGAGAGCCTTACAACTTAATACGATGGAGGAATTCTGTAATGAAATTGCTCGTATCTACATAGGAAGAACCAAAAGACTGCATGATCAACGTATATCTCGAATAAAGTTCTTTGCTGGATAGAAAGTTTGCTCTTCAACTCTCGTTTGAAGCTATTTCCTAGGGAGTTGCACTCAAGGTGGTCTAGGTCCCTTCACTGTTGTCAAAGTTTTTCTTTACGTGTCATTTAAGATGTTCCATGATGCGATGTGAACAATGTCATTCCTCTTCAAGGTTTAGAGTAGAGCAATCGCACGAAGTCAAGTTCACGACTCTGGTTGTGCTTGAACATTTTGAGCATGATGACAATGACCGACCATGACTACCAAAGCTCACTACCCATGTAGAACACATAATATATACAAATATCACCACACAAACAATTACAACATGGGATATAAGGCTTGAGAACTCACGACTCTAAGGAATCTACCAAATAGATATAGAGTTTGATAAAAGATGAAAAAACACCTCTTAAAATACTTGTATTGAAAATTCACTTTATTGACAAAGGCTTACAATGCTAGAGTATATATGGTAGTGGGCTTGACACAACTCTCCAAGCTTATCTAATTTTAAGACATAAATTAATGAAATACAATGACTTTAAGATGATAGCTTGACACATGGAGATAATAAAAGTTTATACATTACCTAAATCTCCTATAAACTTCAAAGAAATACAAAAATAGATAATTTTTTGTTAATTCTCGAATACAATAGTCAACCTAAACAATATGAGAAAAAATAGTCATAACATCCTCTAGAAAACTCAAACTTAAAACTGTGAAATTGTTTTAAAATTGACTCAATAAGTTTTTCAAGAAGAAGGCGAAGACGATGAAGATGAGGAAGATGAAGAAGTAGAAGAAGACGAAGACGAAGAAGGAGAAGAAGGAGAAGAAGAAGGATAAGGAGAAGGAGAAGGAGGAGGAGGAGGAGGAGGAGGAGGAGAATGAGGAGGAG
>QANY01008042.1:3871458-3986327 GCA_003255025.1 Datisca glomerata
GAAGAAGAGGAAGAAGAGGAAGAAGAGGAAGAAGAGGAAGAAGAGGAAGAAGAGGAAGAAGAGGAAGAAGCGGAAGAAGAGGAAGAGGGGGAAGAAGAGGAAGAGGGGGAAGAAGAGGAAGAGGGGGAAGAAGAGGAAGAGGGGGAAGAAGAAGAAGAGGAAGAAGAAGAAGAAGAGGAAGAAGAAGAAGAGGAAGAAGAGGAAGAAGAAGAGGAAGAGGAAGAAGAAGAGGAAGAGGAAGAGGAAAGAGAGGAAGATGAAGAAGTGGAAGTTTTTTCTGCATTCACGACCAACTATGTCATGAACAAGTTACATTTCAACATGACCAATTGTTGAATGAACTGTAGATTTTTTAGTCACTCGACCTTGGAATGACCAAAGAGGGAAAGGCAAATGTTGTCGAGCAAAAGTCTTCTTCCAATATTGTTAAAAATAAGAAAATGAAGAAGAACAATGGTAAGGAAAAGAGTAAGAACAAAAGAGTAAAGAAAGCCAAGACATCGCCAAGAGCCAAGAAGAACAAGAAAGACTGCAAACCCAAAGGAAAGTGTTTCCACTGTGGGGTTGAAGGTCATTGGAAGAGAAACTGTAACAAGTATCTCTCTTAGCTGAAAAAGAAAGGTAAATATGATTTACTTGTACTTGAAGCTTGTTTAGTGGAATATGATTTGTCATCCTGGATACTTGATTCAGGAGCCACTAACCATGTATGTTCTTCTTTGCAGATGCTTGATTCGTCAAGGGAGCTGGCTGATGGCGAGGTCGTTTTGAGAGTTGGCAGTGGTGCGCTCGTGTCAGCTAAAGCATTAGCCAGTCCATTTACTTTTTGGATATAATTACTTAGTTTTAAAGGACATTTATTATATTCCTAGTTTTTCAAGAAATTTGATTTCTCTTTCATTTTTGGAAGAACAGTTATTCGAAGTTTTTTCATTAATAAATAGTTTATTATTTCTAAGAATGGATTCGATATCTGTCATGCTAAAATTATAAACGGATTGTAAATGCTTAAACTGACTCAAAGAGCGTTAAATAATTCTAAATTATTTAAAGTAGCAAAACCTAAAAATAATAAACGACAAAGAGTTTTTCATTATGATAACACATATTTATGGCATCTTAGGTTGGGGCATATTAATCTAGATAGGTTAAACAGGTTAACAAAGCATGTACCTTTAAGAGAGCTAAAAGTTAGAACTCTTCATATTTGTGAATCCTGTCTAGAGGGTAAAATGACCAAGAGACCTTTCATAGGAAATGGTCAAAGAGCCAAGGATCACTTGAGTTAGTACATAATGATGTTTGTGGAGCGATCAATGTACAAGTTAAAGGTGTGTATGGGTATTTTGTCACTTTCATTGATGGTTACTCAAGATATGGTTATAGTTACCTAGTGCATCGAAAATCTGAAACTTTTGGAAAGTTTAAAGACTTCAAGGCTGAAGCTGAAAAGCAATTAGGTAAATCATTGAAAACCCTTCGATCCGATCGAGGTGGTGAATACTTGGATTTAGAATTTAAGGATTATATACTGGAGTGTGGAATCTTATCTCAACTCACAGCACCTGGAAAACCACAGTAAACTGGTGTTGCAGAGAGAAGAAATCAAACCTTATTAGATATGGTTAGGGTTAGGTCGATGTTAAGCTACTCATCATTATCACTTACATTTTGGGGATATGCACTACACACGACAACTTACATTTTAAGTGTAGTGTCTCTAAGTCTGTAAACAAGACGCCTTTAGAGTTATGGAATGACTCCAAACCTAGTTTGCATCATTTTTCGTATATGGGGGTGTCCATCTCACATTCTTAGAACCAAGATCGAAAAGTTAGACTCAATGTCTAAGGTATGCATATTCGTTGGCTATTCTCTAGAAACCAGAAGTGAGTACTTTTATAGTCACAATGATCAAAAGGTGTTTGTGTCGACAAATGCAACATTTATTGACATCACTATATGAAAAACTGAAAACATCGTAGCTAAGTAGTTTTCGAGGAATTAGTGCAAATGAGATCAGACCACCTTCACTTCTACTGGTAAACAACAAATCAAAGAAACCACAATTCTTGCAAAGGAAACCCCGGTGCAATGTCGTAAAGGGAGGGTTATGAGATAACCAGCTCCCTACAAACTAGAGACACATGTCATAGTGTTAGACACTAATAAGGATGATCCATATCTTATGAAGAAGTAATGGATGATCTCGAACATGAGAAATGGCAAGATGCCATGAACCAGGAAATGAAATATATGTATTCCAATTCCGACTGGGAACTTAGGGATCCACCTGAAGATGTCAGGCCCATTGGATGTAAGTGGATTTTCAAGAAGAAAAGAGGTGCAGATGGGAAAGTAGAGACTTTCAAGACATGGTTAGTAGCCAAGGGCTGTACACAAAGAGAGGGAGTCGATTATGAAGAGACATTCTCCCTTATGGCCATATTAAAATCCATTCGCATCCTTTTGTCCATAGCCGCTAGTTTTGACTATGAGATATGAAAAATGGACATCAAGACAGCTTTTGTGAATGGTTCCCTTGAGGAAAGCATCTATATGATGCAACCAGAAGGGTTCTTACAAAAGGGGCAAGGTAAAAAAGTATACAAGTTGCTTAAATCCATTAATGGATTAAATCAAGCATATAGATCTTGAAATCTTACATTTGATGAAATTATAAAGTCTTATGGCTTCGAGTACTTTTTCAGACCTATTGCCGATACTAAGTAGTAGCCAAAAATTTATATCCATTTTTCATGATATTATGCATGGATCAGATATATCATGGCGAATTCTTCAGAAAAAATGGTGTCTTTCCGGAATTCTCGCACATATTTTTTTTACGAACAAGAAAATAAATGTGAAAATAAGAGCTAGAATTCTAACCTTGTATCAGGACCTATGGGTAAAAATTGGTTGTTTAAATTCTTTATAAAAAAATGTTGACGAAACCTGTGTTTATAAATACGTCAAAGATAAGATAGTGATTTTCTTAGTTCTTTATGATGGTGATATTCTACTCATTGAGAATGATGTAGAAACTTTGTCCAAAGTAAATAAATGGTTAGCTGAGAAATTTCAAATGAAAGATTTGGGAGAAGCGAGCTATGTTCTAGTCCTCCAAATCTTAAGGGATAGAAAGAATAAGTTCTTGGCATTTTCTCAGGCATCTTATATTCATAAGGTGCTGCAGAGATTCTCTATGGAGAATTTCAAGAAAGGTCAACAACCGACCAGACATGGAATTGTCCTTTCCAATGAACAATGTCCTAAGACACCTCAGGAGGAAGAGGATAAGAGAAAGGTTCACGATTATTCAGCAGTTGGAAGTCTCATGTATGTCATGTTGTGTATGAGACCGGACATCTGTTATGCAGTGAGAATTATCAGTCGTTATCAATCGAATTCAGGTTTCAAACACTGGAATTTAGTAAAACACATTCTCAAGTATCTTAGGATAACAAGAAACTATATGCTTGTTTATTCATGTGGAGACCTGAACCCTACTAGATATACTGATTCTGATTTTCAATCAGACAGAGACAGTCAAAAGTCGATATATGGATCAGTATTCACCCTAGGTGGAGGAGCTGTAGTCTGGAGAAGTATTATATAATTCAGTATTGTAGATTCCACTATGGAAACTGAATATATAGCGACTTGTGAAACTGTGAAAGAGGCGGTATGACTCTGAAAGTTCTATTCTGATCCAAAAGTAGTTTCAGATATGGACAAGCCATTGATCCAGTACTATGATAACAGTGGGGTGGTAACAAATTCCAAAGAACCAAGGAGTCACAAGAGGGGCAAGCACATAGAGAGGAAATATCATCTTGTGAGAGAGATCGTGCATCGAAGGGATGTGACTATTATGAAGATAGTATCGAAACAGAACCTGACTGATCCTTTTACAAAGACACTTCCTGTGAAGTTATTTGAGGGTCACATATGTAGCATGAGATAAAGAGATGACACATTTTCTTTAGGTCAAGTGGGAAATTGTTGGGAGTTATGTTCTCAAAACATGTGTATTGATATTTTGATATAAAATTTAAAGAGCATTACATTTTTCTTATAATTGTTCTTTAAATTATTGTTGAATAATTTATATAAATATCAGAAATTACATATTCATTAATGAGACTATGATTTAGTACGAGAGGATTAAGATTATAGATAAATAAAATTGTCAGCAAAATATCAAAGTATGGAATCTTTAATGAATGGTTGCTAGTACAGCTCATTAAGCATTACAAATGCGTGTCATCTAGATCCAAATCAATTATGTGGATAAAGAACTTAGTGAAGGTAGTTTTTATAATAAGATTATATTTGACAGGCCCGATATAAATTAATATCTTTATTAACGTGTCGTTTATCATAAAGATTTAATACACATCAATTCAATGATCATATGTAGATCAATCTAAATCCTGAGTAGTCATGAACTCATACGCATGTCTACTGGATCTTTTGATTCACTCGTTAAGATCTGTTTGTTAATCAGGCTAGTGACTTTTATTTTGGAGATTCAGTGATGCGGATGGCTGCGACATGATCCTACAAGATTTGGAATCTAAACTTTCCTAACGGATTGTATATTAGTTTTCTTAAATGTTAATTCTGGAACTAAATGGTCATTGAGCTCAAATTTATAATAAGATCATAAATTAGCCATTCACTAGTGCATTAATGGTACTTCAGGATCAAGATTTAATTAGAAGAGTAAAATGATAATTTGACCAGTTTTAATTTACGAACTAATAATTGGATGACAGAACTACATAAAGATTATGTCAGTGGACTACATGAGAATACTCTTTAAATACATTCTATAATCTCTAAGAGTGCAACTCCATATTTATAGTGGAGTAATAATAGAATTAAGAAATAATATTATTTAATTAAAGAGTTTAATTAGTAATCTATGGACAGTGTCCCCACTTGGAGTAATGAGTGGAAAGATTGTTGGCATGTGATCTCAAGGTCCTACAAGTCTCATACTAGAGATTTGGAGATTACAAACTCGATGCCTCAGGTCTTCGAAAATGCAGGTGAGATTGTGATTTAGAGGTTGAAAACATGTTTGTACCTAACTCCAAAGATGACCTTTTCCTCCCTATTTTTGTGTGTAGTGGGAAGACAGTAATCGAAAGAACTTTCTACGCATTTCAAGGCTCAAATCCATAATCTGGTCGGGATCCCGATAGACTAGTGTCATTTTTGTTTCCTTACCTCTCCTTCATCCTCTTTCCGGACCAGATTATGTCTAGATCTTCCAGTGAGTTTTGTAGCTGAGTCTTTGATGAGGACTGTTTAGCATGTTCGAGCTCGAAGAACATGACCCTCGTAATTCTATCCCATCCCATAAGACACTAGACCACCTTGATATTTCTCGCTGGTTCCATCTCGTGCAACTCCATTTATCTTATCAGGATTGGCTTCGATCACTTTGTGGTTGACCATGAAACCCAGAAATTTCCCTAAGCCACATCGAAAAGCACATTTTGAGGGATTTAGCTTCCTCATATATTTCATCATGGTGTCAAACATCTCGACGAGGTCGGCGATGTTGTCTGTGGATCTCATGCTTTTGACGAGCATGTCATCCACATATACTATTGTTCCTCGATATTTGTTTGGTGAACACCTTGTTCACCAGCCTTTGGTAAGTAGCCCCTGCATTTTTAATTCAAAAGGCATCATAGTGTAACAATAAGTTTCTCGGCTGGTGATGAAGGAGATTTTCTCGTGGTCAGGTGGATGCATCAAGATTTGGTTGTACCGAAAGTACGCATCCATGAAGCTGAGCAGATCGTATACTGACGTGGTGTCGACCAACTGATCTATGCAAGGGAAGGGGAAGTTGTCTTTAGGACATGCCTTGTTTAAATCCGTGAAGCCTATGCAGGCCTTCTATTTTCCTTTCGCTTTTTTTACCACCACGACATTGGCCAACCATTTCAGCTATTGGACTTCCCTGATAAATCCATGGGAGAGCACTTTCTCCACTTCCGCAATGATGGCCTCGTCTCTTTTCACATTTACACTTCTCATTTTCTGTCTGACTGGTTTAAACCCCGGGTCCACATTTAGGTGGTGGGTAATAATGCATCGATCTATGCCAGGCATATCCCCATGGGCTTATAGAAATACGTTTCTATTATCTCAAAGGAAGTTCGTGAGTTTCACGTGTTCGCGTTGGGGTTGTTTCATGGGTGGTTCATCGATCATGGTTGTTCCCTTATTGTTTCTAACCTCGTCGGGTTTTCTCTTTAGGCTCACCTTTCGACGGTGAAAAGATGGGGATGTCACTAGGTTAGGATCGTCATTACTGTATTTTGAGGAGGGGCGACTTCAATGTCATTCCGTCAGACGGAGCCAACTATTTGTACAAAAAGTTTAGTGGTGAAGCTTTAAGCAATCCCCTTCTTTCACGTAAACTTTATAAGACTAGGAATCTGTAAAACATAGACAAATAGCCCTCAAGACGAAGAGAACTGTGGGTGATTTCCTCACCTAAGATCCTCCGATGCCTAAGTCAATATCCTGGAGTAATTTTGGCAGAGTTTTTCTTAGGAGAGGGTTACTTACCTTGCATTGTTGTAGATGGAGTATTTATACTTGGAGCCTTTGAGGAGAGATACGTGTCGAGGAAGCTTTGATACTGTCACCCAAGGAAGCGTATCGAAGATGCCTTGGAGATATGGCTGTTTTATCTAGTCATGGTGAGTTGGGGGAAGTATTTAATGCCCTTGTCCCCCGAGCTGACATAAAGGTCTAGGTGACCTGAAAGAGATTTTATCTAACATGAGAGATGACTACTAGACTCTTGAACCAGGGGATGAAAAAGGAGACGCCACCCTAGTCCCTACTTTAGGTGTGCAATGATGGTGCTAATGTTGGTCCCCCATTCAGACATCCATGTCCATAGCTTGTAATCCTTCGTTCCTTACGAGCTCTGTCTAGCCCGACCTTTCTTCATTGTGGGTTAGTGAGGCGAGGTCGGGTAAGACGCCTGGCGCATGAATGGAACTTAGTGAGATTCTCATCAGGATACATGCCCTCCTTTTATTGATTTCGAGGAAGCACCCACAACAAACTTCATGATTATTACATATGACCTTTAACACAATATATAAGAGTTATATAGAAGAGGATAATATTTAAGGCTAATAATAAAAAAGGTCCAAAATTAATAATTAAATTTGAGATATCTAATTCATGAATAACTACAAATACATCTCATTTCCATTATTACTGTGGTAGCCTTATCCAGACTGTTAAGGTGCAGTCATTGCTTTGTATAATGAGATTATATAGGACTGACACAAATCAACTTGAATCTCTAATAATACCAATAGTATACAAAGTATTTAAAATTAATCATATATATAGAACGATCTCAATCCTTCTTTTAGCGTTGTGTTATTTTACTTAATCGATAAAGGTTTGTATATCTCATCAAATTTAACTCTTTGTATTTGGAAGTATAATGAAGTAAATAGATGGAATTGTTAATTTACAAGATAGAATTCATTCAATCACTATGAAGTCAGATAAATAATTTCCTTGGAGTATTGATTCAGGTCTATAATGATATGAGAACTTAATTTTTGATAAGATCATAAAGTTAAAATTCATTAGAGAATTAACGAAATTCAAGGAGAATGAATTAATTAGAGAAGTTAGCGGATTATTTACTTAGTTCTAATTATGAACTATTTATGGAGGATTGATCTATGTGTAGTGATTATATCAAATCGACTAGTCAATTCTTTGAGTAATTAACATCCAATTTTAAGTGTGCAATTCCAATTTTACAGTGAAATAACTTTGAGATTAATAAAATGATACATTAAAGAGTTTAATTAATTAGTGATTTTCTTGGAGGTTGAAACTTTAGGTCCATGAGTCCTCACACCATCTCTGTGAACACTAGTTGGACAAATAAAAATAATAGGATTACAATAAACAGTTTAGAATTATTGATTTCTAAATTATTACACATTCTATAAATATGTGATAAAAAAACCTAATCAGCTAAATTATGAAATTAGTTTACATGTAAATAATGTGATTATTTAGTATGTTAAATAATCACATGAAATTATTCCATGTAGCATCTGACTATTTTCTTAAAATTTCTTATAAGTAAAGAAGATCACGCCACACAAGAGACTTTGTGCGACATGTGACCGGTCGGCCACCTCCCCATGTGAGAGGTCACCACTTATCAGATAAGGGTTATTTATAAGAGTTATTTGATCATTTAAAGTAGAGATTATCTACTCACTTAGTTCATTAGGGTTATCTGCTAATTCAAATTATAGATTATTAGGAAAAATAAAAAAGGATCAACGACTTGATTTTAAGATTATCATCTCCTTTAGATGATCATCATACCACATAGGAGAGACCCTAGGTGGGGTGTGGATGGTCAGCACCTCACCAAGTGAGTAGGTTGTTTATCACATAATGTTTATCTGATTATTTTTAAATTTTAACTAAAAAAGTCTAATTTTGATCTTCTATAGAGATATTTCCACTGAAAAGAATATTGTAGATTTTTAATCAAAAGAGTTTTTCGGTTTAAGAAAAACGTGAAGGGTTCACGTGAAGATTTTTTCACGCGATAGAGAAAGTAGAGAATAGTGATCTATCCCTTTTTTTAGTTACACTCTCAAACATCCATTCATCTAGGGCCGAAGAACAAGTATGGAAGTTATAAAGAATCAAATAGACAAGTTTTATGAAGACTTCAAAAAACTCTATTGTATTTGAAGAGTTCGGCGAATTGGTAAGGGACCTTGGAATCGAGTTGAAATTGATGATGGTAAATGTCTACCGGGTCTTTAATTGAGTCAAGTCCTATGAATTGGGTTCTAATTACTAGTCGGTTAGGGTCAATATGATTAAGAATCTTTTGCTCATTTCATGGAATTAATGAATTTCTAGATGAGTAGAATTAACTGTCATTTTCTAAAATGAGATCCAAACGCATTGCACTTTACATATTCAAACATTTATGTAGTGACAATAAGAAATTTGACAATATAAAATTTAGTTATTTAGAATATATAACTTTTAGTGATTCACATAAAATAAGATGCGTGAAATTGTAATATATATATATATATAGCATGGATATTTGAACAGTATAGAAAGCAATTCTATTTCATCAAATTTCTGACTTTCTTAAGAAATGATTATATCATTATGCCATAATTTTATTTCAAAAATAAAATTTTCCCTAAATTCATGTAAATATCATGTTGTTAATGACATATATATATTATATAATAGGAAAAATTACACTGACACCCATTGTAGTGTGTTTAAAGTACACAAACATCCCCTCTATTTTCAAAAATTATACAAACCTCTCTTTTAGTTCACATTCTATAATAAATAAGTCTAATTCCTTAATAGAAAATTTTAACGGTAGTTAAACACCGTAAATGTCCTAAAACACTCATATCCCTATTTAAAATTATTATTTAATCCAAAGACACATTAACTAAGTAATTCAATCAAGAATCATATCGAATCACGGAGCATTCTATTCATATACTTCGTTCAAATTTTGATACTACTATGGATTGAATTAAGAATGTTTTTGGACATTTAAGTGTTAATTTAACTCTTGTTAGAATTTTTTGCTAAGGAATTTGGCCTATTGGTTATATAATATAGTGTACATGGGAGGTCTATATAATTTTTAAATATAGAAAGGGTGTATATTAGATAAACTACAAGAGGTGTCGGCGTAAACTCTTCATCATTGTTATCATCATCTGATAATTTATAATAAAACGGAGTGAGTGTATAAAATATACTCAGTCAGAAAAATTCCACTTATATAACACTAAGCAACATTCACAATCGCGTACCAACATATAAAATACATATCATTCAGATCTTTTTTATAGAATTTGCTGGCCAACTTCTATTTGACCTAACCACCACACCCAGAACAAAGATTATTCGTCGATAATTGTTAGCTTGTGATGTAAGTATAAGTGACATTCCTCACAAATACAACTCCGCACCTTTAAAAAGGTGGAACAAGTTGTGAAAATGCATTCTCATAAAACTAACCAGAGAATATAATAGAGACCCTTTTCCTGAAGGATTAGGTAAACAAATAGACCGTTCTTTGAGGGCAAAGCAAACAGAACAGATGGTAGGCACATGATTCTAATGACACATGACATTTTCTTTCATTCATTCATATAACTTTTCTTTTCATATAACTTTTCTTTTCATACAACATATATTAAATTGTCAAATATATAACCTAACATAACAAATCAATGGCATAATTTAACATAACAAGAACAAAACAAACATCATAGAACACTATACATCACAAAACACAAATCGAGTCCCATTATCAATTTTCAGACAAACAATTCAAACATTTACATATGTAAATTTCACTTACCTCAAATGCAAATTAGCTCAAATATCAACTTCAAAATCCTTAAATTCAAATGAATTATAAACTCTTTAAGTTGTACTCGGTTTTGAAATTCAAAAATAACTAAACCAGAACAAGCACATCCACATGGACAGCTCTAATTCAGCATGGGCGGAGAAGTTGTTGCAGACAGTATAAGCTTTTTCTTTGTGCAAGAATCAGGGAGAGAGTTTTTCTTTTTGACTAACACACAAGCTAATCTTACATCCCTTCAAGATTAGAAGCTGAGTACTTTCTGTATGTGATTATGAAGAGGTTTTTCTATTTTTCGGTTTAAGTGATCAGAAATCGCTTCTTTGAGAGAAGTTATAATGGTGTGAGGAAGAAAAGGATTATTTGCTAGTTATGTGTAATTCTTTATAACATGTGATCTGATTAATGCATCAAGAGTTCTTGTTTTGAAGCTCTACACTAGATGTAGGCTGGTTAAAGCTGAACCAGTATAAATTGTCTCGAGTCATCTTCTACTTGGCTATCTTCTCTCTTTTCTAGTTTTACTAGTTTTATCAATTTATTCTTATTAGCATCCTTGAAAGTTTCTTCCTCATTTGCTGTTAAGTTTTGATTTAACTATGAATTGAGGTGGGTTGAGTTAGTCATAAACTCATTAGTGGTATCAGAGTTGTGGTTGGAAATCTAAGGAACTCGATTCAGGAGGTTTAATATCAAACTAACTCATGGCTGAACCAAAGGAGGAAATCTTGATTGAGGACTCTTTGAATGACAAAGATTCTTCAAAATAAAGCTTGAAGGAACAAGAAATTGATATTGAGCAGAAGTCAAATGTGATGAAAAGGGTCGATCAAGAAGAAGAAGGTAGTAGCTCATTAGAATTCAAAGAACTAGGCACACAGGGATTTGTAAAGTAAACTTGCTAGAAAGAAGATATAAGTTGGTACACAGTGAACATCATAGGGTCTACTCGATCTGAAGTAGACAAATTTGATGGAACATGGGACTTTGGAATCTAGAGAAGGAAAATTAAGGCACTCTTAGCACAACAAATAATCCTTAAAGCTGTGAAGAATCCCACCAAATTACCTGAAACACTCACTGAAGATCAGAAGTAAGGAATGCTCGAAACAGCATCATGTATCATTATATTGAATCTTGTAGTTAATGTGCTAAGAAAGGTTAATGAAGAAGACATAACAACAAAAGTATAGGAGAAACTAGAGTCTCTATACATGAAGAAGTCTCTCACCAACAAGATTTACTTGAAGGACAGATTGTTTGGATTCAAGATGGATACAGCCAAGTCATTGGATCAGAATCTTGATGATTTCAAATGTATGACAATCGAATTGGCCAACTCAGAAGCAAATAAAAAATTAACTGACGAGAATGAAGCAATTATCTTGTTGAACTCTTTACCAGACTATTTCAAAGATGTCAAAGCAATAATTAAATATGGCAGAATATCTTTGTCCCAAGAAGAATGTGTTTCAGCTTTGAGATCCAAGGATTTCGAACTTAAAAATGAAAAGAAGGATTTAGGTAAAAATTTGTATTCGAGGGGAAGAAGTGTACAAAGATCCAAAAATCCAAAAGGTAAAAGAGTAGAGGAAGTAGCAAGGGAATATCACAGTCAAAGGGAAAGAAGACAAACAAGAAATGGTTCTTCTGTGGGAAAGAAGGCCACTTCAAAAAATCATGTTATGAGTGAAAAAATAAGCAGAAAGAGAAGGGAAGTGGAGCTGAGGACTTAGCCGCAGTCACTGAAAACTTTAGTGATGGAGAAGTCTTTCCTGTCACCACTGACAGCAATGACACAGAGTGGATTCTGGATTCAGGTTGTACATATCACATGACACACATGAGAGATTGGTTTGCAAGTTTTGAGAAAACTGAGGGTGACAAGGTACTTATGGGAAATGATCAAACATGCAACGTGTGTGAAATAGGCTCTATCTCAGTTAAGATGTATGATAGGATCATAAGGACCTTGGAGGAAGTGAGGTATGTACCAGACCTTAAAAAGAACCTAGTTTCACTAGGGGTTTTAGATGAAGCTGGATTCTCGTACAAGTCAGAGAACGGTATACTAAAATTCAAAAAAGGATCTTTAGTATACATTAAGGGTTGAAAAGAAATGGTCTTTATGTAATGCTTGGGAGCACTATAACAGGTAGTGCATCAGTTGCAAGTAAAGTATAATTCAGTGAGGTTGAACTATGGCATATGAGACTGGGTCACATGAGTGACAAGGGTATTCGGATTCTAAACAAGAAATGACTCCTAGGAAGGAACAGTCTACCTATTGACTTCTATGAGCATTGCATCTTGGGAAAGCATCACAGACTCAAATTCAACACCTCAAGCCAACAATCATCAGAAATATTAGACTACATACATACAAACCTATAGGGAAGAGCTCTAATTCCAACTCATGGAGGTAACCAGTATTTTCTCTCTTTAGTTTATGATTATTCTAGTAGAGATTGGACTTATTTGTTAAAAAAGAAAGATGAAGCTTTCGGCAAGTTTAAATAGTGGAAAGTCTTGGTTGAAACTTAGTCAAATCATAAACTAAAAACTCTTAGGACAGACAATGGTTTGGAGTTCTGTAACTCTGCTTTCAATTAGTTCTCTAGTGAAGAAGTTATAATGAGATACAGAACTGTTAAGCATACTCCACAGCAAAATGGAGTTGCTGAAAAAATGAACAGAATTATCTTAGATAAAGTGAGATGTATGCTTGTAAGTTCGGGTCTGAGTAAAAAGTTCTGGGGAGAAGCTTTCACCACTACAACCTATCTGATAAATAGAAGTCGTTCTAGTGCAATTGAGTTTAAAACACCAATAGAAAGATGGAAAGGGAAGTCTTCAAAACTTAACCATATAAGAGTGTTTGGTTGTGCAGCCGTTACAAACCAAAAGAAAGGTAAATATGAACCCAGAGTAGTGAAATGTGTGTTTCTTGGTTATAATCAGTAGGAATGTAAGGTTTAATGAGGCTGATATGCCATGTTATAAGAAAGAATTCAGTCTTGCAGGTTCTAACACCAAAGGAACTCATAAAGAAAAGGGAATTTAGTTTGAGGTGGAGATTTACCTCAAGCCAAATAGATGAAGCTTAGAAGAGAGACTCGCCTGAAGATCAGAACCAACTTGAAGAAATTGAAACGTAAGGATCAACATCTGAAGCTAACAGACCAGAAAATCCTCTAAGGGATTACAACTGGCAAGGGATAGAGAGAGGAGGCAGGTAAAACCAAATCTCAAGTATTCCCAAGCAGACTTGATTGCTTTTACCTTAATTACAGGACAAATGGTAGAGAACGAGGAACCTGCCTCTGTAGAGGAAGCTTTAAACAACAAACATGCAAAGGAATTGTATAGTGCAATGAAATATGATATAAGATCTTTGCACCAGAATCAAACCTGGATCCTTGTCCCAAAACCAAAAACACAGAAAGTCATCGATTGTAAATGGATATTCAAGCTATAGGAAGGAAACACCTATTCAAATTCAGTAAGGTATAAGGCAAGGGTTGTAGCAAAAGACTTCACATAAAGAGAAGGGATTGAGTACAATGAGATCTTCTCATCAATGGTTAAGTATAAGATAATTAGAATTGTTTTAGCTTTAGTAACTCAATAGAATTGGGAACTGGAACAAATGGATGTGAAGACAGCATTCCTTCATGGAGAGCTTGAGGAGACCATTTACATGAAACAACCAGAGCATTTTGAGGTAAAAGGAAAAGGAAAATGGTTTGTCAGTTGAAGAAGTCTATCTATTGTTTGAAGAAGTCACCAAGACAGTGGTATATGAGGTTTGACAGCTTCATGGAAAAGGTAGGTTTTGAGAGAAGTTGTTATGATAGTTGTTTATATTTTGATTAAGCAAATAATGGAGAAATGGCATTCTATCTTCTTATATATGTTGATGATATGCTCTTGGCTTGTCATGGCGAGGAAAACACAATTAGAGTGAATAAACTCCTAAGTGGAGAGTTTGATATGAAGGATATGGGTAAGGCCAGAAGGATTCTGGGAATAGACATCGATAGGGACAGAAAGAAAGGATAGCTCAAGTTGTCAAAAGATTGTCAAAAGATTCAACATGGAGTAAGCCAAACCTGTCTCAGTCCCTTTGGCAGCACATTTTCAACTTTCAGCTCAATTATGTCCAAAGAGTGAGGCTCAAAGGGAACAAATGGACAAAGTACCTTACTCAACCACAGTAAGATCTGTAATGCATACCATGGTCAGTACTAGGCTAAACCTAGCACATCCAATTAGTGTGTTAAGCAGGTATATGAGTAATCATGGAGAAGGGCAGTAGAAAGCAATGAAATCGTTACTAAGATACATCACTAGTACCTGTGATGTAGGGTTGATATACAAGAGAGAATGAGATAAAGTAAACTTAACTGGTTTTGTAGATTTTGACTTTGCAGGTGACAGAGATAGAATGAGATCTACTACATCATATGTGTTTAAGTTAAATGGGAATTGTGTTAGCTGGAAGACACAACTTCAAAGCACAGTGGCTTTGTCAACCATAGAGGCAGAATACATAGCAACCAAATAACCAGTCAAGGAAGCTCTTTGGCTTCAAGGTTTGCTAAAGGAGATTAAAGTCCTACATAACACAGTAACCATCTTCTCTGACAGTCAATTATCCATACATTTAAGTAAGAATCTTGTCTTTCATGAGAGAACAAAACATGTTGAGGTCAAGTATCATTTTGTTAGACATGTTCTAGAAAGAGAAGAGGTGCTCTTGGAAAAAGTCTGCACTGATGACAATCCTGCAGACATGGGAACCAAGGTAGTGAATTTTAAGAAGTTTAAACATTGTTTAAAACTTCTTAGAGTAGATATTGGATGATAGAGAAAGAGGTGGAGCTTCAAGTACAAGACTAAGATACACTGGGTGATAGTCTTTTTCTGTTTGAGCTATTATGATAAAGGTAGAGATTGTAAAGGTTGATCACACTAGCTCGGGTGGTGCAGAGTGTTGCAAAGGTTATTACACTAATTAGTCCAACAACATCATTTAGATGCAAAGAAGGATAAATAACTAAACCAGAACAAACACTGCCACATGGACAACTCTGATTCAGCTTGGAAGAAGAAGTTATTGCAGATAATATAAGCTTCTTCTTCGCATGGGAATCAGGGAGAGAGTTTTTCTTTTTGACTAACATACAAGCTAATCTTACAGCCCTTCAAGATTAGAAGCTGAGTACTTTCTGAATGTGATTGCGAAGAGGTTCATCTGTTTTTAGGTTTGAGTGTTTAGAAATTGCTTCTTTGAGAGAAGTTATAAGGGTGTGAGGAAGAAAAGGATTATTTGTTGGTTATGTAATTCTTTGTAACATGTGATCTGATTAGTGCATCAAGAGTTTTTGTTATGAAGCTCTACTCTGGATGTAGGCTAGTTAAAGTCGAACCAGTATAAATTATCCCGTGTCATCTTCTTCTTGGGTGTCTTCTCTATTTTCTAGTTTTACTGGTTTTATCGATTTGTTCTGATTAGCATTCTTGAAAGTTTCTTTCTCATTTGCTGTCAAGATTGGATTGAACTGTTAATTGAGTTGGGTTGAGTTAGTCATAAACTCATCAGTCATAAAACATTTTCATTCTATACATAGAAATAGTATTTATTTTGTAGGAATGCAAAGATGCCTCAGTATACCAAGTGTATTTTTTTCACATAAAATACATGTATAGGATGTCCTAAACGTAAACTCTCTATCATATAAAAAATCAAACCATTCCCAACCATATTTATAAGATGAAATTAAATAAAAACAACTTACCAATATCAAGTTTTAAAGTTTCGAGAAAACGAAGGAGCTTCCACAAGGTCGCTAATTTGAGAAAATAAAATCAACAACTGAAATTTTGTTTCCAGGGAGTTGGGGAAGGACATTAGCGAATAAGCAAACAAATCAAGAAGAATGGAGAAAATAAAAGGCCAAGGTGAAATAGATGTGTGGTGGATCATAGATAGAAGGAAGGAAGAGAACAAATATTCCAAGGAGTCAATAGAATGCGGCTCAAACAGGGCAGAGAAAATGGGAAGAAATTTAATCAAGGTAATTTTCAAAAACAAAAGAACTAAAGTTGGGACTAGAGTGATCATATGCTTATAAGGGAAACCGGTCTTATGAGCAGTGGAGGGTGGTTAAGTGTTTGATTGAGTGAGTGGGTGAGTTGGTTAAAATTGAGTTTTGAAACTGTCCCTCTCCTTTAATTAGTAAAAATCGATTCTTTAAAAATAAATAAAGAAATAAAATTCCAAATAGTTTGCGGAAAATTTGATTTTAAAACTCCATAAAATCAAAACTTTAAGAGATATATATTTTAGAATATGCAATCAATAAGGGACTAAATTCAAAATGAATTAGTCATCTTATAAATTTTGAAGAAAGTATTTTTGGATTGCATATATATACATACACATAACTTTTATAATGATAAAAATATATATAGCTATAACATACATTATTTTAATAAAAACTAGTCATATATCATTCTCGATATTACGCATATCTTGCAAAACCACTTAAACAAAAAAAAATTTATAAGCATGATTACTACATCACAAAATTACTCTAACAGTAATTAAAATAGTAACAGAAAATGTCAGGTCTGCATGAAGAATTCGACGAATTGGTAAGGGACCTTGGCTGGAGTTGAAATTGATGGCGGTAAATGTCTACCGGGTCATCAGTTGAGTCGAGTCTTATGAATTGGGTTCTAATTACTAGTCGGTTATGGTTTATATGATTAAGGATGTTTTGATGATTTCATAGAATTAACAAATTTCTAAATGAGTAGAATAAAGTGTCATTTTTCTAAAACAAGATGTGTTGCACGTTATAGATAGAAATAATTGTGTAGTCCCAATAAGAAATCCAAAAATATAAATTGTAGTTATTTCATATATTATAAGTTTTGAAATTGTAGTATATATAGCATGTATATTTTAATAATATAGAAAGTTATTTTATTTCATCAATGTTGGACACCAAAATTTTAGACCAATCACAATTCACCACGTCAAAAGTTAGTGGGTCCATAATTAATCAATCAAAAGTTGACATGTGTCATCTTCAAAGATCAATCAAATTACGCCAAGTGTTAACAAACGATTGGACAAAGATTTATTTATGGCAAATGAGAAAATGCCATGTATCTTAATGACACAACACGTCAAATAAAACAATGACATGTGTCATCTTAAATAGGCAGTAAAATTTGGCCACATGTTACTAGGGAAGAAGTTTTCTCACAGATAAATATGTGGGAGTCTGATTTCACAAGGGAAGAAGTTTTCTCACAGATACAAAAGCTATTAGAAAATGAGAAGAAACTCTAGAGTTCGTAAAAAAGAATTTCAAGAATTCTACAAGAGTTTCATCTCAAGTTCAAAACGTTCAAGCTACATAACAAGTTTGATTGATTTCTAAACAATCTTGAAGCCTAGAGATTCAAGAAAAATCCATCCAAGTCTTTTACAATCAAGAGCGTAGAAGATTCAACTTTCAATCCGAGAAATTATCTATCAAACATGAAATTGAAGTTCACTATAGGAGAAGAATTGAAGAAATAATCTTTGTAAAGAATTCATAAACAACTATTGTACTCATCAAAATTATCAATACAAAAATTATATTTGTCCATCAATTTTCGTTGTTCGATTTTCCTAATAACGAAATTTATGTGTACAATTTTTGACACGCCAGATGGGACATCTCTACCTATCATATCTTTCTTCTTTTAAATTTAAGTTCTAAGTTTCTTACCATCATCAAGTTCAATAACTTCAAAGAAATCTTCTTGAATCACCAACTTTGTTGATGTTAAAGAATCAATCATCATTCCTGTTATTGATCAAACTATGATTTCAAACAATGCCAACCAGATATAAATGCAATGAAATACTTCTTCAGTGGCTCGATGACTCGAAGTCACTTGAGAAGTGTTGGTCTTCAAATTAATCAGCAATCTTGGTCTGCATACCAAAAGCCAGAAAAATAACCAATCAACTCTTTGGATTTGCTTGCTGGAAAAAGTAACATTACTCATATGAAAGTCTTGAAGATTTGGGGACAACTCATCATACTATGTTGGTTCGGAGGCTATGTTCGTCCTGATGGTTGATGCCACTACTGTTGAAGAAAAGCTCATTGAGATGGAGTGAAAGATCTCTGCTTTGACAAAGATGGTAGAGGATAAAGACATGCAAATTGCTTTCCTCATGAACAAGTTAGAAGTTGATGGCGAAACAAGTGGAACTCCGTAACATCCTCAAGGTTTTACCAGAACTAAGATTGCTGAAAATAAAGGTAGAGGAAAGTGTGCACAAGAAGTTCATCAAACATATGAATCTCCCACAAATGCTTCATTATTTTTTCAACAATGTAGGACATGATAATGAAGTATCCAAGCTTAGTATGGCGGTCCATCTCAGAATTCCCTTTCGCATTCGAAACCTTATACAATAAGAATTGATAGCTTGAGGATGCAAATGGAAACCAGCCTCCCAAGTTTCAACAATTTGATGGAAAAGGTAGCCCGAAGCATCACATTGCCCATTTCATTAAACCTGTGAAAATATCAAAGCACGGGGGGATCTTCTTGTAAAGCAGTTCACACATTGAAGAGAAATGCTTTTGACTTGTACACTGACATAGAGCCAGAGTCAATTGACAATTGGGAACAACTTGAAAGAGAGTTTCTCAATCGTTTTTATGGCACTCGTCGCACTCTTTGCATGATGGAACTTATAAATATCAAGCAACAAAAAGATGAACATGTAGTTGATTATATTAACTGGTGGTATTCTCTAAGTCTTGATTGCAAGGATTGTCTATCTGAAATTTCTACAGTTGAAATGTATATTCAAGGAATGCATTGGGGACTTATGTACATTCTTCAAGGGATAAAGCTACACACATTTGAAGAGCTCACCACTCCCGCTCAAGATATGGAATTAAGTATTGCTACTATAGTAGTCAAGAAATGTTTGTGCTTGATTGAAGAAGAGAAAAGTGAGAAATAAAGAAGTGAAAACACCTAAGGCCTCGACTAATGATTCAATGGTTGTGAATATTGATTCATTGAAGATCTTGGGGAAACCTAAGGAAGATAAAGAGTTTGAGAGTCATGAAGGAAGAGAAAGACCTCGGTTAACTTTGAAGGAGGGGGTAGTGAAAACTTACTTTTTTCCAGACTCTGATATGTTAGATATGCTCGAACAACTCTTGCAACAAAAATTGATTAAATCATCAGAGTGTAAATGGCCTAAGGAGAGTGGGAAGGTAAGCGATCCTAATTATTGTTAATATCATCGTGTGATTAGTCATCCAATAGGAAAATGCTTTGTTTTGAAGATACTCATTCTAAAGCTCACAAAGGAGAGGAAGATTGAACTGGAGATCGATGATGTAGCTCAGTTTAACCACATTGCGATCGTCAATGGGGAAATGTGTTCGAATCAGTGGCATCACGCGGTGGAGGCGTGGTGGTTTTAAAAAAATGAAACATTATTGATTTATAAAACGGAAACAATTGCGATGCGACAGTTTCAAAAAATAAAAATCTTTTAATGAAAAACACTTTTTCTCATCGGAACGATTATAAATCTATCCATTAAATCTAAGACATAAAAACATATTAATTATAACTCTTGCAGTCTATCAAGCATCCTTGCAAACAATGAACTTGTAATCTCACGAACAACAGACTACAAGATCTACACCAAAATCTTCCAAGTCAATCATCAAATACAGTAAGACGTGTGTAGGCACGTAGAATAGATCAAATACACTTTTATGCCTCTAGATGTACTCAACACATGAGATATAGAGATTTTAGAGAGAGATAGAATAATAAAATTCACAGAGCTTCGATTAACAATTAATCGATCAGATTGTTCATGTAGCTTAAGATAGCTTGTGATTGCTCTCTGAGGCCACTTGAACATTGTCAATATGTATCTTCTAGTTTAAAGGCCCCTTCAATTTTATGTAAATAATAAATTATTTATTTAATGTGTCATTGTTGTGAGACCCACTGCAATTGGTGCACCATTGTAGTGTCGTGGCACTACAGTGTGCCACGTGGCACTACAGTAACTCATGTTAATCTCTTATTCAAACATCAGAGACTGATATGGGTGAGTCTAATATGTCATGTGGTAATTATCCTATAATTTATTATTTATTTTAATTAGATAAATATCTAGATATCAGTTAGATCAAAATTAATTTATATGATCTCTCGATCAATTATATTATCCGTTAATCAAGAGATTAGATAAATCAAATCAAATTATTATCTCATAATGATTTGATATTATTTAATTTCATATATCAAATATTATGTCTTACTAATCGATCAACATTAAATTAATCGATATTTTATTTATTTGTAATTTCTGAAATTACAATAAATAATATTATTAATTAATTCTTAATTACATATAATTATCTCATAATTATGTACTTGCTCTAGAAATTTAATTTCTATCACAAGTTAGTCATTTTCTCATATCCTGAAATATTCACACCTTAGACTGTGTAGTACAAAGGTTACTTGGGAGCCATGGGACCATAATTCTTAACTCCAATAAACCAGATTATTAATTAAATAATCTTAGTTATTAATTTCATTATTACTCCACTATAAATATGGAATTGCACTCTTAGTAATTACAGAATATATTTATAGAGTATTCTTGTGAAGTCCATTGATATAATCACTTCACGTAGTCTTGTCCTCCAATTATTGGTTCGTAAATTAGAGCTTATCAAAATTAACGTTTTACCCTTCTAATTATTTCTTGATCCTTAGATAGCATTAATTTACTAGTGAACGACCAATTTATAATCATATTATAAATTTGAGCTCAATAATCATTTAGTTTCAGATTAACACTTAAGGAACCAATATACAATCCCTTAGAAAAATTTAGATTCCAAATCTTGTAAGATCATGTTTCGAGTCATCTATATCGCTGAATCTCCAAAATAAAAGTCACAAGTATGTTTTAGAAACAAACTTTAACGAATGAATCAAAAGATTCAGTAGACATGCATGAGAATTCATCACTACTTAGGATTCAGACTGATCTACAGATGATCATTAGTTTAGATGTGTATTAAATCTTTATGATAAACGGTAAGTTAATAAAGATATTAATCAACATCGATCATGTTCTCTATAATCTAATTATATAAAGTACATTCACTAAGATATCTATCCACATCAGTGATCTGCATCTATATCACACGCATTCATAATGGTTAGTGAACTATACTAGCGACCATTCATTAAAATTTCCAAACTTTAATATGTTGTGGACTATTTTATTCATTATCTATGATCTTAATCCTCTCGTACTTATACAAGATCATAGTTTCATTGATGAATATGGATTTTTCAAATATTTATATACATAAACTATTTAACAATAATTTAAAAGAATAATTATAAAAAAAATGTAATTCATGATATTTCATATTAAAATTGTCTAAAACGCGCTTGAGGGCACTATGTCCAACAATCTCTCACTTGCCCTAAAGTAAATGTGGTATCTCTCTTAACCACATATTTCACACATGGCTCTCAAATGACTTTATAAGAAGTGTCTTAGTAAAAGGATCAGTTAGATTCTGATTTGACACTATTTTCATAACACTCGCATCCCCTCGATGCACAATTCTCTTACAAGATGATATTTCCTCTCAATGTTCTTGCCCCTTGTGAATCCTCAATTCTTTGGAATTAGCTACCTCGCCACTAGTGTCACGGTACATGATCAATGGCTTATCGATATTTGAAACTACTTTCAGATCAATATAACACTTTCTGAGCCATACCGCTTCTTTCGCAGCTTCACAAATCGCTATATATTCATCTTCCATATCGGAATCTACAATACTGGATTGTTTAATACTTCTCCAGACTACAGCTCATCCACCTTGGGTGAATAATTATCCAAACATCAACTTTTAATTGTCCCTATCTGATTGAAAATCAGAATCACTACATCCAGTGGGGTTCAGGTCTCCACTTAAATAGACAAGCATATGTTTTCTTGTTCTTCGAAGATACTTGAGAATGTGCTTTACAGCAATCTAATGTTCTAAACCAGGATTTGATTGATAACGACTGGAAATTCCTACTTTATAATAGATGTATGTCTCGTACACAATATTACATACATGAAACTACAAACAGCTGAAGAATAGGGAAACTTTCTCATATCATCTTCCTCCTAAGGTGTCTTAGGACACTGCTTCTTGGAAAGGATGATTCCATGTCGGGTCAGTAGTTGACTTTTCTTAGAATTTTCTATAGAGAATCTCTCCAGCACCTTATCAATATAAGATGCCTAAGAAAGTGCAAAGAGCTTGTTCTTTTTATCCCTTAGAATTTGAATGCCTAGAACATAGCTCGTCTCTCCCAAATCTATCATTTAGAATTTCTCAGCTTACCACTTCTTTACTTTCAACAAAGTTTCTACATCATTCCCAATGAGTAGAATATCATCTGCATAAAGAACTAAAAAATCATTCTCTTATCTTTGATGTATTTATAAACACAAGCTTTTTCAACATTTTACTCGAAGCCATATAATTTAATAATTTTATCAAAGGTAAGGCTATAAGATATTACTGCTTGATTTAATCAATAAATGGATTTAAACAACTTGCATACTTTCTGATATTTCTCCTTTTTCACGAACCCTTCTGGTTGCATCATATAAATGTTTTCTTCAAGATAGCCATTTAGAAAAGTTGTCTTGTCATCCATTTGCTATATTTCATAGTCTAAACATGGCTATAGATAAAAGCATGCAAATGGATTTTAGCATGGCAACGGGAGAGAATGTCCCTTCATAATCGACTCCTTCCCTTTGTGTATAGCCTTTGGCTACCAGTCGTGCCTTGAAAGTCCTCTACTTTCCCATTTACACCTCTTTTCTTCTTGAAGATCTATATACATCCAATGGTCCTGACATCTTCAGGTGGATCTATAAGTTCCCAGACAGAATTGGAATACATCGATTCATTTCTTGGTTTAGGGCATCTCGCCATTTCTTCTTTTCAGGATCTTCCATCACCTCTTTAAAGGTTAATGGATCATCTTGATAAGTGTTAGACACTAGGGCATGTGCCTCTAGCTCATAGCGAATAGGTTGTCTTACAACCCTCCCACTACGGCGTTGCACCGGGGGTTTCCTGAACAAGAATGGTGATTTCTATGGTTTACCGTTTATTAGTTAATGATGAAAGTGGTCTCATCTCAGCAGATGCTAATTCTTTGAGAGCTACTCTGCTCCGAGGTTTGTAGTTTTTCATATAGTCGTGTTAAAGGAAATTGGCCTTTGTCGATACAAACACATTTTGATCTTTGTGACTATAAAAGTACTTACCTCTTGTTTCTGGAGCATAGCCAACAAATATACACACTTGAGACCTTGAGTCTAGCTTTCTAGTCTTGGTTCTAAGAACTTGAGCTGGACACACTCAAATATGAAAATGAAGTAAACTAGGTTTAGAGTCATTCCATAACTCTAAAGGTGTCTTGCTTATAGACTTAGAAGGCACTACATTCAAAATGTAGGTTACTGTTTAAAGCGCATAACCCCAGAATGTGAGTGGTAGTGATGAGTAGCTTAATATTGACCTAACCATATCCAATAGGGTTCAGTTTCTCCTTTCTCAAGTATGATTTTTATTGTGGCGTTCCAAGTGTTGTGGGTTGGGATAGAATGTCATACTCTAGTAGGTAATCCTCGAATTCTAAATCCAAGTATTCACCACATATCTGATCGAAGTGTTTTCAAAGATTTACCTAATTCCTTTTCAGCTTTAGCTTTGAAGTTTTTAAACTTTCCAAAAGTTTCAGACTTTCTATACATTAGATAAGTATAACCATATCTAGAGTACTCATCAATAAATGTGATGAAATAACACATCTAGCTTGTACATTGATCGGTCCACAAACATCATTATATACTAGCTCAAGTGGTTCTTTGGCTCTTTGCCCTTTTCTGTGAAAGGTCTCTTGGTGATTTTACTCTCTAAACAAGATTCACAAACTAGAAGAGTCGCAACTATTAGTTCTCTCAAAGCACATGCTTTATTAACCAATTTAATCTATCTAGATTAATATGTCTCAACCTAAGATGCTGTAGATACGTGTCATCATCATGAGAAACTCTTTGTCGTTTGTTTCATTTAGGATTTTCTACTTTAAACAATTCTGAATTATTTAATGCACGTTCAATCGGTTTAAGCATAGCAGTCCGTTCAAAACTTTTGCATGACAAATATTGAATCCATTCTTCAAAATAATAAACTGATTATTAATAATAATTGTTCATGCATTAACGATAAAGAAATCAAATTTCTCGAAAAAAGAGGAATAAAATAAACATTGTACAAAACAAGAAAATTATTCTAAAACTTAAACAAACTATCCTTAATGTTTTTGCTGACATGAGTGCTCCACTGCCAACTCTCATTATCACATCGTCATCGACCAGCTCCCTTAACGAATCAAGAATCTGCAATGAAGTACATACATGGTTAGTGGTTCTAGAATCCAATATCTAGGATGACAAATCATATTCCACTAAACAAGCTTCAAGTACAAGTAAATCACATTTACCTTTCTTTTTCAACTTAAAGAGATACTTGCTACAGTTTCTCTTCCATTGACCTTCAACTCCACAACAGAAACATTTTCCCTTAGTTCTTTCTTTTAGAGTTGTTGTCTTTCTTGTTCTTCTTGGTCTTTAGGTGACTTCTCGGATTTCTTTCTTTTCTTATTCTTACTTTTTTCCTCACCATTGTTCTTCTTCCTTTTGTTACTATTAACAACAGTGGAAGAAAGTTTTTACTCAGTAACATTTGCATCGCCCTCTTTAGTCATACTTTTGTTGAGTGACCCAAAAGTCTGCAGCTCTTTCAACAATGGAGTTTTGTCGAAATGCAACTTGCTAATAATATCAATTGTAGTCCCTGAATCTATGATCCAACCAACATATTTGTCCCAAAAGTTTTTCGGTGCATCATCAGCCAGCTCTTCAGAACATTCCTCAGTAAAGACAAACTTGTGGTTCTCACATATTAACATCAAATTTAAATTTTATTTCTATATTATAATGTTATCACCATTGAGTTTTTTCAAGTGAAAGAAAAGCAAGAATGGGGTAGCGCATGGTAGACATATTAATAACTGAAAAATAAAATATACATCATTCAATATAATTGTAATAAGTATAAAAAAAAAATTAGAAAGTAAAGATGAAGCATGAATGCAACATATCAAACATATAAACTTAACAATTACTAATCCACAATAATACAACCTAAAAATTAATGTGTCACTTTAAGATCGATCAGATTAGTTTTATACTATCAATGAGATGTTCTCATCCGTATTTATTAAAACTTAAAATATCTCATATTTTCTCTTTTAACAATAAGGTATCGCTGATTTGGTCAAACCACAATTATCCACTCAAAGCTTAATTGTGACTTTGTAATTGTAACCCATTATTTTGAATTTCATGCTTGATTTAGAATATGCTGCATTAGGATCGATCAAGTCTAAACTACATCACTTAGTCATATCTTCTTATGAAGTTCAACCTTGATATTGATACAGTTTAAAACTTTTCTTAGGAGTGTAAAACAAAGTCATCTCGAGATCCTCATTGTATCTCATGGTGTTGTATTAATAATAGAGACCATAAGTTATATTGATATGTCAACCTTCTCCCACTCACTATTTTATAATTGATGTGTTTCTATTTTAACTAAACAATTAATTACAAATTAATTACTAGTTAAAAGAATGTAAAATTAATTATTGATCCAATCTAATTGATCTAAATTCATATAACATTTTAAAGAGTCTAAGTCAAAATTAGGTGAACTTAAAATAAATATTTAATTACATTCATCAAACTTTAATAAAATATTTTTAATAAAGTTGGTTATCCTAAAGGTTAAAAAGGCATTTAGATTGGTGTGATTACCAAGTTTAACTAATTAAAACTTAACAGTTTACATGTAATTGATTTCACAATATATTTCATATAAACACATTAGAAGAGTCATAATCAATCATGTTTCTATTAATGAGATGCATGATTAAATAAAATTATGTGAGGTTTCATGTATGACATGTGATCGACTAATGCATGATCATATTACCAATCATATTAATAAATATTTATTCAAACAATTAAATAAATAAATGACAAATCGAGTGACTATTGAGTATTTCTAAATTACAATCTTTGAAAAATAGAAATAATTACAAAATGGATTTCAAGAATATATATTTCCAAAATAGCTCCTTCTCCACCAGAGGTCTATCTTCATAATCTTCAAGCTTTTATCAAAACCCTTTTAATTAGGATAAATTATTTTTTAATTAAATAATCTCATTAATTATCCTTTTAAAATTAATTGAATTTGATAGTTAAAAAATAATTTGATGACTCATCAAACTTGGGATAAACCCAATCAATTAATTAATTTTAATTTTTAACCTTGGGTCAAAATGGATAATTATTCTTTTTAAATTCAAAAGATAAAAGATAAGATTAAGGTTATCGTGAAATATCACAGGGATAAGGCAACACAGTATCACATACCCTGGCAATCACAACGATTTCCATTGGCTGTCCATCCACCACCGGCATACCTCACGGCAGCGCCACTACCGGCGGCACTCTATCGCTGGTAAGCCGACGGCGCCAGTGCCGGCAACCACTTTGCCGGTGCTAGCACTGGAACTCCTTGACAAAGTTTCTTTTTTCATTTTTCTTCTCTTTGTTCATCTCGTGCGTTCTTCTTCTTCTCTCATGAGCGGAGTGATTACATCATGATATTCAAAATAAAAATTACAAATATTCCTACGCCATGATTGGCTTACACAAGATCTAAGAAAAATAAAGAATAAAGCCTAATCCAAAAGCCACTACACAATTAACTATTCATCGTCATACATGCATTCAAAAAACAAAACTATCCATTGATTCATACATATAAACACATATAATGAATGATGCAAGAAACCCACAGAACATTTAATGTATACATATATAAAGATCGCTCTGATATCAATTGTTGAAATCGGCGACGTCGCGTGGTAGAGAGTTTTAGTGATTTTAAAAAAAATTAAAACTTATAAAATGAAAAATAATTGAGATGCCACGGTTTCCAAGAAATAAAAACCTTTTGATGAAAAATAATGTTTCTCATCGGATCCATTATATATATACATTAAATATAAGACATACAAAAATATAAATTATACCTCTTGTAGTCTATCAATCGTCATTGCAAACAATGAACTTGTAATCCCACGAACAACATACTGTTAGATCCACACTATGATCTTCTAAGTCAATCCACAAACACACTAGGACCTGTGTGAGAATGTAAAATAAATTAAAGATATTTTTCTGTCTCTAAATGTGCTCAACACATGAGATCTAGAGATTTAGAGAATGACTATTATGAGATAAAACTTTGAGAGAGAATAATAGAACTCACAGAGCTTCGATTAACAATTAATCAATTAGATTATTGACTTAGCTTAGGATAACTTATGATTACTCTCTGAGGCCAATTGAACATTATCAATATGTATCTTCTAGGTTAAAGCCCCTTCAAATTTTTATGTAAATAATAAATTATTTATTTAATGTGTCATTTCAGTGGGACTCGCTGCAATTGGTGCACCATTGTAATGTCGTGTGGCACTACAGTGTGCCACGAGACACTACAATAACTCGTGTCAATTTCTTATTCAAAAATCAGAGACTGACATGGGGGAGTCTAATATGTCATGTGGCAATTATCCTATAATTTATTATTTATATTAATTGGATACATATCTTGATATCAGTTAATTCAAAATTAACTTATCTGATCTCCCAATCAAATATTTTATCAGTTAAGCAATAGATTAGATAAACTAAATCAAATCATTATCTCATAATGATTTAATATTATTTAATTTCTTAAATCAAATATTATGTCTTACTAATTGCTCAAATTAAATTAATCAATATTTTATTTATTTATAATTTCTGAAAATTACAATAAATAATATTATTAATTAATTCTTAATTAATTAACTGCATATAATTATCTCATAATTATATACTTGCTCCAGAAATTTAATTTATATCGCAAGTTAGTCATTTTCTCATGTCCTGAAATATTCACACCTTAAACTCTGTAGTACAGAGGTGACTCGTGGACCATGAACCCATAATTCTAAGTTTCAACAAATCAGATTATTAATTAAACTCTTTAATTAAATAATCTTATTTATTAATTTCATTATTACTCCACTATAAATATGGAATTACACTTTTAGTAATTACAAAATATATTTATTGAGTATTCTCGTATAGTCCATTGATATAATCACTTCATGTAGTTATGTCCTCCAATTATTTCTTTGTAAATTAGAGCTAGTCAAAATTATCATTTTACCCTTCTAATTACCTCTTGAACCTTAAGTACCATCAATTCACTAGTGAACGGCCAATTTATAATCATATTATAAATTTGAGCTTAATAACCATTCAATTCTAAAACTAATACATAAAGGAACCAATATACGATCAATTAGGGAAGCTTAGATTCCAAATCTTGTAAAATCATGTTCTCAGCCATTCATATCACTGAATCTCCAAAATAAAAGTCACTAATCTATTTTACAAACAAACCTTAATGAGTGAATCAAAATATCTAGTAGACATGCATATGAGTTCATAACTACTCAGGATTTAAAATGGTCTACATATGATCATCAGTTTTGATTTGTATTAAATCATTATGATAAATGGTTAGTTAATAAAGATATTAATCCACATCAGTCATGTCCTATATAATCTAACTATATAAAGTACATTCATTAAGATGTCTTTCCACATCAGTCGTGTCCTATATAATCTAATTATATAATGTACATTCATTGAGATGTCTTTCCACATCAGTGATCTGGATCTAGATCACGTGCATTCATAATGCTTAGTGAACCGTACTAGCAACCATTCATTAAAGATCACTTACTTTAATATGTTAGGGACTATTTTATTCATTATATATGATCTTAATCCTCTCATACTTATACAATATCATAGTCTCATTAATGAATATGAAATATATATATATATATATAAATTATTCAATAATAATTTAAAAGAACATTTATAAGATAAATATAATTTCATCAATTTCATACTAAAATTGTCTAAATACATGCTTTGAGGGCACTATGCCAAACAAAATGCATGTTTAATCATCATATGGTCTTCCAATCGAACATGTGAAGTTAGTCCAATTCATATCCTTTGAACCAGTGGCCATTCTACTTCCATCAAAAGTTAAGTAGAAAGAGAATAGTAGATGTTATATGAAGGGCGATGAAGATGATGAAGGATGGACCATTTTAACTCGTTGAAAGTGCAAGAAGAATCAATTTTTGTCAGCTAGACATTTTCATCTTGAGAGAATTCAGAGAAAGAAAAACTTGTAACCATGCCCCAAGGAGAAGGTTATGAAGAATCAAAGGTCGTAAAAAGTTAAAGCTAAAAGTAGCGAGGAACATATACCAGGACATTGATTCCCTATCTCACTCAAAGAATATTTTCCAAGAGGATTCTTTAATGAAGAGGGGATTGAGATTATTCTGGTACTTTCCTGCTTCCCGATTTAGGAAAATGAATGAGAATGTTGATTCTCTCACAAACTATTCTGAAGCAATATCAAAGGTTTGGCTAGAAATAGTAGTTAAATACAACTTTTATCAATTGTTACATCTTCAAAGAGAAACAAGAGAAGCACTCATTAAAGCTTTATGTTAGCCAGATGAGTGTAATTTACAATTATCATTCTCCCAAGAACCAAAAAGCGGTGAGCATTTTATCCACCTCTTACTCATCTTCAATAAATTCACATATGAAGACTTGTTATTAGGCTATAAACCTAATAACCGACCATTGTTTGTGTCTGGCTACATAAGAGAGCAAAAAGTTACCCAAATACTGATTGATGGGTAACGGGCAATAGGCATGATTCGACTAGATCTTGAAGTTGTTGAATTAAAACCAAACATGTTATTTCATGTAATCGAATCCAAGACAACCTACAAGTTACTATTAGGTCGACCTTGGGTCCATAGCAATGGGGTGGTGTCGTCCACTTTGCATCAATGCTTGAAGTACTACTAAAATGGTGTAGTACAAAAGGTTGATGTTGATAAGAACTCTTTTATAGAAGATGAGTCTCACTTAGCTGACGCAAAATTTTACATGGAGAACAATTCTGTAAAAGAAGTTATGTCGACATAAGTTCCATTTATGGGAATAAAAATCCAAGTAGAGAAGGACTAATGGAAACAACAGTTGAAGAGTGTTTATCGAATAATCTACAAGATAATGCTCTTATGAACCAAATAAAAGATGAAGTTGAAGTCGCTACGACAATCTCACAATAAAAGCAAACAACACCCTTATCAGCTATTTCACCTGTACTACGATACATCCCACTATTGCAACGAATGCGACAATCACCATTTACGAGTGTTTAAAATCAAAGAATGTAGAGGTTGGTGGTTTTGAGGTCTTGAAAGAAAGTCATATAATGCCTTTCGCAAAGATAACTAGCCAAGTCATTAGCAAACCATTGAAAGGCTTCGTTCGACCAGCTCAGGGGGAAATAGAGCATGGTTCTCTTCCTAATAAAAAGATAGATGCGAGCTTTAACCCCAAAGCATACAAACTCCTAGCCGAAGCAGGATATGACTTTACAGATCCTGAGGCTGTGAAAGAGTGAATTCAAAAGACATTGAAGGAAGAGTACATGGGCATACTGATACATAGTATAAAGTTATAAAGGAAGGCCATGAGGTACCCACAACATGTATATAATAACCAAGACAAAGAAAAGTGTGCAATACGTCACTGTCGAGGAAGAAGAAGAAGAAAAAGAAACTAAGTAAGAGGCATAGAGAGTCATCGTCTTTGATCACATTAAAGCTCTGGTTGAACGCACTTCAGTTTTTAAAAGGTTGATTATTTCTCACACAAGAGGAACTCAAGTTACAAAAATGAGAAATATGCCTGTCTTCAATCGACTTAAAGGATCAAGTACAATAGTAAATTCCCAACGCAAGTCCAATGATGGGGTTGTGAACACTTCATGTGCGATAAAAGATAATAAAGAGGTAAATAGCAAGGTGCCTTCAAGAATGAAGTGATAATCATCTGTCTCCATAAATATTGAGGGGCCCCTAAAAGTAAGATGACGAACTATGGTGTTTACAAGTACGTCACAAGAGGAATTCAAAGAAAAATATTTTACAAGTACAAATTACCATGTCACCATTGAAGATGGTTCAGGCTCTGAAACAACTAATGATGAGGTTGTGGAATCCTCTCAAGTGCTAGAAGATGGTGGACAAACTACCATTGATGAGCTAAAAAAAGTCAACTTAGGTACTTCAGAGGAGTCGCGCCCAACCTTTGTTAGTGCACTTCTTACACCCGAAGAAGAAGAAGAAGAATACCTTAAGTTTTTGTCAGAATATAAAGGTGTCTTTGCTTGGAGCTACAAGGAAATTCCGGGCTTAGATCCAAAGTAGTCGTTCATAATCTGGTTGTGAAGCATGGAGTTGGCCCGTCAAGCAAGCACAACGTCACTTCCAACTTGAACTCATCCCTCAACTAGAAGATGAAGTCAACAAGATAATTGAAGCTGACTTCATTTGTGAAGTTAAATACCCTACATGGATTGAAAATAGTGTCCCCATGAAGAAAATGAATGGACAAATCTATGCTTGTATTGACTTTCGTGATCTCAACAATACATGCCCAAAAGATGGCTTTTTGTTGCCTATAACAGAAATAATGATTAATGCGACCACTTTCCATGAAGCACTATCATTTATGGCGGGTCTTCTGGCTACAGCCAAATAAGAATGGCTCCATAAGATGAAGAGTTGATTGCCTTCAAACTCTAAAAGGTATCAACTATTATAAAGTCATGCATTTTGGATTGGAGAATGATGGTGCTACATACCAACGAGTGGTGCAGAGAAATTTTTATGACTTGCTCCACAAAAATGTTGAGTGTTATGTTGATGACTTAGTGGTGAAGATGAAACAAAGGAGAGACCATTTGTAAGATCTACAGCGGACCAATAATGAGGAACGGGAAAACCGTTTAGAGCAAGATGGACAAGATGCTGGGTGTAAAAATTCTGAAATCAGCAGGAATGTGCAGCATGAGGATAGGGAGATCCAGTCTTAAAACCACGTAAAGGAGATGACGGGAAAAACACGTCTACCTAAAGCCATAACGCATTTTGCGGTAGAAGAGATGCTGGAGAAAAAGAAGATAGAGATGAAGAAGCTGGGGAGTACGAAAAAAGTTGACCTCAAGTCATTTATCCATTCTCCATTGTATCTGGAAATTCTAGATGCCCTGGCGCCTAAATTCAAGTGCTACAAGGGGAAATATGATCTAGTAGACCACCTCAGGTGGTTCAACAAGTAATGACATTGTATCAACATAAGAACTAGTTGATGTATGAAATGTTCCCTACTAGACTAGACGAGAGCATTTTAAAATGGTATCATTCACTTCCTTCTAATTTGATTACTAACTTCACTGCTATGTCTTCAATCTATTTGGAAAATTATTCCATATACCATTCAATGATGGAAGACACAGAATACCTTCTAACCATCTCAATCAAGAAGGGAGAGTCTCTGCGGGAGTACATGCATAGGTTACAAGATGAAATGGCAAGGGTAGAAAGTTATGATGATCGAGTAATAAGAGTGGCTTTCAGATGAGGGTTAAATCCAAACTCACCCGTCTTTGAAGATTCGTCAAAAGTGAAACGACTATCCATGGCAGAAACCTTCCAACGACCATAAACTTATATTACGTTGGAAGAGGAAAAGAAAAGTCGTGGTTGAATAGACCAGTCCCTTTGACAAAGTAACCAAGCTACAAAGACAAGGATAAATATTGATCCTTTCACAAGAGTTATGAACATTACACGAGAGATTGTTTCTAGCTCAAGGATTGCATCGAGGATTTGATAAAGGATGGATACCTTCAACAATATGCCTATTGATGTTGCTCTCTATAATGAAATCTGGCAGATGGACGTCAAGACTATTTTTTTAATGGAAATCTTAAAGATCGCATTTATATGGCTCAATCATACCAGTTCATAGAGCAAGGCCAAGAGGGTAAGGTTTGCGAACTACTAAAATTCATTTATGGACTTAAGCAAGCATCTCGTTCGTGGAATATAAGATTCAACGAAACTGTTAAGAACTTCAGCTTTGAGCAGTTACTAGACGGGCCATGTGTGTATAAACTGATACAGAAAGAGAAGGTGATTTTTTTTGGTTTTGTACATGCACGATATTCTATTCATTGAGAATAATATAAGAAAATTGTCGATGTCAAGATTTGGCTTGCAAAGAAATTTGATATGAAGGATCTTAGAGAAGCTACCTTTGTCCTAGGCATTCATATCTTTTGGGATCAGAAGAACAGACAATCGGCACTGTCTCAAACATCTTATATTGATAAGGTGATGGATCGCTTTAGTATGTAAGACTCCAAAAAGAGATATCTCCCCTTTAGGAATGGAGTCAACCTCTCCAAGAAGAGGAAGACATGAACAAGATCCCATATGTTTCAACCGTAGGAAGTCTCATATATGCAATGTTTTGCACTAGGCCAGATATTTGCTACGCTGTAGGTGTGGTAAGTCATTTCCAATCTAATCCAGGACTCGAGCATTGGAATGATGTCAATCATATCCTCAAGTATCTTAGGAGAACGAGGAATTATATGCTTGTGTATTCAGTTACAAACCTAAATATGGTGGGTTATATCGACTCTGATTTCCTAGCAGACTAGGATTCTAGGAGGTTCACATCAAGATCAGTGTTCATCCTGAATGATGGAGCAATGGTATAAGGAAGTATCAAGCAATCTTGAATTACTTACTCTACCATGGAAGCTGAGTATGTGGCAGCTTGTGAAAATGCAAAGGAGGTTGTCTAGCTTAGGAAGTTCCTAGAGTTTGTGGAAGACGTTCCAGATGCTGACAAATTTATGACACTTTATTGTGACAACAGTGGGGCTACAGCAAACTCGAAAGAACCGAGAAGCCACAAAATATCCAAACACATAAAGCAAAAGTATCACCTCGTCAGAGAGATAGTTCAGCGTGGAGATGTTGAAGTAGCACATATATTGACGGTTAACAACCTGGCAGATCCATTAATGAAGACTTTAAGCAGTAAATTTTTTTATGGTTATATGGAGGGCATGGAGATACAAGGTTGTACACGCATACTTTAGTCCAAGTGGAAGATTGTTGAAATTATAACCATAGAGTGGGGTGTAATAATTATTTATGAGTAAATAATTATTTCTTTGACATTTATATATTACTGAACTTTTTAAATAAATGAAAGTTTTTTTTAATTAAAGGGTGTTTGTAACTTACTTAAGTCCTAGAGTTATTATCAACGTAAGAAGAATAAAGACCGAGTGGTCTTCCAGACAAACTCTTCTGAGATAGTTTAGATTGTTATTCACAATTTTAGGATCGACTGGGCAATCGAATCCAATTATGATTGGTAGGTTGAACCAAAGGATGTTGGTCTCCTAGCATTAGAGTGGAGACTCTAACGATTAACCTATACATGTTATAGAATATGTTGAAAAGACCAGTAATCAATTAGTTTAGAGAAAAGCCGTTTATATAGCATTAAATCTAATTGTTACAGTTTAAATGTATTTTCATAATTACCTTAATCCTGAGGTGAATACGAAACTTGACTTAGTTACTTACGATCTTTGATATACCAAAGGAGTGAGTTCGGATTACCGGACAATATCTCGACTGTTAGGATCATGATTCAACTATGTTGGAGTTGCCTGATTCACAGATATGTGATGGGTGTGTGAAAAAATAAACTGAGCTTGGTTCTCGATGACATGAGTCATTGAATAAGACATGATGATTTGTATGAGACAGTTCAACGATATGTCTTTCTTATTCAAAATCAATAAAAGAGTCAAGAAAATAATAACTAGAGAGTAAAATAATAATTTTACATCTCACTCATGTTACTGATATTCACGAAAGGGTAACACTATAAAATACTCTGTGGACCATGAAATATAAATGTTTATTTACACCAACAAAAAATGTAGCGCGCATGAATCGAGAGTTCTATCGGCATCAGACCTATAGTGGAATCGTACGATGTCATGATTAAATAGGTCGTGAATTTATGGAGATAAATTAGCTGGGTACTTGAATACCATACTTTTATTCATGTGGGTCCATTCTGTTTCAGGTGTAGCTCAAAATGACAAGAATGAGAAACAACAACAGTTGGACCAAAAACGTGTTTTGGACCAAGATACACTTCCATAACCCATATGAGATGGGTGTTATCACTAAATTAGTGAAAAGAAAAATTAGTGTTTATATTAATTATTTTTTATAATCAAATTATTAGATAATTAGTAAATAAAAGAAATTAATTAATTGATAGGGACCAATTTAATTCATCAACTTGGACTGATGAATCTGGACACAATTTTTGCTCTAGGGAAGATGTAAATATTGCACATCACAGCACAGTGAGAGGGGATATTTTTGGCTTTATCATATAAGGGATTGCATCATTATCCCTATTTCTAACACTATCTCTAAATGTGTTGATTATAAAATAAAAAAATTATTTCTCATCCCCACACATAGTTGCCGCAGATTTTAACAGATGGGGGAAGTGAAAA
This sequence comes from Datisca glomerata, assembly GCA_003255025.1. Classification (NCBI taxonomy): domain Eukaryota; kingdom Viridiplantae; phylum Streptophyta; class Magnoliopsida; order Cucurbitales; family Datiscaceae; genus Datisca; species Datisca glomerata. The sequence continues at coordinate 3,907,801 of QANY01008042.1, forward strand.
TTTTTGCAATAATTACTTCACAAAGTGGATTGAAGCAATGGCCGTTCATGCAATCAACCATGGATATCGTTGGACCACTTCCCATAGCAACTGCTCAAAAGCATTTTCTATTAGTTGTAATGGATTACTTCACATAGTGGATTGAAGCTGAAACATATGCAATAATTGAGAAGAGGAAGTTAAGGGGCTCTTGTGAAAAAACATACTATGCAGGTACGGGATCCCATGAGTATTCATCTCTGACAACGGGCTTCAGTTCACAAGAAAGACAGTTTAGGCATTTTGTGAAGGCTTAAAGATTATCAGCCAATTTTCTACGTCGTACTACCCGCAAGGAAATGACCAACCATGAAGATCAAATTGGATTATACTGGAAAGTTTGAAAAAAAAAGGCTAGAATCAGCCAAAGGAAAATGAGTAGATGAACTCCTAGCAATATTGTGGACGTACAGAACCACTCCCAAGGAGTCAACTGGAAAAACCCCATTCACTTTGGCATGTGCAACAGAAGCGATAATACATGTTGAAATAAGAAGTCCAACCATGAAATCAAGTCTCAATGAGCCTCATAATGAGAAACTAATGAAGGAAAACCTTGATCTTCTAGAATAATGAAGAGAAATAGCTCAAATTCAAATGGCCAACTACAATCAGAAAATGAGGGCTTACTTTTGAAAGAAGACTCAGAAACGGGGATTCCAGAAAGGGGAGTCCTGAAGAAAATCATGCAAACGGAAGGAAAGCTTGGACCAAATTAGGAGGGGCCATATGTTATTAGTGGGATTGTAGGCAACAGATATTATTATTTGACAGCGGAAGGCGGGAAAGACTTGGCCAAACCTTGGAATAATGCGCATCTAAAAACATATTTTGTCTAAATTATGAACTCATTATAGTGAATATTTTCCCGTGATGTTTTCCACAAGGGTTTTCCACATAAAATTCTTGGTGTCAAGTCTGTCTATTCTATCAAACAATGAAAAGAAACCAGGGTCATGGTTCTACAATGAACCTAAGTCCTTGAGAGTGGATTGCATTATAATGGGCATTTATTCTTTAAGGAAAATCAGGGTCATGCTTCTACAATGAACCTTAGTCCTTGAGAATGGACTGCACTACAATGGGAATGTGTTCTCCGAAGAAAATTAGGGCCATGATTCTACAATGAACCTAAGTCCTTGAGAATGGACTGCACCACAATGAGCATATGTTCTCTAGAGGAAAATGAGGTCATGGTTCTACAATGAACATAAGTCATTGAAATAGACTGCACTACAATGTGCATTTATTCCCTAAAGGAAACTGGAGCCATGGTTCTACAATGAACCTAAGTCCTTGAGAAAAGACTACACTACAATGGACATATGTTCTCTAAAGGAAACCAAGGTCATTATTCTAGAATGAACATAAGTCCTTGAGAATGAACTGCACTATACTGAGCATATGTTCTCTAAAAGGAACTTGGGTCGTGGTTCTATAATGAACCTAAGTCCTTGATAACGGACTGCACTACGATGGGCATCTGTTCTCTAAACAAAATCGGGGCTATAGTTTTGCAAAAATGAAGTCCTTAAGAATAATAGATCATGCTACCAAAAGTAGTTGTTCTCAAAAGAAAATTGAATCTTAAAGTTCTATAAAAATGAAGTCCTTGAGAACAGATCATGCTATGAAAAGTAGTAGTTGTTCTCAAAAGGAAATTGAAGTTTAAAAGACCTGTCTTGAAAATGGGAATCACTACATAAATGCAACAGAAAAGGATTTCAACAAAAGAGAAATTTCTAAAGTTGTTGGAAAAAGAAAGGTCATTTTTCATTTATGAAATGGAAATTGCTAAATTTGTTGAAATGGAAAATACAGAAAAAGGAAATTACAAAAATAAAAATAAAAAAATCTAAGAAATAATGATTGTATCATCAATGGTCACATCTTTGGTGGGGTTAATAATAGCATCTTCAACGGGGTTGTTAGTAGCAACTTTAGATGGATTAGTAACGACTTCAGGAGGATTTATGACAATATACTCAGTTGAACCATAAAATGGCATACTGTCATTGCCTCGTTTCTGTGATTAGTGGTACGCTCCTCAGAAATTTCATTCTATCTTTGCTTTGCGTCATCCTATCTTCCTATGGTAAGATCTTATTGCTACACGCGCGCGTGTACGACTCTTCTTTCATTCCTCATGCGCGTCATTTCATCTACTCATTTACATTGAGCTTTTAGCATTTTTAAGATATCTTTATCCTTTTATCCATGGTGTCGCGTTGTCATTGGCTTGCCCTTTAGGTAGATCGGATGTAATCATTCATTACGTCTCTTCCTATCCGTCCGTCGTTTGCCCTTCCTTTTTCAGACTGATGTCTTTTCATTTTCAAATATATTAAATGTTTTGAACTCGTGTTCGGTGTGCATAGCCTATATCACGTAGTAGTCTTCTTCATTTTTTCTTTTCATGCACATTCCTACCTTCTGTAATTCTTCCTTCTTCCCTTCTTCATCTTTGTTGTTTCTCTTCTGTTTTCTTTTCTGCTCCATTATTCTTTCCTTAGTAGTAATGGAGGAGCATCCATTTAAGGTTACTATTCCACTAGTTAGAAATAGGGACGAATGTAATCGCTTACTAGCCCTTCATCAGGACATTTGCCAGCTAGACATAGTCTGTGGTTTCGGGGAAGCAATCCCTAAATCTAACCCATGTAATCCTCCTTACCATATCTCTCTAACCTTGATGTACAAAGTCTTAAGGTTAAAATGTCCTTTTTCTCCTCTTTTTCAATAGTTTTTTAGTACCTTCAACCTTGCCCCTTCCCAATCACCTACAGCACTTACAAGGTTCTTTTAAAGATTGAAGCCCCCGATTGGAGGCATAACTTGAATATAAGTGTATATAGTGAAAAGGCACGGACTGTCCCATTACTTAGCTCCCCACGTGAGTAAGAGCAGGGAGGGATAGTTACTAACCTCCCTAGTGGGGATGATGGCTAGGAGGAGGGTACTCTCCTTATAGGTGGGATCGGGGAGGCAACGACCACTAGGTCGTTCCTTGGATCTGGGCAGAGTTCAGTAAGTGGTCAGATCTCCCCTTCTTTCTTCCGCTTTTGCTTCACAATTATTGTTTTATTGTTGCTTTTATTTTTAAATACTGACAACATGTTTGTTCTTTTTGTTTTGTGCAAACAAAAACCTGAACAATAGGTTTTTTACTCAAAAAGACATAGTCGCGTGACTCCGTTCTGCCTATAGTTTCCCAGAACAAAATTGGAAGGACTTGTTTGATCCAAGGAGGGAGATTGAGGTTGTCGTTGCCTCAATTCCTGAAACGGAGACTATCATTCCCTCGTCATCAGTTTAAGACATCCCCTGGGCCATTCCTGTTGCTACTCACTTCCTCTATCGTGCTGAAGCGCCTAGTTCCTCTAACACCTCAGAATCTGAACGGGAGGAAGAAGACGAGGAGGAGAGGGAACGGGAAGCGAGGCGAAAATAGGCTAAGGAGGAAGCTCTGTTGTGCTTTGCCTAGGAAGAGCCTGAAATGTCGAAGCGTCTGTGAAGTAACTTTTGGTGGATGCCTGACGAGAACAAACGCCAGAAAATAGGGGTTGCCAGTTCTTTTGGTGTCGTCTAAGGTGATGTCACTCCCTATTTTCCCGCTTCCAATGTTATCCTCCTCTCTGTCATGGTCGATCTCCCTGTCCCTGTTTCTAAGGCTTCTCTTGTTTGGGGAAGACTGCCACACCCCCTCCCCCACAGGACAAGACGCCAACCTCTCATTCATCGGGTTCCCAATGTCTATCTGAGGAGATGGGCATTTAGAGGTGGCGGCGATACCCCTTAGCTCCACCGGTTCCCTCCAATGTCAGCTTCCTGAAGGACCCACATTCTTTACACATGGTCACGAAGTGGATTATGTCTGGCGTGGATGTTACTGTACTCCACCATATGTCCATCTACGATAAGGGCATCAGCCTGAGTCATACTCTGATGCAGGTACTTTTATTTCCTTTTCTTTTTTTACATCCTTAGTTTTTATTCGTAACTTCCTTACGAATATGTTTACTAACACCTACCACAATGGACTTTAAAAGGATATTCACTCTGTTGAATAAGAGATGGCTGGTTGGAAGAGGAAGGTGATGGAGACCACAAGGCTCACGGTGCCGTTTTCACAGAACGGGATGACATCAAGAAGGTGGAAGCTGATCTTCAACTAGTTGTTGCCCGTTTGACTTCTAAGCTTGATGCCGTTGTGATGAAATGGGCAAATTTTGAGGAGTCGCTCAGGGAGATAGAGAAGATTGTTGCGATAAGCAAGGAGAACTTGAGCATCGTCGAGGCAAAGTTGGCTGAGGCCAAGGAAGCTTTGGCTAAGTCACGCGAACGGGAGGTTGGACTCAAGGTCGAGTATCAAGCAATGGTCGATGAGTACGAGATGATGGCTTACACAACAGGCTATCGTGCTGCCAAGGCCGACAAGCCTCCCTGCATGTTACTTGTCTCGCTTCCTGGTGAGCCCGCTGACCCTGAGACCAAGCTTCCCACTTCAACTGAGGAGAGAAGATTGACACCAATGTTTTTACGTGGAAAATCCTTGTGGGAAAAGCCACAGGAAATGTGTTTCACTATAATGAGTTTTTACATTCTTTATAAAGAAGTAGTTCTTTCGATGAACCGCGTTCTATGATTTCTGCAACTCCATTCCTTCTCCTGTTTTCAGGTGGTGATAGCCGCTTCCTCATACTTTGCTGATGACATGTGGTCCTTCCCATGTTGGTCCAAGCTTCCCTTCCATCTGGAAGATTTTTTTTAGGATCAGATCTCCTGTCTAAAATTCCCACTTCCTTACTTTCTTCTGGAAATAAGATCACATTTTCTTATTGTAATGGGCCATTCTGATCAGGGTCGCTTCTCGTCTTCCCTCTAGTTCATCATGATTGTTTCTTAGGAGTTCTTCATTTTGTTGTTCATTTAACTCAGATCTGATGGTGGGGCTTCCAATTTCTATGGCAATGACTGCTTTTGTTCCGTATGCTAGCGTGATAGGGGTTCTGCCCGTCGTTACTCTAGGAGTTGTATTGTATGCCCACAAAACTATGGGCAGCTCTTCCACCCATTTCCCTTTATCGAACTCTAGCCATTTCTTCAGGTTATCAAGTATGACCTTATTTGATCTCTTTGCTTGCATGTTACCCTATGGATAGTAAGGTATGGAGCAGTGGTTTATGATTTTCAGATCTTAACAAAATATTCCTACTAAGTTCCAGTGAACTGAAGACCGTTGTTAGATACGAAGATCTGGGGGATCTCATACCTGCACACCAAAGTTTTTCTATAGGTACCCATTTACTTCTTCCTTATGAATTATGGCAAAGGCTTCAACCTCGATCCACTTAGTAAAATAATCCATTGCTGCCAATAAAAAAATGATTCTGGGCAAGTGTCATAGGAAGTGGCCCACCAATGTCCAGGGTCCACTACATGAATGGCCAAGGACTAGCCATAGTTTTGAGTTCTCTGGGGGCCATTTTTACTACGGGCGCGAAGTACAGACACTTGTCGCACCTTTTCGCATATTGTTTGGCATCCTGATGCATTCGCGGCCAGTAGTATCCTTCATTCATGACTTTATGGGCTAGTAATCCACCCTCAGTGTGCTTTTCGCATATGCCCTCATCAATTTCCGCTAACTCATACTGGACCACCTTTTCCCATAGAAACTTCAGGTATGGTATTGCAAACATCTTCTTATATAATAACCCATTAATCAGTGTGTAATTGGCACCCCATTGTTGCATTGTCTTGGTAAGAAGTTTGTCTTTAGAAAGAGTTCCTTCTTCAAGGAAGCAGATTATGTCGTCCTGTCAACTAGGTTCCCATTTAACTTCTACATCAGCCACACTATTTCACGGGAGTGAGATGCTTGTCTCCTTTAGATTTCCCCAGGGACATTCATTTTATAAGGGAAGCATAATGAAGATCCAAGATTCGCCAACGCATCTGTGGCCCATTGTTTATTCTCGAGATCTGTTGGATCTTATAATGATGTTTCATCTCAAGAGTTTCCATCTTAAGAATTATACAAGAGTTTCATCTCAAGTTCAAGACGTTGAAGCTACACAACGAGTTAGATTGATCTCTAAACAAGCTCGAGGCATAGAGATTTAAGAAGAATTCATCCAAGTCTTTTACCATCAAAAGTGTTGAAACTTTCAATCTACGAAATTCACTATCAAGTCTCAAATTGAAGTTCACTATAAGAGAAGAATCAGATGAATATTTATCCATCAATTTTCGTTACTCGATTTTTCTAATAACAAAATTTGTGCGCACAATCAAATTTATCACTTCTTAAGAAACGATTATATCATTATGAGATACTTTATTTATTAAAAACATATTAATTTTTCTCTGAATTCTTGTAAATATCATGTGGTTAATGACATCAATTTACATAATAGGGAAAATTACACTAACACAGCTTATAGTTTATATAAATTATACAGACACCCCCTCTATTTTTAAAAATTATACAAACTCCCTTAATATGTCCAATTTTTTAATAAAAAATTTAATGGTACTTAAATAGACACTGTAAATATCCTAGAACACCCTTATCCCTATTTTAAACTATAAATCCAAAGACACATTAACTAAACAATTCAATCTAGAATCATATCGAATCACAACATATTCTACTCATAAACGTTGTTCAAATTTTGATACAATTATGGATTGAATTGTTTAATTAACGTATCTTTAGACTAAATTTTAGATTTAGTTAGGGATAATGATGTTTTTGGACATTACAGTATTCATTTAACTCCCGTTAGAATTTTGCGTTAAGGAATTAGACTTATTTGTTATAGAATATAATGTACAGGGGAGGTTTATATAATTTTAAAATATAGATGAGATGTATGTGTTACTTAGACAAACTACATAGGTGTCAATGTAATTTTCCATACATAATATTAATTTTACAAATTTATGACAAAATAAATTAATATTCACTGAAAAATAAATACATTATATAAAAATATTTTAAATTCATATTTAAGGACATTTGCGTTTATAATTATATATAGGGTTAATATCCCTAAAACCTCATGCTATTTGACCCAAAATCACTTTATCCCTTAAATTTTAACATCTTCCTTATTGGTCCCTAAAATTTTTTCATCAATCACAAAACCCCCTAACCTGAAATATCGGACCAAACGCCATTTAATATGCCATATGCCTTGCACATGAACAAAAAAATCTCCATCATACCCATCCCTTCATCGATAAAAGAATCGACCCAAAATCACTTTACCCTTCTAAATTTTAATATCTTCTCACTAGTCTTGAAAGTTTTTTCATCCATCACTAAACCCCATTACCCAAAATATCGACCAAACGTCGTTTAATATGTCTTCACATATTACACTTATTATAAATATTAATTTTATTAACTACTTAAAAAATCTTATTAAGCAAATAAATTAAATGAAAAAAATGAAAACTCATAATTTATACTATATTTTAGGGGTAAAAAGAAAAATAAAAAAAAATAATTTTAATATAGTACAGATACGAGGATAACATGTTAAGTAAACTAAAATAGAGGGGAGTTTGGGGAAATCTTTCTGTTGAATTAAAGGTAAACAGATGTGGGGCTTATCTTGTTATTTGAAAGCGATAATTTAAGCATGAAGCACTATGTGGTATAATTGTCTGATAAGTAATTAAAAGTATGCCACTTTATCTCACTTTGAAATTTTTAATGCCGCATAAAGCAATGTTATGCACTAACGACAAGCGCATGTAGGCCCTTTCTATCCAGTAAAGTCCTACCACTGTTCTGCCTAAACCAAACCACCTCCGACTACTTTCACGTTGGAACATTCCTACTTTCCTTATATTTATGTTTTGCGTTAATTACATGACTCTACTTGTTCTTTTTATACAAATATTTATATAGATGGTTTATTTGTCATATTTTAATTTTATTTTCTCATCTCCTTTCTTTATTTATTTTTCACTTTGTATATTACACTCACAGTCATGATATCATAGAAGAATTCAATAGTTTAATAAATTATTTACAAATAATGTAATAATTTTGTATAATATTTTAAAATAATTTTAATGTGATTAAATAATTGATTCAATTTTAAATGATTAACTAATATAATAATTATTTATAAATTTTTATTTTATGACTCATTAAATATTAATAAATGATTATTAACTTAGTTGATCACTTAAATTGCAGTGGTAGAAAAAGTTTTTGGTATTCGGATAAAACCTAATCAAGTTGATTTTCCCATTATTAGTTTCAGCCAAGGAACTGCAAAAACATGTATTTCCAACATTTACCCTTACACTCAACCGTTAATTGCAGATTTAGCTAATTCCCATAATTTCCCGCTCTTTTCTGTACTAGTTGTCAGGTTGTTGTTCGTAATTTCATGAAACGATGAGGGTATTTTCGCAATCATAACGATCTTCACAGTCCAGCTCTTACTTCCAACCTGACGACACCACAATTTAGCTAAACGGCCACCTTTCTCTCGATTATTCGCTTCCAGTTTTTCCCGAAGCGTAGAATCGACGAGAGAGCGATTGCGAACGACTGAGCGGCTGAACGGCTGAGCGAGCGAGAGAGAGGGAGAAATTAGGGAGAGGTCTTTTCATGAGCAAGTGCGAAAGTGGAACGGATGGTGATCCCTGAAGCTGACCGTCACCGAGCCAGGGCTCGGCCGCCGGTCCAAGCTAGGGTTTCACTGAGAAAGTTACTCCGGGTGTCGTCTGTGGCTTGTGGAATCCAATTTGGATGGGCTTTGCAGCTCTCTCTCCTGACTCCCTACGTTCAAGAACTGGGAATCCCTCATGCATGGGCCAGCGTGATATGGCTCTGCGGACCGCTCTCAGGGCTATTTGTCCAGCCACTGGTGGGCCACATGAGCGACCGATGCACTAGCAGGTTTGGCCGTCGACGGCCATTCATTGTTGTTGGAGCGTTGTCAATAACCGTCGCCGTTTTGATCATTGGTTACTCGGCAGACATCGGGTCGTTGATCGGCGATAGAGGCACTGTTAAGCCAGGGGCAATTGCCACTTTTGTCGTTGGGTTTTGGATTCTGGATGTGGCCAATAACATGACTCAGGGTCCTTGTAGGGCTCTGCTCGCCGATCTTACAGGTAAGCCTTTGATGTTGTCTTTGTTTTGTGATTGTTCTTGTATCTAATTTATTGTTAATTAGCTGAATCAATTCTCTGTCTTGATCTTTTCAGAGTTTAGTTATTGTCGCCCGAGAATAAAGCAAATGTGTCATGGTTATTGGCTATTGCTTGTTACTGTAGTACATCAATGCGCTTGTTTCATATTAAATATAATGGATTGTTATGCCCTGTAAAATCATTTTGCTGCTAAGCAGCTAGATTAATTTGAGATTTTAAGTTTCTTTCAGGCACTACTCGGCCACATGAGGTTGAGAATGGTATGTAGTTTCCCATGAATAAAAACCTTGTAAAAGGGAAGAGAAAACCGTGAGGAAAAAGATATACGCAAATTTTTAAAGAAATTGCAAAATATGCGAGTTTCTTTGCCTCTTAGACATTTATACTGATTTGTACGTTTTATTTAAGCTTCCTTGGGTTTTAGTGAGTAATAGAATCATATCTTTACCATTCAAAAAGAATATGGACTTAATCATCCATCGACTCCTAGAGAGACAAGTGATTGGCGAGCGCCACATGCCAAGGATCTAGTTTATAGCGTAAGACACCCATTCTTAGAAAGAGTTATCATTTAAAAATGTAGATGTGTTTGTCGGGTCCTTTAGAGGAACTATATGAGCTGTGTACGCACTAACTATATTTTCCTTAGATACAACTATTCCACTAGGAGGACAGTGGTGCATCCTGGTCCTTTATAGGTGAACATCATGTCATTTTCATGTGATTCTCCTTAATGATTAGTCTACCTTTAATGACGATCTTATTTTGAAATCTTACCATAATTGACATTGATCTTTTGCTAAATTCATGTGTTTTAGGAAAGGACCATCGAAGAACTCGAGTAGCAAATGCCTATTTTTCACTTTTTATGGCTGTTGGTAATGTTCTTGGTTATGCTACTGGATCATACAGTGGCTGGTTCAAGATTTTTCCATTAACTCTTACCTCTGCATGCAATGTTAACTGTGCAAATCTCAAGTCAGCATTCTTACTTGATATCGTATTCATTGCAATTACAACATATTTGAGCATATCGGCAGCTCAAGAATCACCATTAGATCCAACTGACAGATCGGCAAATATTACTGAAGAAGGGCCAGGACCGTCAAGCCATACTGAAGAAGCTTTTCTCTGGGAGCTGTTTGGGACATTTAGATACTTCTCAGCATCTATATGGGTAATTTTTTTTGTCACTGCTCTAACCTGGATTGGGTGGTTCCCATTTCTTCTCTTTGATACTGATTGGATGGGTAGAGAGATTTATGGAGGCAAGCCGAATGAAGGGCAGAATTACAGTACAGGGGTAAGAATGGGTGCACTTGGTTTGATGTTGAATTCAGTTGTTCTTGGAATAACATCGGTTCTCATGGAGAAGCTATGCAGATATTGGGGTGCTGGTTTTGTGTGGGGGGTTTCGAACATCCTGATGTCTCTTTGTTTTCTTGCCATGCTAGTTGTCACATTTGTGGCAAAGAGAATTGACTACATAGGCCATAAGCTACCTCCAGATGTCATTGTAGTAGCTGCATTGGTGATTTTTGCAATTCTTGGTATTCCATTGGCAGTAAGTAGCTCAATAATCCTAGTAAATATGATCGTTGTGTTCTAGTCTTTATTCTTGGAATACACATGTTTAAAAAAGAAAAGAAAAGAAAGATAAATAACACACAAACATAGGCTAAGGGAGGGAGACCCCAAGAACCTTGTGACTCGTGGCCATTAAAAGAGCAAAGAAGACTAACTAGAACTTGTTGTTGGTATATTTAAGATTTCTATTAATAATTATTATACATACTTTTTCTCGTCATTGTCTTCCTTACAGATACAACTCAATTTTTCAATTGGATTGATGTGTTGGAATACTTTATTTTCAGATCACTTACAGCGTTCCATATGCCTTGATTTCCACACGTATTGAGTCTTTAGGGCTTGGCCAAGGTTTGCATGCTTTAATGTCATAAATATTCTTTTTCTGGATAAGTAGCTGCAGGATTGCTGATATTAGTATTCATTGTTGTAGGGTTATCCATGGGTGTTTTGAATCTAGCAATTGTTATCCCACAGGTAAATTTCGTACTACATATGTTCTCAATGATTTTTTCTCATCTATCGGAGTCCAAAGTGTCACGGTTAAACAAAACTTAAGTTCACATGTTAACACTATATTAGTTACGGTTTCTTTTGTTTCCCTCCTAAGTAATGAGATTTAACTTGTTGATACGTAAGTTTAACTTGGGAGGAATAATGATGAGATATCACTTAAACCTATATCTCTCGTCCTGGTACCATGTAAATCTTTTCTACTTCCAAAAGCTTACTTCGTGTCAGCTGTTTTAACTTTATAAATCTTGGCTGCCTCCTCCCATGGCCTAGCTTGAGGGGAATGTGCAATCAGATTCACAATGATGGTTTAGTAGGTCATAAAGCATGTACGTGCCTTGAAGCATTGTTTTTGTAATAAGCCTGTGCTTCCCAGGGAATAATGCTTAACAAAATGGAGGCCGATTCTTACTTTTTATGTAGCCATTTGAGCTACCTCACTTACTATTATGCCGTTAATGTACACTGTCGAGTGGCACTTATTGTCGTTGTTTAATTGAAACAATAAACCTTTATCATATAATTGAAGCCTGGTCCAACGTTTTTGTCCATCAGACTGCAACTTGAAGTTGTTGGTTGTGTTCCTAATATTTCATTTCATTTAGGTGTATTCCACAATGAAATGGTAGTACGAGCTTTCAGCTTGGAGTTGGGGATTCGGGGGAGGGTTGGTGGTTGTTGTTAGCTAAGAAAACATAATAGGGTTTCTCAAACTTCATAAAATATTGATATGTAAAATTGAAAATCTTAGGATTCTGGTTATAGGAAAGAATATAAATTATAGTGTTCCGTAGACTAACACACATCTAATTTTTTATCCCATTCTCATATCATTATACAATTGGAGACTGCAGTTTCCACCTAATATGTAGTTTTCAGCAAATAGACGTATGCATGAGATGGTTAGAGTGGAAAAGATTCACCTAAAGTATGTCGAGATTAGGGTAGTGCAAAGGGGAGAACAGGTATGGTTTGTCCATGTTGGGATGTGTCCCACATCGTATGGCGTTTCCTCGTTTGTATTAGTTATCAAGCTTAAATTCCATAGATCACAATACACAACAGCTGGAGTACGGGGCACACAAATACATAAGAGACTTACTACATGACACACTGAACAACATCTGGACTAGTCATTTTACTACGTAAAACCCAAGTGTTCGCGGAGAGGTACTAAAGCCTAATAACCAGTAGAGACCAGGGAAAGCGAGGAAATATGGGACGCATTCCAACAATCTACAATTAGATTGTCCAAGAAAGGAAAAGGCAAGCACTTTTTCAATGCTAATTATGGAGCATTAACTGCAATTATTTGCCCCATTGTCAATTGTGCTCGTGTGAATTTGGCCCTTTCGGAAGCAGACCTTTGAGCAAGCCGTTTGATGGACATGAGATTAGGTTTTCTTTTTTAGCTGTCTTAAATCCTCCAGTATGCAATTTACAGTAGGTCAAGGGAGAAACTGTTGGGTAAGAAGAACCTAGGAAGTTTGACAAGCCATAAGTATGCACATCTAGTAGTGAAATTTCCAACGCTTTATATTTTATTTGTTCAATTAGATAACAAAATATGATGTGCAAGTTGATAGGACCATTAAATCCAAGCATCCTGATATTGACAATTGCATAACACAAACATAATTTATATGCTGACAGGCCAAGATATTCAATCCAATGGTTTAGCTGATAGAATGTGTTAAGCCTCGAAGTCGTTAGTATTTATGTTTATTCTGTAACGATATGAAGGCCTCAGTAATAGAATGGGGTTTAATATATTGGAGTAGCTGGGCATGAACTCTATATACTTATAATTTCACTGGAAATTGAATGATGATAAAAATGTTTTGACACTTGGATGCTTAAAGTTTTACTTAGCTGCAAAAAAACTAAGTCTCCATATCTCAATTTTCTTATCTTTGGGGAATGGAGATGTTACTGGAGTTTTGTTGTAGCTCTGAAAGTGTAAAGCATGTAACTTGTATATAATAAATGTCTTTTAGTGCTGTGTTGAAGATAACACTTTTAAAATGCGCTCTACACGAGCATGAATTATCCAAGATCACACCAGAACAAGTTGTTATTGTTGGCCCATCTAGAATGTGAAAGTGTCTGTATCACCCCAGAAAAGGTGAGTACGGTGGGGTTGGGTTTTGCAATAGAGAAACAATGTTACGACTTGTGAGGCGTTTGGTAGTTCGGGCTTATCGGAGAGCTCATTTAAGATACTTGATTGTCTGATCATTAATCTTAGGAGAAAGAAGATTACATTTACATGTCTGATATACCTAAAAATGATTGAATATGCGATATTGGCAAACTTTAACCTAATTTCCTAATATTTTCTGATTATGAAAATTGTAAACCTATCAATTCCTTCTGTCTAAGAATTTTTAGCTGTTAATGTGCTCTTGTTATTTAGTAAGGGATTACATCCTAAAATAAAATCCTAAAGCGGACAAAGAATTGTAGTGTTTGTGGCAAAACCCTATTGTTTGCCTGTCATCCAATTTTCTACTGTTGTAAGCACCATTAAATGATAAAATTTGTATTCTGAAAACAGGTTGTGGTGTCCCTTGGAAGTGGACCATGGGATCAGCTGTTTGGTGGTGGAAATTCTCCAGCCTTTGCTGTGGCAGCAGTTGCAGCCTTTGCAAGTGGACTTGTTGCTATCTTGGCTATCCCACGGTCTCGTGCTCAGAAACCCAGAGCCCTCACATGAGGTATTCAGTTTCATCTGTTTTCTGGCCACGTGTTATCGACTTAGATAATAGTTACGGGCAGCAAAATCTGTAAAAGAAAAGCCATTGGTCCTCATATTAACAATTGTTAGTGAAAGGTTTAGCCTATAGAGGATATATTCTTTCTCCTTTTTAAGTTTTCAAATAATTGAAAGGCCTGGTTGGTGCCCATCTTTTGTTCTCATCATGCATTTGATCTGGAAATCCCAAATTTAGTACTTCACTTAAACATCCTAATGTCAGCTTTAACCAATTTCTCAAGCGTGTAAAACTTTGACAGTTTCTTGATCTATAGTTCGTTAGACTTGTACCAGATTATAATAATATCTGGTCAGATTAGTGAAGCACTGGACCTATGATGAAATACAAGCTAGTGATTAAGAACAATTTGGTGGCTGCTCAATGTTAATAATACCATAGCTGTCACGAGTGGCTGAGTAAGACAAGTTACCTGTTATCAGTGGGGAATTTTCTTAAATGAATAGCAGTCCCACCTTCTAAAAATGTTGCTTTATCGTTAATTGCCATCGAAAAGTAGGTGAAGCATGAGCTGTGGATTCCGAAATTTCTACCAGGAGTACTTCCTTACCAACCAAGATAAGTTGCAGCTGATTGAGAATTATTCGTTATGAAGTATCATTTTCTTCTTAAGGCAAAGCTGATTGTACGTTGGTGGTTCAACCATGAAGTAGAGAGGAATATCACACAGTTTTGAGTATGATTTTCTTTTGCTGTATAAATATGGTGAAAATGTGCTTTGTGGCCGACAGTGAATATTTGATTTATGCTGATTGAACCCTTGATAGGGACATCTTTTATGCTTGAAGAAAAGCCCTGAATGATTTAAATGAAAAGCTTCCCAATAAAAAATTGTTTATAAAATTTCTTTTGTCGGTTCTTAATCAGAGAACAAATTATTGTGTTTATTAAGCAGTAATGGTATGTGCAATTCCTGTTTGGAATGTAATATTCTCTTATGCAATGTCTGCTTAAGTCAAAAGAGACCTGAGAAGTAGATAATTACTTAAAGCTATTTGTTGTTTTCAATCTCTTATGCAGGCCAAAGAAGCAGTCATATTACTAGTTTCTCTCTCTTTTTTCCCTTAAACATGACTGCATTAGATGTTTCCTGCCTTAATGAAAGGCTGAGGAAATGATGAAATTAACAACTGCTCAAATTCAATAGCTGAACCCATGAAACTAGTAAGAATACATTGCATATGTATATGCATGAAGTCAGATATAAAGAGATGGGTATCAGTGCTAGTCATGAGTTGTTCAGAATCTTCATATGGCATCCAACTTTTTCATTAAGGCTGTGTTTGGATCACAAAAGGCATGAGGGAAAGGAAAAGAAATTGTAGGGAATTTCATTTTCATTGCTTGGCATTCTGTTTGCGTTCTTTGCATTCTGTTTTACTCTCACTTTTTTTTCCTTCATAATTTTCAAGATCCAAACAAAGTCTAAAAGATTGAAGAAGAAAAGCCTGGTTGGAGAGGGACAGAATGGGGTGAATTTGTTCCAGTGTATGGTATGGACAAAGTCTAATCATTAATCGATGTCAAAATTCTAACAATGTCTTGTCAAGCAAATCGGTTTATTTCTCAAAACTTGGATTGGTTAATAATGTATTTTCCAATGTGTCATGATTCCAAGAAAAAATTCTGTCTGATCTCCACTATAACAACTTGATGCGAATTGGGTTTTATCTGATTGATGATGAACGTACAAGTGCATGGAGCATAAAAAAATCTGATTCTAAAACATGTCAACTTCTCTTACTACAATTCCCCATTGGATCTACATTTTAAGTTGGACCCACTTTCCAATTAAAAATTTTCCCATATTCCAAACAGGTAATGTAATTATCAATCCAAATAACCTAAACCCACATAGCTTTTTTTGTCCACCGGTTGGTTTCTCTTTGACAAACACCTTTCACCCTACAGAAGCTAAGAGAGCTAAAGACACGGTGAAAACTGACATTTGGTGGGTTTGAGTTGTGGGTTTCAGAGAAATAATATCTTATACAAGGAAACAAAGGAAAAGTGAGCCAAAGAAACTCTGTTTTAGACTGTAAAGGAAGAGAGAAAAAAAGGGAAGAAAAAGTTACTGTTCTTTGGGTGTCTGAAGGGTTTGATAATGGTAGGGTTGGCTGTACTCTGTTGTTTCAGAGACAGAGTCACAGTTCTCTCTCTCCTACAAACAGACAGAGTCTCATCTTTGTTGTAGTAAAAGGGATACATAATAAATGGTTGTAATTGGAGCACGTACATTGTCTCTGTGTTCCCCTTCTACCATCTGCCTCTTCTTCTTACAGCCATATTCTGTCATCTCCCCCCATTTACACCACTTGTGGTCCCATTCATGACATAATGCCTATCTCCTCCATAACCCCATTATTCACTTTTCTTTTAGCAAAAAGCAAACGGAAAATGATTAAAACAAATCAACTTGTTAGCTCAAATTGTATGAATTTTTTTTAACAAAAATAGTCGAAAATGATAGAAGTAATTAATTTACCAAAATAATGTAGATGTAAACATACCGTTTACATTATCACGGTCATTTTTTAAAAAAAATTCTGATAATTTTTAGAGCTGGAAAGTTGATCCTTCTTCAAGTACTTGGAAAAAGGAGAAAACCCCATCAAGCATATGTGAATGACTATTAAAATTATTAGATGTTAATTAATGAGTGTTGAAGGAAGTAAATGCGTTGTTTTATTAGAATTTTGATTTGAATATAGGAATAAGATCTTAAAAAATCTCAGAAATGGATCACAAAATCCAACCAATTCTGCTCCACTTTCAAAGATAAACAGTTTCCACCACAAAATTCATATACTAAATTATCTTAAAAAAATTCGTGACCATTTACCTCTCTTCACTTTTTTCTTTTGCGAGAAAAGAAATATGATTAATTCTCGGAAAAACAAAAAATAGGGCCTCAACCAGATTTTACAACGAGCTTGTCAGTGAATGTAATGGTGTTTTAAAGGGTTGTAGACAGCTAAAAAACGACATACTCAGAGTGGGTTTTCCACATGGGTTGTGCTTCTATCTAACATGCATGGCAATTTGACCATGGCTACTTCTTTATAACATGCAATTTTTTTATTTTCTTATTTTTATTTTTATTTTTTTAGATTTTTAATCCATTTATCCCAAAAAAAAAAAAGAAAAATCTATTTCTCTCTCTATATCTTCTTCCACTCGGGATTTCAAGATAAACTTTCTTTATCCTTTTTGGGTAATATAGAACTTGGTAGAACTCAAGTAAAGAAGTCATTTTTATTAAAAAAAGATTATCCATTGAATTGGATTATTATTTTTATGTGTGTTATTTACCGAAAGCAGAGTAAACCCACTAATTAACAAAATGCCAAACTTGTAGTTATCAATTTAAATCAAATAATTAGAGATTAAGGTGGTTAGAACTAATAAATACCCAACACCAATCTCCCATTACCAATTCTTAGCTTTACCATCTATTAAAGATAAGGTCCAAAGACTGAACCAAATAGAGTGAGTGGTGAGGCTCTTGTTCTTCCTCTTCTAGCAACTCCACTCTAAAACTTTTCCATTTTTGTTAAAGGATAAAGAGGCATTTTATTTTATAATAAAAAATATCTATAATAAGTGAATATATACTTGTCATTTAATTTATGGCATAAACGTATCGATGAAGACTTGCACTAAATTTACATATAACAGTGCATGCAGAAAATCACGAAATAATTAAAAACTGAATTAGAATTTTTTATTATTAATATTATCCTTTACAACAATTATTTTTATTTCTTTTTTCTTCTTTTTTGAGAAAGGTTAATTGGCTTTCCTTATTCATTTGGTTGGAAACTTTATTTTCCCTTTTCTTTTTGCATTTTACATGAAAGGACGACACGTAGCAGAGACACAAAAAAAGGGATCAAGTTCTTACATGTATATAAATCCCTACTCAGTCTTACCCTTCTTCCCATATTCCCACAAACAAAATCACATAAATCACAAAAAAAAAAACACCCCAATAAGCAGAGTCATATACTCTTCTCATTTCATCTTGATTAACCATTATATTGTTCATTTCTTAATTTCCTCTTTAAAATCTCCATGTGTAACCCAAAACCATCTTCTCCTTCCTCATTTCTCTCTTCCAATCGAACCCACTTCATGAATCCCAACAAAGACATGGATATTCACCTTGATGATCAAGAAGAGCTTCATAGATGGCCAACTCCTTCTGAGGTATAACTAAAAAAAACCCCTATCTTCACAAAAAAGATATTAAGAAATCCAGGTTTGTGCAAGGAGTTCATGTTCTTACGGTGTAATTTTTCTGGTTTTTCAGGCATTAGAAGAAATGAAAGCAATAGGAAAAATCTCAGGGCCAACAGCCATAACGGGTCTGCTTCTGTATTCAAGAGCAATGATTTCCATGCTTTTCCTCGGCTATCTTGGGGAGCTTGAGCTTGCTGGTGGGTCCCTCTCCATTGGCTTCGCTAACATCACTGGCTACTCTGTAATTTCTGGATTAGCCATGGGAATGGAACCTATTTGTGGTCAAGCTTATGGAGCTAAACAATGGAAGCTTCTCGGATTAACACTTCAAAGAACAGTCCTTCTACTTCTTACTTCCTCTGTTCCAATCTCCTTCATGTGGCTTAACATGAAAAGAATCCTCTTATGGTGTGGCCAAGACGAAGAAATCTCCTCAGTTGCTCATAAATTCATTCTCTTCACCATTCCCGACCTTTTCTTCCTCTCTCTTCTTCACCCACTTCGAATATACTTAAGAACACAGAGTATCACAATGCCATTGACGTACTGCTCTGCTCTCTCTGTTCTTCTTCACGTGCCTTTGAATTTCCTCCTGGTCGTCCATTTCAAAATGGGTATTGCTGGAGTTGCAATAGCTATGGTTTGGACTAATTTGAATCTCTTCATCTTTCTCTTCTCCTTCATTTACTTCTCCGGCGTTTACAGAGATTCATGGGTTTCTCCGGGGGTGGATTCCGTTCGCGGTTGGTCTTCTCTGCTTTCTCTAGCGATTCCCACTTGCATCTCCGTCTGCCTCGAATGGTGGTGGTACGAGTTCATGATTATGCTCTGTGGATTACTTCTAAACCCTAAAGCGACAATCGCCTCCATGGGTATTTTAATCCAAACTACTTCTCTCGTCTACGTCTTCCCTTCGTCACTAAGCCTCGGCGTCTCGACGAGAATAGGGAACGAACTGGGAGCAAATCGCCCGGCCAAAGCTCGGATTTCGATGATTATTGCACTAATTTGCGCGATCGCGCTAGGGCTAGCGGCAATGCTGTTCACCACATTAATGAGGCACAAATGGGGCAGATTCTTCACAAACGATTCAGAAATTCTAGAGCTTACCTCAATCGCATTGCCGATCGCCGGACTTTGCGAGCTCGGAAACTGCCCGCAGACGACAGGGTGTGGCGTTCTGAGGGGAAGCGCGCGGCCGACCGTCGGAGCGAATATCAATTTAGGGTCATTCTATTTGGTGGGAATGCCAGTGGCGATTGTGATGGGATTTGTGGCGAAATGGGGATTCGCTGGACTTTGGATTGGGTTGCTTGCGGCGCAAGGTTCATGTGCTCTTCTAATGGTGTACGTTCTTTGCAAAACGGATTGGGTTGTTCAAGTGAAGAGGGCGAGAGAGTTGACTCAGTGCACTGTGAATTCTCCTGATCAGTTCATCAGCACAAAGGAAATCATTAAAAAGACAAATCTTGAAGAAATACTCTGCATTAGCATTAGTGGCGATGATGAAATTGTCAACGCAGCTTCCCTTGAAACTCACCCTCTCATATCTACCACTACTACACATACTCCTCATTAACATTAACCGGGTTCGGGTTATTCTATGATACTATAAGTGTAACTTACATGAAAAAAAAAAGAGAAAGATGATAGAGAAGAGAGAAATTTTTGTTCTTTTTCTCTCTACTCT
This sequence comes from Datisca glomerata, assembly GCA_003255025.1. Classification (NCBI taxonomy): domain Eukaryota; kingdom Viridiplantae; phylum Streptophyta; class Magnoliopsida; order Cucurbitales; family Datiscaceae; genus Datisca; species Datisca glomerata. The sequence goes on from QANY01008042.1 coordinate 3,927,832, forward strand.
TATCTCTTACTCTTTCTTTTCTCCGTATGTTATCGTTACAGTAACATAGAATTTCCCTCATCGGTTGTTTGATTTTTGATTTTTCATTTTTGTCTCTGATCGATCATGGCCTATATGTGCATAATTTATTTGTATTTTCACCTTCTTAGTGTAGCAAAATAGTTTTCAAGTTAATGTATTGAGAAAAATAAATTGGAATAATAGAGACTTGAGATATATTTTTATCTAGTTTTGTTTTGTTAATGGTGATGGAATTATCAAAAATTTCCATCCAAGCTCACCCTCTCATATATAATACTATTACATAGACTCTTCATTTAATCATTAATGACTTCATTCTAAATTATTGTTTATATAATTAGTACAAATGAAAGAGAGCGAACAGAAATAAGAAACGTCATTCTATTTTTTTTCTCTAACCTTCCATCTCTTTTCATTCTCTCTTAGTATGTATGTTACCGTGGCAATAATATAAAAAATTCGCATTGCCTTTTCTCTATGTTTTTTTCCATTTTGGCCCATCCTTTTACACTTTTTATTAGTGTAGAGAAATTTTTCATTTTCTTCTTTTTTTTAAGTTAACATATTTAAAATAATAGATTGGAAAAGGTTTGAGATATTTCTAAAACGAGTTTTTTTTTTGTTAAATAATGTGAAGGTGTGGGTTAGGCTGTCGGTTGGTTTGGAGGCTCTTTGGAGAAAGGATATATTTGGTGTTGTTCCTTTCCTTAATAGGTAACAACCTTGACTACCTAAAAAAGGAAAAATTAGCATAATTTCATGTGATTTCTCTCTCCTAAACCCATCCTCTTTCTCTCTTATTACTCAATTTTTTATTTTGATATAATATGTTGCTATTCATTTCAACTTTTTGAAACTTTGCCAACTTTCATTTCAAATCAATAACTCATGAATATTGCTTTAGTTAGTTCACTTTTGATGCATATTATAATTGTAAAAGTTTCAAGTTCGGTAATTGTTTCACCATATAAGGATATATGGACTGTCCTAAACATTCAACAGTTGTTTTCATTTCATGTCACATTAAAATTTTATCATCTCAATCTTATATGTCATTGCTTGTTTTCAAATGATCAACCTTAAGTACTTAAATACATATTATCTTTCTGCATCATATAATTTACTCGATAATAAAAAATGTGAAGTTTTCATATTTTAAGGACATATTTAAAATAATGATTATTTAAAAAGATAATGATGTGATAATATAACATGCTTAGATATGTTCTTAAAATTCGATAGTAAGGATTAAAAGGTAAAATTTAATAGGTGAAATGATGATAGTCTTCAGATTTCTCGTATAGCAATGAATGGTTATGATAAAAAAATCAAGAATAATCAAGGGAAGTCAAGTAGAGGATCCATATTCTAATTACACATAGGAAATTATGTGGCAATAGTTGATTTTAGAAAGCATCGTGGTGCTCGTAATGAGTTAATAATGTAATATAATAATATATTTTGAGTTATATATAAACAAATAATTAGAGAATATAAAATTTTAGTTATATATCAGTGCCATAATGCTCTTAAATTTCGTGATGCTATTTTGCTTTTAACTTTGGAATATAACTTATACTTTAGCTTTGGGGTTTAAAATGAATTAAAGAAATTCGAATTTTGGTTCGATGCTATATGCATGGGAATGAAGATTAGAATAATAATATTTCTATGTTCCAAAATCCTAAACTAGAAGCTGGCCTCTTATAAACATTTACTCATTCCAGAAACGAATACGAATTAAGGCAAACAAAATATCAAGCAAAATGATCCTCATCCACAATATACATAGACAAAATTATTAAACTTTTTTTTTAAATTTCATGGTATTAATTATATTCCATAACATGCTACAAAATTAGTTGCCTTGTTGATTTAAGTAATGAAACAGTCATTATGTACAAATCACTAAGACTTGCTCCTTCTATATATGATACTTTTCCCCATATTCCACCTAATATAGACTTCAGCTAGGTGTTTTTCAGAAGTGCACCACGAGTAAATTAAAAGATAAATTATCAGGGTGATGGTCACAAGATAACATGACTCCTGATTCGAACTCGAGACCTAGAATGCCAAACCCTCAAGCTAATGATGGCTATTTACGCAACAATGGTTCATTATTCACACATTGTGATATTTCTTTCAATGGTTTAGATTTATTTTACCTCAATAAACAATAAACTAATCAATTAACTGTAGTTAAATATTTAACAAATTTAACTTAACATTTTGTTATTACATTTCTTTTTATTTTAAACTTTTTATGGCATTTCTTTTATCTCTAAAACTCAGTATTAACAAAAAAAAAAACACAAACTTTTAAAGTTAAATTTATTGAGTTTTATTGGCCTGAAAACATTAAGTATGGGAAATTTTTAAAATTTTTTGTTTCTTGTAATATTGAGTTTACATAGTAAAGAAATGTAAAAAAAAAACAATTGTGAAGTTAAATTTGCTATAAATTTATGTTTGAGTTAAATTGATTACTTTAGAGTTTATTAAGGTGTAGTAGAGAGAAGCCAGATCCAAAATAATAAGTCTAGAATAATCCTAAAGAGAGAGAGAGAGGGGGGAGAAGAAGGAAAGAGGGGGTAGAGAGAGAGAGAGAGAGAGAGAGAGAGAGAGAGAGAGAGAGGACTCATGTTAAATAAGACCTCGGGCGAAAATTATGAATTAGGTCTCTCTCAGTGTTTTTATATAATTTAACCTTCCTGTCTTTAAGATACAAATGTAGCTATAAACTTATGAATCAATAAGGTCATTTTGCTTAATTTTCGATATTATAAATTGATTTTAGATTAAATCATTTTAGTTTTTTTAGTTTAAATAACATATATAAAGAAAACTAATTTTAAAGAAAGATCTTGCAAGAGTTTGGGGTTCCTAAGTTGCTAAGCTTAACAGTGAGAATAATTGGGAATAGAGAGACGTATCTACAGACTAGACAGAGAGGTCATGGGGGGGGTGGGGGCCTGCCTGCTTCTTACTGCATGCATAAAACCGCCCATTATCGTCTCTGTCTACTTCTCATATTGACAAAATATTGAAGCATTACGTGCCTCTTCCTCTGAAACTCTCCACTCCCACCCCCTACCAAAGTACCAAACCTATCTGAATTCCTGCTAGTACGATACTAGTCATAAATATTTCCACAATTAATAAAAAGAGATTTAATTTACCTCTTTATTATTGCTATTATTTTTTAATTATTTTATCATTTATGGATCGTTTGATTCGCGAAATCTAGAATGACTGTCATTATTCAATTATGTACAATTCAATACATGATTACTGTGGAGCACACATAATCATTAAGAAATTTTTCAAGGGCAAAGGAAAAGGAAAGTCTATTCAATGGTAGTGATAATTTTTTTATAAATATGTAATTTTGAGAAGAAATAACAAATAAAATAATATATATAATCAGACACAAATATGAGTATTTATTGAGAAAATAATTCCACGTCTACTAAATAGAAGTATTTGGCTAAAAATATAAGTTTAGAATAATCTTTAATTCTCAAATTAGTTTTTGAGTTGAGTTAAACTCTAAAACTTTAACATATTATCAGAACTTCTTTAAACGAAATTCAAGCAGACTGGGCAAAAGACTGACTTGCACGTGACGGGGGATATTGAGAAAATAATCTTACATCAACTGAGAATAAATATTAGATTAAGAATATCAACTTATAACAATCATCAACTCTTAAATTAAATTTTAAATTGAGTTAAATACTATAACTTTCACGCATTAGCATTGTACATAATCAAGTATTCTATGTTTTGGTAAACCCTATAAAAGGATAACATTGAGGGCTCAATCTCAGTGCTGTTTGTCAGTGGTACACGTAAGGCCAACCAATTTTCCCTTTTTCTTCTTAATAATATCCTTTTATAAAAAAAATTAAAAATTATTTTTTATATTTGAGATTTCCACCCAAGTGCTAAAAATCACTTCTCATATCACCCTTATCTTCTACTGTGGAACACTAAATTTAATGAAAATTTAAACATCTGTATAAATAGTTAGCTAGCTCTCCTAGTATAGCTCCATAACCATTTATTTACATAGAAATCTATTGTCCTTATAATGGGTGTTATATAGCATGATTAATAGTTATTTACAAAAGGTTTCCTAGTGGGAATTTATATATATATATATATATATATATTTAAATGAGTGGTTTTTAAATTATAATTTTTTGTCACGGCTAAGAAAAAAAATCACTGACTTGCCAAATAATATTGGTGGAAATTTCGTGGAGTTAGAACATACATCTAAGATTTAGCTTTAGACTCAAGTAACTCATAAATAGTGTGGATTTTCGGAGGATATCTATATATAGAAAAAGGAAATTAATTGCATTCTTATCGCCATGCTCTAAAAGTCATGCATAAGTACTCTTTGGTTGTTTTTAGACTATTGCAGTCTTAGACTATTCTAGACTGTACAGTATAAAGTTCAGTGCACAGCATATATCCACATTGAACACAAACTATATCTATAACTGTTCTGTAGAGTCCTCGACTCTCTTTTTTAAGATCATCCATGCATAATAAAATATGATAATTAAAATTTAGATTGAATTTTATTTTATCAATGATATATCAATAATTTACACGTTAATTTACTTATAAATGACAAAGTGATTTAAGAATAATAAAACTGATACCTATAATTTTTTTCTGTCAAGAGGATGAAGAATTTACAGTGATAAATCTTAATATCATATGGAGACAAAGCCTCACAATGATTACTCTGGTTAACATTTTTTGTTAACGTCAATCTATTAATGACTGCACATAAATTGTTCTAGATTTTGATCAATCTAGAATTACTCGTTGAGATATCATCATTAATTTCTTTTTTACTTTTTAGTTATCTTTAATTTCAAAATGAATGATAATTTATTTGGTTAAATTTATCTTGGTCTAGAACTTTATTAGCGTAAAATTGGTTTAAAAGTTGACAGAGGACTCTACAAGATACTCGAATAGCCATTTTTAAGATGAATACATTTTTCTAGTAATAAAAATAAGGGTTAAATAAACTTTTAACCCTCAAACTATCACTGATTTTAACATTAAATTTTAAACTTCTAAAAATTGTGATTTGATTCCTAAACTTTTTAAAGTTTCACTTTAGACTTTTCATTCAGAATATGTGCGACTAAAATACCAATGCCTAAAATGCGACATTTCATTCAGAATATGCGCGACTAAAACATCGATGCCTAATATGAGATATCGCATCACATAACATGATTGCAACATTTTTGCAAAAGGAAAAAAAATTAGTGTTTCATGCTAGCATACATGATAGTGCTTTAAATGGTTTTAAAACTTAGGCCTATTCTAAATGGAAAGCTTAATTACAACGAAACTTTTAGATATGTTAGATAGCGATTAATTGAAACGTTTTTTAAAATTTAAGAATTAATTAAATTGCCCTTTACGTAAATATTATATCTCAAGCTTATTTGCTTAAATATACAAACTATTTGATTTTTGGTATATACAAACAAAAGAAAAGTGTATGGAAGTCTTTATCTCTAAGAGGAAACATAACAATCCGAACATCATTTTCTAACCAATAATATAACTTTGAATAGTACACATGTCAATTTAACCAATATTTAAATATAACAATATTTTTAAAATAGTAATGCGTGTCGTGATTTAGACTTCACTTTTTTTCTTAACTTAGTAAGTCTACCGATAGCACTATGAAAGTAGCACAATGACCCATATTAATAATTGCTTAAAAAATAGCATAACATTAGACTAGAAAATCAAACCGCCCCATTGGTGGAGGAGGGGCCGAATTTTATGAATAAAGAACATCACAACATAAAAGAAAATTAAAAAAAAATATTATTTAATTATTTTTTAGATTAAATCAAAATCAATTTTAATCATTTCTCTTTTACTCCAACCACTACATTTACCGGGCCGTTATTCTGAATAAATGTCTATGGCATCTATGCCCCCTTTCCCATAAATGTCTTATCAAAAACCACCATAGAGACATAGAGAGATCATTTATCTCCATAATAGTGAGTGAAAGGAACAAAGCAATAGCCAAAACCAACTATGAGCTTTGCTATAAATGCTTGAGAGACTTTCTGCTCTAGGCAAAAGAAAAACACATTATTTTATATATCATTTTTTATTATTTCTTTTGTATATATATTAATGTTTTTTTATGTCTTATATAGCCGAAAGTTAAACTTAAAAAAGAAAAAGGAAACTTGATATATAAGTTTTGTGAACTGGACCTCTTTCTCTGAAAGCGACTCACTTCCTGATGCTTTCACGTGTCTAAAGTTTTCAGTTGAATTATCTACTCTACCTACAATAGAGCGGCTGAGAAGCCATTGGTTCTTTCTTGTGAGTGCAATTCCCTTAACTAAATTTATGTTGGAAACGGGGGACTCGCGCCACGAAATCATGAGGCTTTTAAAATTTATTAAAAAAATGATTTTTTTTAATAAAAAAATAAACATGATCTAACAGTTTTCATAATAAAAAATTTTATTGAAAAATTAAAGATGCATTATATATTTATATATTAAATCTAATATATACGCAGATAGAAATTATATATCTCTTGTAGTCTACATCAAGTGTCATCGCAAACCAACTGTTATGCGTTCCCACGGACAACAGATTTCGAGATTCACACATAAATCTCCCAAGTCAATTCTCAAATGCATTAGAACGTGTATAGGCACGTAGAATAATTCAAAAACACTTTTTTTTTTCAAGATGTACGCAACACATGAGATCTAGAGATTTACTTTGAAGAATTAATTTAGTGAGACAATCATCTTAGAGAATACGATTTTTCAGAGTTTTTGATTAACTTTTAATCACACAGAATTTTCACCATGATTGTGTTATCAACACTTTGACCAACAGTTTTCAATTGATGCAACCAACCTTGAGCCCATTAGAATAATATATATATAATATCTAGGCTCATCAGATTTTTAAGGATAAATTGAAAATAATATTTAATCTCAAAATTACCATTTGAGTGGGAGTCACTGCAATTTATGCACTACAATATTACACGCCGACTACTGTAGTGTCATGTGGCACTACAGTAGTTCATTTCAATCTATGATTCTCAATCAGTGATTAACACGTGGCAATTACTATAAATTAAATATTTATTTTAATCAGATAAATATCTAGATATCAGTTAATTCAAAATTAATTTATTTGATTATCCCTATCAAGTACATTATCTGTTAGTACACAAATAACAGATTTAATTTATTCAAAATTTAAATTATTATCTAATAACAATTCAACATTATCCAAGTTCATAAATTATATATATGTTTCACTTATCGATAATTGAAAAACTATTCGATATAATTATTTATATATAATTTTTCAAAATTAATATAAATAATTTAATTAATTAATTTTTAACTAATTAATCACACATAATTATCTCATAATTTTATACTTGCCACAGAATAAAAATTCATTTTGCAAGCTAATTATTTTCTCATGTTCTGAAATATTCACACCCTAAACTGCGTAGTAGAGAGGTGACTTGGAGACCATGGACCTATAATCCTAAGCTCCAATAAATTAGATTATTAATTAAACTCTTTAATTAAATAATCTTATTTATTAATTTCATTATTAATCCACTATAAATATGGAATTGCACTCTTAGTGATCATAGAATGTATTTACAAAGTATTCTCGTGCAGTCCATTGATATAATCATTTCACATAATTTTATCCTCCAATTATTGATTCGTCAATAATTATCGTTTTACCCATATAATCACCTCTTGATCCTTAAGTACCATTAATTCACAAGTGAATAGCTAATTTATGATCATATTATAAATTTGAGCTCAATAACTATTCAGTTTCAGAATTAGCACTTAATGGAACCAATATACGATCTGTTATGAAAGTTTGGATTTCAAATCTTGTAAGATCATATTCTCAACCATTCATATCACTGAATCTCCAAAACAAAAGCGACTAGTCTGTTTTATAAACAAACCTTAACGAGTGAATTAAAAGACCCAGTAGAAATGCATGAGAGTTCATGACTACTCAGGATTCAGAATGATCTACATACGATCATCAGATTGATGCGTATTAAATTTTTATGATAAACGGTAAGTTAATAAAGATATTAATTCATATTAGTCTTGTCATATATAATCTTATTATATAAAGTACATTCACTAAGATGTCTATCCACATCAATGATATGAATATAGATCACATGCATTCATAATGCTTAGTGAACCGTACTAGCAACCATTTATTAAAGATTTTATACTTTAATGTGTTTGTCATAATTTTATCATTATCTATTATCTCAATCCCCTCTACTAATATAAGATCATAGTCCCATTAATGAATATGAAATTTTCAGATATTTATATAAATTATTCAACAATGATTTAAAAGAATAATTATAAGAAAAATATATTTTCATTAAATTTTATATCAAAATATCAATACACATACTTTTAGGCATTACCCCCACAATTTACTCCAAAGCTCTACCTAAAATTATCAATAGACAATTCCCATAAGATTTCCTGCATGGGACCAACCTAATAATTCAAGCTTAGTTTACAATACATACCCATTTTTTGGTTGATAACCAAAGTCTTGGATTTCTTGCTACTAATCTCATGTTTCACTCTCGTGCAAAACAATCGAAATCAATGTACATTTCATTCTTGAGAAGGTTGCTCCATTTTTATTGAATATTATTACTGCTTTCATTTGTTGATTGCTTTTTTATTTTTGCAGACAAGCGTAAGAACATTCGTCCTTACGGGACGCCTGGCGACCGTGCCAAGATCAGAGTATCTTTTAGCACTGGCACTCTTGCTTGGCAGTGGCTGCTTCACCCTGAGCATCTACTTCCTTTCGTTGCTCAACCTCTCCATAGGTCATTAGCATTACCCCTTGTTTCCCCAAGACCTCAGGTTCCTCGAGCTGCTATCCAAAGACTACCTTCTTTGCCTTCTTCTTCTTCTAGTTCTTCTACCTCCAATTCCCCCTCTATTCAGGAGGCTTTTAAATGAGGCCGATCCAACTTTCTCTAAACCGTTCTTCTTCACCCAACGTGAACCCACGGTTGGTCATCGAGCCATCACCTGTGATTTCTTCCTCCAGACCTTCTTATCCTCTCACTACTCTAGTTGCTTCTCTCCCCCTATGACTCGATTTGGTCGGGCCGATGGGGTTTGTTCCAATGGGATCTTCTTCTCCCTATTTTGGGTTAGGATTTTCTGAGCCTGTCAACAATTTACCTTGGACTCTCATTCCTTCGGGCAATGGTCCAAGGATTCCTTTTGAGGTGAATCTGATGGTTGAATGTGAGTCTTCTCATTAGATTATGAGCTATCTTCAATGCTCAACCAATTCCTATCATCTGGCTGAGGAACCAGTAGAAGCTCTTTAGAAAGGCATCAATCATTTCCTCCTTCAGGTAACTCATATTCATTATGCATTTCTTTATTTTATACTTGTTTCCTTCATACTAACATGGCTTCTTTCTTTTCAGACTACATTGTATTACAATGCTCTTGCCGCTAAGCTTAACAGAATTGGTGGTGAAATAGTTACACAAGCAAGAATTGTCTAACCTAAAGCATCAGCTGTCTGCAAAGGACGTTATACTTGGCGAGCTAAAACCTGAGACTGAAGCTGTAAAAATTTTTGATTGAGGAGTTGTGGGCTGAGACTGATAGACGCATTCAAGAGGTCACTCGTGAACTTACTGAGCGGCTTGAAGCGTCTGTCGGTGAAGCTTTGTAGAAAAATGAGGAAGAGGCTTATGAGTAATATACTGCTTAGTTTAGACTATTGGAGAAGGACGCTTACACAATTGGTTATCTTGATAGTGTGTCCAGGGCACCTCCACAGTATGAATTGACTGAAGAAGTTCCTCCTCAAGTTGATCAGAATGTTAGAGATAACACTTCCATTGCCCCAGAATCTGTTGCCGAACTTATCACCAAGGATGTTGTTACTGAGGTGGTTCGTAGGCCATATGACCCATCAGTTGATCATATTGAACTCAATTAGTTTTTCCTGTTACTTTTTCTTTTCCTTGTACATTTTTTATTTTCTTTGCAACAAATGAAATATTTATTTTTCACTCCTTGAGCTTTACATTTTAAGCAACTTTCCTTTTTATAATTGCTTAGAATTTTCTTGAATACTTAGGCAAAGCTCTGATTTCACCTGAGTTTTGTTACTTTGTGCTTCATATAGCTATTTGAGAGATTTAGAGATTTTCCTTAAACTCTTGTATCTAGATAGCCGCTTGGGGCACTTAGCCTTTTTGTGTTTTTTATGTCTAAATGGCTACATGACACACTTTGGCTTTTTTTTTTCATTTTTGTGTCTAGTGGTCGCTTGGCACACTTAGACTTTTGTCTTATTTTTGTGTCTAGTGGCCGCTTGACACACTTAGACTTTTTTCTTATTTTTGTGTCTAGTGACCGCATGACACACATAGACTTTTTTCATGTTTTATGTCTAGTGGTCACTGGGCACGCTTAGACTTATTTCTTATTTTTGTGTCTAGTGGTCGCTTGACACACTTAAATTTTTTTCTACACTTTTTGTGTCTAAGTGACCGCTTGACACACTTAGACTTTTTCCTTACTTTTGTGTCTAAGTGACCGCTTGACACATTTAAAAAATTTTCCATGCGTTTTGATGTATCCATCTATTGTGAGGCTCGAGCTCATTTATCATAAATGCACATAAATAAATTTTGAAGATAAATTTTATGTGGAAAACCCTTTGATAGGGAAAAAATGACGGAGTAAGGACATTCTCATTAAAATGATTAAAAGTCTTTACATAGTACTTTCTCAAATGTAATGTGTTCCAAGGCTTAGGGAAATCCATACCTTTATCATTAGTCAGCTAGTATGACCTATTTCCTCCCGATGCTCGGACAATGTAAGGCCATTCCCCGTTCGACCCCATTTTTCCTTCATCTAATTGCATGATTTTTTTAGGACTAACTAAACAAGTTGAAAGCATGTTGCCTTTGTCTGCTTTGAGAAATAAGCTTGTCTGCCTTGATTGTAATTTCCCAATCTGATGAGAGCTGCTTCCCTTTGTTTTTTCTAGCAAGTCCAACTGTTTCTCTAAGAGTTGGGATTTTTCTTTTTGGCTCATTTCTTATGTGGTGGTTGGACATCCAATTTCCATTGGGATGATGGCCTATACTATATATGCCAAAGCAAATGGTGTGTGCCCGGTTGACTCCCGCAGGTTGTTTGATAAGCCCAAATAACTAAAGGCAGTTCTTCGACCCATTTTCCTTTAGCCACTTCTGATCGTTTCTTTACTCCTTCAATGATGGTCCAGTTTGATCTTTCTACCAGTCTGTTTCCTTGTGGATAATACGGGGTTGAATGTAAAGCTTTGATCCGTAGTCCATCACAAAATTCCTTAGTTGTTTTCAAATAAATTACGTCCCATTGTCTGAAATGATTACCTTTGGGATTTTATATTGGCACACAATTTTTTTCCATAACAAGCTTCCAACTTCTTCATCTCGAATCTTACTAGCACGACTACTTCTATCCATTTGGTGAAGTAGTATGTTCCGACAAGTAGGAACTTCTTCTGTGCTGGAGCCATTGGCAGTGGCCTCACTATGTCAAGTCCCCATAACATAAATGGCCATGGGCTTACTAGAGTTTGCCGTAACTCTGGAGCCAATTGTGGGATGGGAGTGAACCTTTGGGACTTATCATATTATCTCATATACTGCTTTGCATCTGCTTGGATTCTGGGCCAGTAGTACCCTTCGTTAATAATCTTATGTGCCAACGTTCTTCCTCCTATACAACTCCCACAGATCCCTTCGTGGATTTTTCCCATGATGTAATTGGCTTCAATAGGGTTGAGATACTTTAGATCAGGTCCTGAAAAAATTCTTCGGTAAGCTTTTCCATCGATTAACATGTATCTTGTCGTTTATTAACTTAATTTTCATGCTTCCAATTTGTCTTGGAAGGTTGCCATTTTGTAGGTATTAGGCAATTGGGTCCATCCAGCTTGGTTCCGCAGATTCTTTATTGTAGATTGTTGTTTGAATTTCGGTGCTTGGGAACTCGAGAAATTCTATGGGAATATTTCTTCTCCCACGGTAGTTGATAGATGATCCCATGGTGGCAAGAGCATCTGCATGTGAATTTTCCCCTCTGAGAATTTGATTTATATGATATTCTTCTAATTGATCTAGTAGCCGTTTCACACACTGGAGATATTTTGTCAACTTTTCATCTTTTACGATGTACGTCCCTACAATTTGGTTTGCGACTAATTGTGAATCATAATAAATGTTTATATTTCTTACTCCAAATTCTTTCATGAGACGAATTTCAGTTATCAGTGCTTCGTATTTTGTTTCGTTGTTTAAGGTGTTAAAGCCGAATGACAAGGCTTGTTTGAGGTTTTGAAGCTCTGTCTACGTACATATCCCATTCATCTTTCTGAGGATGGATTTCAATGATATTTTTTCCTTGTCCTGTTGTGATTCTGCAATGAAGTCTGCTAGGACTTGCGACTACATGACAGTTCTTGTTAAATAAATTATTTTTTACTGCCCGAGTTCTACTGCCCATTTGGCTATTCTACCAGTTAAATCTGGCGAATAAAGGATGCTTTGAATCAGGAATTCAGTTGGTATGACTATTGAATGTGCTTAGAAGTATGACTTCAACTTACGCGACACCATAATCAGAGTTAAGATAATTTTCTCGATCTTTTTATACTTAGTTTCTGATCCCACCAAGCTTTTGTTGACAAAGTAGACCGGTTTTTATGAGTTCCCTTCTTCCCTGACTAATGTTGCACTGACGACCACTTCTGAAATTGCTAAGTACAAATATAACTTGTCATTTAGTTCTGGTTTAGACAAGACAGGTGGTGAAACCATATATTCCTTGACTACTTGGAAAGCAGCCTCATAGTCTTCATCCCATCTTTAGGAGGAATTCTTTCTGATCTTGGTGAAGAATGGCTTGCATTTTTAGGTTGACTTGGCCAGGAATGTCCCAACGACTGCCAACTTCTCTGTGAGACTTTGCAAGTCTTTCAGGGTTTTGGGGGTTTCATGTTTACAGTAGCTTTTAAGTCAGGATTGACTTCAATCCCTCTTTGTAATACCAAATGTTTAACATGGTTTTGATGGTTGATTGATTTGACCAACATGTTTTCTATGTAGACTTACATCGTGCGTCCAATCTGATTCTTGAATATGTGGTTCAGCAGACGTTGGTACGTTGCCACTGCATTCTTTAACCGAAATGCATTACTTTGTTGTAATAATAACTTAATCGGTTATAAATGTCTTTTTCTCATGATATTGCATATATATCTTTTACTTGATTGTATCCATAGAATGCATCCATAAACTTAAAAACTCGGGTCGTGCTGTTACATCGATCATTTGGTCGATCCGTGGAAGCGGATAATCATCCTTTAGACATGTCTTGTCGAGATCTATGAATTCCATATAGACTCTCTATTTTCATTCTTTTTCTTGACCAAAACTACATTAGATAGCCACTCTGGATACATGACCTCTCTGATGAAGCCTGCTTTAGTCAGTCGGTCAATTTATTCTTTGATTGCCTTTTTCCTTTCTAGACTGAATACCCTTCTCTTTTGCTTCACAGATTTGACTCCCAAATCTCTATTCAGTATGTGTCATATGACTTCTTCATTTATCTCCCGCATATTTTTTATGATTTTCTGCAAACATGTCTTCATTTTCTTCAAGAAGCTGATGAGTTCTTGTTGTTCTTCTTGTGATCGAGTGGCCCCTATCATGGTCACCTTTATACCATGATTAAGCTTTACCTCCACCAGTTCTTATGCCGCTTTGTACCATGGAGTCTTTTCTTCAAGCATATTATTCGACTCATTTAATTGTTATTGTTGGTGACTCACTGGCTATTTTCTTGCTAGTTTCTTTTCGGCACCGAGTGCGGTGACTGTACAGCATCAGGCTACCGTCTGGTCCCCTTTGATTATTTTTATCATGTTCAGGCTTGGATACTTCAGGGTCTGATGGTAGGTGGATAGAATTTCCTTCATCTTGTGAATCCATACTTTGCCTAATATTGCGTGTGTGGAGAAGGCGTATCGATGACCGTGAACTCCGTTAAGTAGTTGAACGGCTCTGCTAGTACATGATGGGAAATTGTTCCTTCTGAATAAATATCTTCTCCGTTGAAACCAATTGAAGGCTCCCCCTGGTTTCATAATTTTGCAGCTTCAATTCCCATTTTTTCCATGGTTTTACGACGTAGAACATTTGGAGCGCTGCCATTGTCCACCAAAACTCTCCTTAACAGACAGTTTCCCACTTGAATGGATATTACCAAGGCACCATTGTGGGTCTCAGTAACCTGTGCATCTTCTTTTTCGTTGAAGGTAATTAGGTTTTCTTCAGCTATATTCTCCACTACTTCTTCGGCTATTGTTGTTTTCTTACAGTACCTTTTTCTTTCTTTTCGACTAGCTCCTTCTAACTCTGATACCGTTATTATAATGTCAACAAAACACAACGACTCTACAATTTTTCTTGGCTCAATTTGCATTTCCTCTTGTATGACATCCGTCTTTGCAACGTATTGACGGAGATGACCCTTATTGATGAGTTCTTCAATATAGTCCTTCAATTGGTAACAGTCCTTTGTCAGATGCCCATAGCTTTTATGGAATGAGCAAAATTTGTGCTTATCTTTCTCAGATGGTTCTTTCTTCATTGGTGGCGGCCTTTTTACCATAGCTTTTATGCCCATAGCTTTTATAGAGTAACTGACATTATACCTCTAATATTGATCACATGATCTTATTAATTGGGATGGTAATTAGAATATACGTTCGTTCACTTCAGGCGTACCGCTCGGATCCCCTCAGTCTTTTGTCTTGCATGTTTTCATTGTGTTTGTCTTTGCTTCTGAGCATTTTGTTTTTCCATTTCGCATTCATGCTGGAAGCAGCAGCCAATTGTTTTGACAACCGCATCGTGCGTTTCCTCTCCTCCTCGAGGTTTATATATTTCTGAGCTTTGAGAAAGGTTTTCTTCATGCTAAGCAGTTTGTCTTTGGAAAAGTCCTCAAATAGTGATGATTGGGGATTCAACTCTCTTCTGAACGCCAACCGAGCTACGCGGTCGTCACAATTTTCTACTTTCCCCATTTCTTCTTTAAACCATTATGTATTCGCGTAAGGATTCTCCTTTCTTTATCGAGATTGTTAGAAGATATTTTGAATTTTTGGTAACAAATCAGTAGGTTGTAACATATTTCAAAAAGACGGAAGATATAACAGAAAATTTAGTAATAGAAAAAAGGGAAAGAGAGTGATACCATTTTAGCGCGTTGCCGTCGAGGCTTGTCGGGAACATTCTTCACATGAGCGCGTCCTCATGTTGATAAAGTATCATCATCTATCGAAACCATCTCAAGTGCTCCACCGGGTCCCTATTTCCTGTATAGTATTTGAACTTGGGGTGTGAACTTCTTAGGGATTGGAGTTGACAGGATCTTTGGAGTCAACAAGGTCTGGGTGAGGGCTGTTGTTGTGCCCAATCTCTTGGCTTTTGTCATTTTTTATCGAGCATTTTTTCTATGTCATGTTCCGTTAATCTGTCATTGACTCTTCGGATTCCAGCCGCTTCGTTCTCCACGTTATTTGATTTCTCCTTGCCTTCTTCATTGCATTCTTGATCATGACCTTGATTTAATCCAACATTTATGTTGGCCCCTTCATCCTGGGTTTCATTCATTTCTTCTTGATGCGATTCATTCTGCGTCTGCCAGACTTCTCGCAGCAAGTTGGTGACTTGGTTTTGCAGTGCGTGAAAATTTGTGTGTAAAGTTTCTGCATTTTGATTTTCCAACTCTAGAATTCTTTTCATAACTGTCTCGAGTATTGCCAACGCATCATGGTTTCTTTGCTCGGGATTGTTTCTGCTTTGACTGTCGCGAGCCACGCTAGATCTAGTTCTCGACATTTTTCAAGTATCTTTCAGCTCTCAACGAAAGCATCAATCTATAAGTGATTTTTCTCGCCTACGATATTTAGAAAGGAATATGAGTGATAGAGTACGAATAAAAGAAAATGATAGAAAAAAGATAAAGAGAATACCGAATGATAATCTAGAGCTTTTTTTGTATCGAGTTCAAAAGTTGAATTTGTTTGATATATATGGAAGTATATATATATCTTCTCCTCTATGGCAATTTACAACCATTATCATGAACTTTATAAATATTTAATATTTATTATAACTGTTTGATAGAGTCATGAGAAATGAGTAACTGCCACTCAAACTTAATTCTCATTTGACTATCACATCATCTTTTGATTGACATCATCCCATCTACGTTGCCCACTCTTTTTCGTCCTAATTTTATTTTTCCACGTTGGCAATATTTTACCGTAGATCTTAACCAACCCCACACAATGAGTACCAGTAGTTATTATTTTAACATCCATTATTAATAAAAACAAAAATAAGACCATGTGACTAATACACGACTTCATCTGAGAGATAACAAGAAAACCTAGTTCTTTACAAACTACATATATATATATATATTTATTTATTTTTAATTTGACTTAGGGAATACGACATTGTTATCCTCCAATATTTGACATGAGACTCACTTTGATCCCTTACATTTCAAACTAACGCTTAATTTAGTTGTTCAACTTATAAACACGAGTGTAAGTACTTCATGTGAAATATTTGTAGTTCTTTACAAACTATAAAGATATTTAATTGATTTAGAGTAACTGACACTATACCCTCTAATATTTCATCTAAGTCTCACTTTGATCCCTAACATTTTTAACAGAGCTGATCGAACTCTTATGTAAATTTGGCGACTGTCTACATCCCCATTTTTTTTTTTTTTTGCTTTTCAAAAATATGATTTTAGTTCAAAGAACATTCTGTATCTAATATTTATAAATTACGAAGAATTTCTTTTTTAACACTATAAAAGAGGGTCATGTTAGATGTTTATTAATTTTAAACCGTACTTTTCAATTTTTACTCTAACGCTAATCATATGAATAATGTAAAAAGTTTTTTTTCCAAAATTTGTAACATTAAAATATTGAAATCTTAACTAAATTGACAAATTGATACTTATAAAAGACATTAAGAAATTTTAAGTAACTGAAAATGTTACTATAGATAAAATACAAATTTAATTAAAATAAGTTTAGATAGAATTTTTAGTGTTATATATATGACTTCCCTTGTTCACAAACAATCATGTCGCAATAAAGTTAAATTAATTGACGAAATTATACCTCAAAATGACAAATTAGTTAAACTTCAATAAAAAGACTTAAATAATAAATTTTTCCTTCTATAAGCAAGATTTGTTTTAAACTTTTCGCCTAAGGACTTGATATTTATTGAGCTGCTTCGGATTTAAAATGTAATGCTTTAGTCCTTAAACTTATTGTTAGCATATATATAATACATATGTATCTAGACTGATTGACCGACCACATTCACGTTGTACTAAATCTTATACTCCATTTTATATCTTGTACTACACGTTATTATAAGCATATAAATAGACTATCACATGTACATGTTTTTCATATATTGAATATATTGATTTATTCTCATTTATCATGGTATCATAGTTACGATTATAATTTTTCTATTGAGTGTAGACCTATTGGTCAAATTTTTCTTGTGCGTTCTCTTTTGAATTTTTCATTAATATTTCATCTTCGCCATTGTTTCCTGTCTATTTCCATTCATCGTTATCACCTTCATCTGTCATTTAACAATAGTCATTGTTGTCGTTCGTCGCTACCACCTCCAGTCATCGTGAACATTCACAGCCACCACCACTCTTCTCTTTAGCTGTTGAAGTACGGTTCTGGCCATCCCCGATCAACCTTCACTGCCGTGATCATTTCCATTCACAACCATAGTTTTTCGTCTTCATAAAAACTCAGATCTACAAGAAACCAAGTCACTTGGAGATATAAAAATTATATTAACGTGCTCATAATATTTTTCTAAAAAATCTAACATAAACACGACCGTATGTAACCACTGGAAATCGTCGCATGCGCCGCTATCAGTGGGTTTCTCTTTATTTTCTGCAGAATCAGATCTAAACCTAGCGGGTTCACGCGCTCTGACCCGTCGACCCGCGAACCTCTTCACCAGCTTATTTTTTTCAGTCTGCTCCGACCCACTGACCCGCATCTATTTGCCAACCCGCACGCAGCCAGGCCACTTGCCGTCCAGCCCACCTATCTTCCTTCAGCCCATTATACTGGTGCTTTTATCATTTTGTTACCTATCCACTGCATTTTTTCCATATATATTCCATTTACCATCTTCCATTAGGGATCATTTTTTGGAGCATTATCCTGTAAACTTCAACAAATCGTTGCACAATCGATCCGATGTAGACATATCAGGTCCATAGTATCAGTTCAAGCGTGTGCCTAGTAATCTTAATGTTTCTATTACTGTGAGAGATCTTGAATTTATCATCTAACAAAATATTTCTAACTCTGGTAATCAATTTGTTAGTGGTTTGTCTGCTACAACAGATACTTCCTCTTGGTTTCTTGATTCTGCCAGTTGTAATCACGACTTCTGACTTTAGTTTATTTATGACTACTCCAGGTTCGCATGGTTATATCTTATGTGTAGTAGATCTGAGTTATGCAAAATTTACTTTGAATTTGCTAACATGGTAAAAACTCAATTCTCTAGTTTTATCAAAAAAATTCATACAAACAATGTTATGGAATATATAGATACTGGATTTTTAGATTTTCTTCGCTCCCATGGAACTGTCGTGCAACGCTCTTGTCTAGGCACATCTCAACAAAATGGAAGAGTTGAATGAAAACATAAGCATATTCTAGAAACTATTAGGGTCTTACTCATCTCTGCCTCTTGTCCTGAGAAATTAGGGGTGGGGGGGGGAGCTTCTTTAATAACCGTCTATACTATAAATCGTGTTCCTTCCAAAATAATTTCGAGTCAGGCTCCTTTTGAACGTTTTCATGGCACTCCCCCTGACTATAGCTATTTAAAGGTTTTTGGTAATGCATGTTTTGTTCGTCTTCAACCACATGAACGCATAAAACTTGAACCGTGAGCTCGCCTATGTTATTTTCTAGGATATGGAATTGAACATAAAGGGTATAGATGTTACGATCTCATTTCAAATCGTCTTCGGATATCTCATCATGTCATTTTTGGGGAACATAAGATATTTCTTCAATGTCAAAGTTTTAATTCTCATCTACATATGTGACCCCGTACTTTACCAAACCTTATATGGAATTTTTTCCTGAGGAAGAACATGTCACACCACCTTCTGGTCTCTCTACCGTCATTCAAGCAGATTCTAACCTCTTTACAGACAATCATACATCATCTTCAGGCTTATCTCAAGTCTCTACTCTACGTCATCTAAGGATCTTTCTGTGTGTCCTCATACGTCACTCTCTTCCATTCCACCTCTACATCATTCAACTCGGGTAAGAGAACAATCTACTCATCTTCGTGATTTTCATTACTTTTTTACTGTTCTATCCTCAATGAGTCTCAATCATATTAGGAGGCCGATTCTAACCTATTTGGCAGCAAGCAATAGAAGAAGATTTACAGGCTCTTGAAAACACTAGCACTTAGGACTTGGTAGATCTACCTCCTAGAAAAACAGTTGTGGGTTGTAAGTAGGTTTATAAGATCAAAACTCATTCTGATGGTTCAATTGATAGATATAAAGCTCGGTTAGTAGCAAAAGGGTATGCACAAGAGTATGGCATTGATTATGAAGAAATATTTGCTCTTGTTGGATGTCTACAATGCATTTCTCAATGGCGAACTAGCAGAAGAAGTCTACATGAAGCCTCCTCCGGGTTACCATCATTCACCAAACAAAGTTTGTAATCTTCGTCAAGCTTTGTATGGTCTCAAATAAGCTCGAGCTTCGTTTGCCAAATTTAGTACTACAATATGCAGTCTGATTTCACATCCAATTCTCATGACTTAGCACTATTTATTCGAAAATATGATAACAGCACTATTCTTCTGTTGCTTTTATGTTGATGATATAATAATTACTAGAGATGATGTGTCTGGCATTTATGATTACTAGAGATTTAGGCCTTCTTAATTACTTTCTTGGACTTAAGGTCTCATCTGATTCTGATGGATATTATCTCTCTCAGGCAAAATATTCTTCTGACCTTCTCGCTCGTGCTGGAATAAGTGATAGCAAAACTGCTCCCACTCCCCTTGAACAAAACGTTAAGCTCAATCATCTTGATGGATCACCACTCCATGATGCAACACTATATCGACAATCGATGGAAATTCTTGTTTATTTAACTGTCACCGGGCCTGATATTACACATGCAGTTCATATAGTCAGTCAATTTCTATCTACTCCCTGCCCTACGCATTATTCAGCAATTCTTCGGATGCTACATTATGTGAATGACACCCTATTTCATGGTCTACGCTTCTCACTAAAAGTTCTCTACAACTTTATGCATTTGTCGACGCTGATTGGGAAAGTGATCCCACTAATAGAAGGTATGCTACTGAATTTTATTTCTTCTTAGGGGATTCTCTAATAATATCTTTCAAAAGTAAGAAGCAGTCTGTTACAGCTAGATCAAGTACTGAGGCTGAATATTGAGCTATGGCATATGTCTCTCAAGAACTCCTCTAGATTCTTTGGTTACTTGAAAATATGGGTGTTGTTCACTCTATTGCTATAATTCTTCGTTGTGATAATCATAGCGTGATTCGAATTGCACATAATGATGTCTTTCATGAACGCACTAAACACATAGAGATTGATTGCCACTTCATCCGTCAACATGTATCCTGAGGCACCATTCAACTTCGTTCAGTTACCTCTAATGATCATACTACAGACATATTTACCAATACTCATCCTCCTGGACGTTTTAAAGATGAAAGCAAACTCAAGTTGACTTCTGTCTTACGATCTTGAGTTTTAAGGGGGGTGTTAGCATATATATAATACATGTGTATCTAGATTGACTGCCGACCACATTCACGTTATACTACATCATGTACTGCATTTTATATCTTGTACTACACATTATAAGCCTATAAATAGGCTATCATATGTGCAAATTTTCATATACTGAACATTTTGATTTATTCCCATTTATCACTTATAAACATGAGCAAAAGTAGTTATTATTTTAACTTCCGAATAAAATTTGAAAAACAATGAGACTACCAACACACATGACTTCACTCGGTATAAAAAGGAAAACACACCTCTCCTCATCCTCTTCCCAATTAACACTCCTCACTCGGTAATTCTTAAACCTAGTGTGATAATGAGGTAGATGTTTGCACGTAGGTTCGACGAAGGCTGACAACGAGATATATATATAGATGTCTCTAGGCCTGATGTTGAGTTAGACTACTAAAGATATGAGAATTTTAAGAGAATTGCCTCACGGTAAGTGTTAGTGGGGAGGAAGAGCAGTGTAGTTTTTCCTTCTTACCAGCAAGTGAGTCCATGTAATCTCATTTTGTTCAAATTCCTAAAGAAAATTAAAACAGAAACCATCAGTCGTATTCACGATTACAAATTTAGATATTTAACTGTCACGTTTGAAAAGTTAGAGATTAAAAATGAAATACACAACTCACCATTTAATTGAATTTTGAGATGTGTGGAATGAATCGGTACATACGTGTTAGATACAGACTAGTAGTTTCCAAATAAATCTAAGTTAATTTAAAGAGCTTGAATTATTTTAATAAACAGATGCGTCTTATATATTGTGCTCTAAATTATAGTTTTTCATTCATTTTAACATAAGGGGACACATTGGTTTCAAAAAATTGATTTTACGCGAGAGGATGAAACCAAGAAACTGGAAGAAGGTAAAATTTCAAGTTCAATCAAAACCTTCATGACTTGAGCCAATCCTTTAAGGACGTTAATAAGTAGTAGTGAAATGAAGTATGACTTCTAGTATACCATAGATAAAGAATATCTAACATATCGTTCATGATTTAAAAGTTTATTCTCTTTTAGATCTAAGTTTAAATCATCTTGGATCAAATAAGTTTTTAGACTCATTCATTGGTGTTAACATCAACGATTTATCATTACTCGTGTAGAAATTTTTTTTAGAGTATGAAGTACAAGTCACTTTAGATTAGTCAAGTAACAACTTTTGAACATCTATAAGTTAAAAAAAAAACATGTAATGCTGACAAAAATTACCAAAAAAACATGTAGTGCTGACAAAAAGGAGTAGAATTCAAAAGATAGGATAAAACAAAATAAATGAAAGAAAGAAAAAGAGATATCATGTAACAATTCAAAGATGCCAAACGTGTGGGCAATGAGCATAGTTATACAAAGGACATTCATTCAGTGCCGTAATGGCTTTTCCAAAAGGGTCCCCAAAATGGTCACATGATTCAGTGTTGGACCATTTTTGTTTTCTTCTCTCTCTTTCTTTTTTCTTTTCTTTCCACTATAATTAATGAACCAAACATTTTCAATAGAGCTTTTGCTAAGAGGGTAACCAAGTGGGTCATCAATGCCACTTAAAGGGAACATAACTTGTCATTTGTATGACATTTTGGTGTTTCTGAGACCTTTGGGTATTGAAGATTTTTGACAAAGGAAGAGTTTAACTCTTGTCTCTTACCCCAAAATATTTGTTTGTTTCTTGAGTTGCTTCAATTGAAAAACCAAAACCCATCTTGGAACCTAACTCGTATTTTTTGTTACATTTTTTAATTCCTTTACCTATTCAACTAATGTTTTATCGTTCACGTGCCTTTTTTTTTACTATTTTCTTTAATAGGATTTTTAAAATCATTGACCTATACTTTTCCATGCCGTGGGAAAAGATTATTGGAAAGACATAACAAGAAATATAATAAAACGGGATAGAAGTTCTTAAGGATTAATATATATTTTTCAACTTGTTTAAGGAATTTTATATTCCTTTTTGAAAATAAAGAATTTTATATCATGACTCATTAAGTTCACATCATCGCTTGTAATCTTTTTATTCTCATATTGTTTCTATTTTTTTTTTCAATGTACATTTCAAATCAATTTAATAATATTTTATTCTTCTTATTATTTTTTATTTTTCAACGAAGTTTTTTCTTCTACTTGAAAGTTTCAACTAATTTTTTTATGACTACCTGAATCCTTCAAGTAATTATTTTTTTTCAGTCAACACTAATACACTAGGTGACTCCTTGAAAGGTTCAAGTAGTTATTTTTTTGTCAATCAATTACTCATACACCAGGTGACTACCTGAAGGGTTTAAGTAGTCATAAACAACTACTTGAACTCTTCAAGTAGTCACCTAATGTCTGAGTTACTGGCTGACGAAAAATAATAACTACTTGAAGGGTTCAAGTAATAATAAATAAATATTTGAACATTTCAAGCAGTCATCTGGTATATGTGTGTTGACTGACAAAAAAAATTAATTGAATGGTTCAAGTAGTCATAAAAAACTACTAAGAAAGAAAAATAAAATGATGAGAGAAGATAGAGATTGCAAGTGGTGATGTGAAGTTGGTGGGCTAGGGGTATGTGATTATTTTTTTTGTCAGTCAGCAATACAGACATTAGCGTACTACTTTAAGGATTCAAGTAGTTGTTTATGACTACATGAACCCTTCAAGTAGTATTTTTTATTTTGTTAGTCACCAACGTAAACACCATGTGACTATTTGAAGGGTTCAAGTAGTCATAAAAAACTACTTGATACCTTCAAGTAGTCACTAGTGTTCATGTTGCTGACTGATATAACAAAAAATAATTACTTGAAGGGTTCAAGTAGTCATAAACAACTACTTGAGCCCTTCAAATAGTCACATGGTGTATGGGTAATTGACTGATAAAAAAAATAGCTACTAAAACTCTTCAAGTAGTCATAAACAACTACTTAAACCATTCAAGTAGTCACCTGGTGTATGAGTGTTGACTGACAAAAATAAAATTACTTGAAGGGTTCAAATAGAAGAAAAAGTTTTGTTAAAAATAAAGAATAATAATAATAATAAAATATTATTAAAGTTGATTTGATATGTGTATTGAAAAATAAAAAGAAATGATAAGGAAAAAAGAAAAATATAAATAATGATGTGAAGTTGATAAGTTAGGAGTATAAAATTTTTTATTTTGAAAAAAATATAAAAATCTATCAAGAAAATGAAAAATATATATTTATCATATATATATATATATATATATATACTATTAATTGTTCTTTTGGACCAATTCGTGTGTGTTCTTTTTCGCTTACCCTTTTCATAATTTTTTTAAACGGTTCCACACTATAACAAAGGTCAATCATGCTCTACATATTCTACGATATCATGATAGAAGATAAGCCAGCACTTTTCCACTATTCTTATAGTGAGTAGTTGAGAGAGACAGAGAGAGTAGTGTGTATATGTTTGTGTGGGTATATATATAGATAGATATAGAGAGAGTAGATTTGAATTAAATTTTAAATGTACTAAAGAAATTTTTACTTTCTCTAATCAATGCAAAACACGTGGATGATAAGGCTGACAACAAAAGCAGTAATGAAAAAGATCATTTTTTTTTGTTGTTGGATAAAATTGAAGTGGAGAGTTTTTGTTTAGGTAAATTGGAGCGAAGGAATCTGAACTTAAAATATTTTCTTCAGACGATAATAAGCTTAATTAAAAAATATACTCATGGGATCATAATTTTAGAAAAAATCGAAATTTTGTAAAAAAAATTATAAACTGAATTCCAACAAAAAACATTTGGTTTTTGCAGTGAAGATAAAGTAGTAAAAATTAAGAAATATAGGGGGGCACATTGCACATTCCACTTAGTGGGGTTGACATTTTGTTTGTTTGTTTGAGGCTAAGTGTTTGACCAGATTTGAAGTTGTTTATATAAATTTGACTATCTTGTTTTATTGTTCCTTGGATCGGAATTGTACTTAATTAAGTGAATGACGAACCAATGAGAAGGAAAAGATTTGTCCAAGTGGGGAAAACAAGTCCAAGAAGCTATGAACTTCTTCTTTACAACAAAACAAAATTTTCTTTCTTTAGCTTTACTTCTTCTTTTCTGAGTGGGGTTTGCCAAGGTCAAAGGTCAAACTTTATGACTGTTTTTGAAATTTTCATCAAATAAATGATTATGACAATGATAGAGATGATCGTGTAGCTTATTTGAATTAATTTTTAAAATATAGTCATCAAATTTATAATTCGTGAAAAATATTTTGTTTATTGACAGTAAATTAATTCTTTATGGGTGTTATCGAGCATTTGAGGTTTTCTCTTGCAGTTATAAATTAACTATCATTCGATTTCATAATTGATGTGAGATAATTTCAACAATCTCCACATCACACATCGAGTATTGAGTCGGATAGCCATCGAGTCATGAGTCAAGTAGGTAATGACTCATTTCACCTGAATTCATCACACATCAAGTGATGAATCGGAAGGCCAACAACTCACTTCACCTGGATTGAGTTGGAGATTTATTTGATAAACTTAAACCTGACTCGGATACTAGTGTTAGGTGTTGTTGGAACTTTTCAACCTCAAACTTATAAACTGACTATCAATTCTCTCCACAATCAATATAGGATATCCCAACAATTTAATTTCAAATTAAAGAAATTAATATTAACCTGCCTAGACTTAAATTATAAGAAGAATTCTTTGAACTTAATGGGTCAACAATTCATCTCTTTGAAGTCGTGTGAATGTTGAAAAGCTCTAGACTGATGTTTTAAGGGAAAAGATTGATTCCCAATTCCAAAGTAATCTATCTAGTTCGTTTTATCGTGTTAAGTAATTAATATGAGTTGAGTATTCAATCAGCTTGAGTTATGTTACATTTATCTCTATCAAAAAACTACCCATGACCAAAGTAATAAGTCCAAGTTCGTAACTTAAAAGCTAAGAACACCAGCACTATCTTGACTTGCTTCTTGGGAAAGTAGGAGAAGGAATTGCCAAAAATAAGTAGAATATTTTTTTTGCGTAGTATAATTATAAAAATATTTTACACAAATTTACAACAAAATTGAATATACACCAAACATAATAATCATAAATTGTCAACCATCATTTCAAAAATTATAGCGCACAAACATGACAATCATATTTTATCAGTAATTAAATTGTTAGTAATTGAATAGTCACAGTAGAATCTCTTGCTTATAAAAAGAAATACGAAGCAACTCAATAGGACAAATACCATAATTTTCTTTGAACCAAAGTTACTCGTAGTTACTGTGGATGATTACAATTTCCAATCATAATAGAACAAAGGCTAAATTGTAAAAATTCTCCCTGTATGGTAAAAGATTTCCAATCACACTTTCTGCATAATTTGGCTAATTCAGTGTTTGCTTTAAATTTTTGTAATTAAGTCTCAAATTACTCAAAGTTTGTTAGTTTTAGTAGATATACATCATCATCTACATGTGTTTCCTTGTTCTACTAGTTTTTCTCATGGTTCATCAGTTTCAATTTTCAATTGGCCTAGTAATTAAGTAATTGATAGTCTCTCAATTTTTTATATTAAAATATCAATTCAAATATTTATTGGCAGAATATTTTTAAGGTTGAGAGGTTTCGAAATCTAGAGGATTTTGGCAAATGGGACCCAATTGTTAATGATTAAACAAACTTTTACACATGTAAAGATTTATTTAGATAGTAAACATTTTGTTCACATAAGTAAAACAACTACTTCTCACACAGTAAATAATATTTTACACATGGTAAATAAAATATTCACATCAGAGGGGAGTTTTGTTGGAACCACCACCCACGAAAAGGAGACAGAGATGCCAACAAAAAACAAATAAAAATCCAAGCGGCGGGGTGAGATTGGAAAATTGGCGAGGTGGTCTGAGAAGTATAGAGAAATTCACCGAAGAAGATGATGTATTTATTCAAGGTATACGTTTAAGTTTGAGGTTTCAAAAACTAGAGGATTTTGTCAAATGGGGCCTAATTCTAAAAGTTAGTGAAAGAAATAGAATGAGCCCATAAATATATAAGACTAGTGATGTTTTTTCTAAATGAATTTTCTACCAATTTTCTTTTTCTTTTTCTCCTTCATCAATATAAAATAAATTAAAAAAATAAACGAGAAATTTAAAAATAAAAATCAATCATTTTTATTTTTATTCATGAATGAGAAAAATAAAAAAATGATAGAAAATCAATTAGAAAAAAATAGCACAATTTATTCATTAAGGAGAAAAACAAATGATTGATATAATTGAAATCGAACCTTAAGGAGATGAAACTCAAACCGTTGCTGAAACTGGAAGAGAATTTGTTAAAATTTTACAAATCAGTGAAGATGAAGATGCAATTGTGGCTGGTTTTGAATTAAAAAAAATATGTGAATGGGTAGCTTGTAAGGTTGAAGAAATTATAAAATTGGAAGAAAAAAATTAGGCACGTACTGTGCTGGTGCCGATTTAACTGTCATTTCGTATTCAATGGGGGTAAGTTGATGGATGGATAAAATTGAAGGGCCAATAGGGAAGATAATAGAGTTTATGAGGGTAAGTTGATTTTGAGGGAAAGTAGATGGAAGTTCTATGATATGAACCCTAGATTTTTTGAACAAATCGGTTAATTAAGCAGATTTATATCCTCATATATTCATGGTGCTCAAGAACAGAAAGTGGAGTGATTGCATTTGTGCCGTAAAATTTGTTTAACATGGAGTGAGTTCATTTGATTAAATAAGCAAATATTTTGACAATTAAATATGAAGGGTTTTATGCTACACCCTTGCGGATGACAATAGTAAGATTTTTTTATTACTTTTGAATCATAATCATTTTTTCTAGAGGCTTAAGAAGGCAATTAAAATGTTATAGTATTTTCTTTGATAATGATAACCCATCTACCATAGTTACTGATGATCATATTTATTATTTTTTGTTCGAAGGTTGATATGGATGTTAATAACATTTGAAGGGAAGTCGATCAAAATTTTATTATGTAAGATGAACTACCATATTTTAATGACAAAGTTGATGTTGAAAATAGACTATTGTCATTTGACATACGTAATAACTCTTTTTTTATGAACAAGAAAAAGTTAAGGCATTGCAATTCACTGCTTTGAAGGAGAACTTTGAATGTAAGCCATTACTATTGATTGATTGTTAAATGCTTAAATGTCAATTGCACATGGTATGTACGAGCATCGAAGTACAAAGGTTGAGATATTTGGGTAATTAGAGAATACGTAAAACAACATACTTAGTCTCTTGATATTGTTCGTTCAAGCCCTCGTCAGACTACATCATCTTTGATTAGTGAGTATGTTACATGTAAATTTAGAAATAGTGTAGGTGATCGTGTAACCCCAGTGATTTAGTAGATTACATGTGAGTGACACAAGGTGTATCAATTAGTTATTATAAAGCTTGGAAGTATGGGTGTTCACGGTTCAGTTCGATCAGTTAGTAATATATTTTTGTAATCGAACTGAATTCATCGATTATCTAAATTACAGAATCGAAATGAACTGAAGTAAGCATTAGAATCGAACCGAATGTAACCAAAGTAATCGGCTTCGGTTTGATTACTTATAACCAGTTCGGTTGCACTTGTAAAACTTCTTAAAACTAAAGTAACCATTTCATGTGCAAAGGCATACTTAATCGAAGATTTTGAAGCGATTTATATTTGTAGGAAGTGTGTTATGAAAAATGGACTCGAATATACTTTAAAAAGCATAGATACAATGTTATGCAACAAACATTACTGAGAGCTTGAATTCAGTATTGAAAAATGCCAAGAACCTACCTATTGCATGTCTGATTGAGTTTGCTAGACAAAAACTACAAGAATGGTTTTATGAAAGGTGCGAGGAAGCAAGATGCATGATTACGAGATTAAAAAGTTCAGCGGAGGTAGAACTACGTGATCAATTTGAGAATGGTCGAAAGATGATGGTAAGTACAATTTCATTTCAAATAAGTATAATGTATTGTTTGAATCAAACTTACCGTAAAATATATCATAAAATAGTTTAATTCAGTTTAATACATCATACTTTCTATCGATATGAAATCTCTAAATTTTATCAGAATAGGCGGCAAATTTGCCGTAGCAAAATAACAATCTTTTCCCAAAAAAAAGACACAAATATTGCATGTGTTTTACAGTATATATTATTTTTGTCTTTATAAATTAAAGTTAATTTTATTAACCAAATTTCATCTTTTTTGTAGGTTCATCCATTAAATCTCAATGATTTCTAAGTAGGAGCGTGCAACTGTCTCAAAAAACCCGTCCCATCTCGATTTTTCATAAAAAACCCAGTATTTTTATTTTTTAGAAATTTAACCCTTAATTTTTTTAATTTAAACCTTAATTTTTTTAATTTTAACCTTTAATTTTTAAATTTTTAACTTTTAAATTTTTTACCCAAAATATTCGTCTTGTCCCATCCCGACCCCCATCTTGTCCCGTCCTATGCACACCCCTATTTTCAAGCGTCATGTTGACATACATCACGCTGCCAATCTATTGAATCGTACATGCAGTTGCGAAAAATGGGATTTAGCTCTAATTCCTTCTAGTCACATTTGTGTCGTCATTTCAAAGAAGAACTTGTCACCTTATTTATATGTATCAAATTATTTCAGGACTTCTGAGCTTGCTTTGATTTACAGTTTGATAGTTTAGTGTGCTAGAATGTACCAGAAGATGTAAAAGATGTAACATTAGTCCTCTATTATCAAGATGGATGCAAGAAAGTACGTGGATATTTATTTGTTACTCAGAAGAAGCAAAAAGATAAGTGTGGATGATGTGGTGTGTTTGTACACAATAATAAGATGTGTAAAAATTAGATTGGCATCGGAACTGGGGGGCTTGAGATCAGTGAAGCGTATACGTAGTTCGTAGACAATTTATTCTATTTAATTAATACTTTGGATTTCTATTAGGACAATATAAATTTATTTATTTTTGGTTTGGCTTCTATTAATTTGTAGTATACATTTTATAGACCATGTTTTCATAAAATAATTAATCTTTTATAAAACTCTTATTTTTTTACCATCTCAAAATAGTAAAGGATTATCGTTCAATCAAACATATTATTATTCATTGTCTTCAATTTGTTATTCTATTATTCTATCGTCAATCTATCAATTGTTGAGAGGATAAATGATGTTATTATTATATTTATAAAAAACATACTATTCATCGTTAAATACATTAAGTTTTTTACTTGATTTACTTAGATTTGAAATTGAGTAGATTTATTTACATTTGAATTTAAGTAGATTTACTGCATGCTTCAGTTAATAATAATTCAACATTGAATTATAGTGCAAATGCACTCTCCATGTTCTATGCTTGATCACCAGGAAAATAGGAGGATATAAATTTGAATCATCGTAGTTCTATGATTGCTGAGATTAAGAAAAACTGCGTAAACAAATTCCCACAATTTGGCGCTTAACCATTTGTAAAATATAATAGCTTCTCTATAAAATTTGAAGACCCAAAATTTTTAGGTAATGACTTCTGTCAAAATCCACTATTCCTGTAAATGGCTACTTAGAAGGTAAATGATGGTGGTTAACTAGTTCAAATGAAAGCAAGAGTTTTAATACATGTGGTAAGTAAGAGTAAAAGTAACTATGGTATAATATTGAAAAAATTATAATTTAGTCCCCCAAACTATCAGGTTGACGTCATTTATAATCCTAGACTATTTTTTACTTCATTTATAACCTTCAACTTTTCATTTGTCATCAAATCTAACCTTCCATCCATTGACAGTTAAGTTTCTGTTAGTTTAAGTTAAAACGACGTAGTTTTTAAATATTAAAATTATAAAATCACCCCCTTCAAAACTACGTTATTTTGGCTTCTTTTTTTGTTTTTGTTTTCAAACACATTTTTTCCAAACCCCATTTTTCACACTTTTTCACAAACCCTTGTTTACTTTTACCATTTTTGTAGCTTCAAAGCAGCCATTCTTCATGGGGAGAAGAAGATTGAGCAGCGTTGGTCGAAGAAGACAGAGCTCGAAGCGTAGGTGAAGAAGACAGAGCTCGAAGCGTGGGTGAAGAAGACAGAGCTCGAAGCGTGGGTGAAGAAGACAGAGCTCGAAGCATGGATGAAGAAGACAGAGCTCGAAGCATGGGTGAAGAAGACAAAGCTCGAAGCATGGGTGAAGAAGACAAAGCTCGAAGCATGGGTGAAGAAGATAGGTACTGTTTCTTCTTCGTTTTGGCCTTCTGTAGCTCGAATCTGTAGTAATTTTCTTGAGTCGTTTTGTACTGATTTATGGGTTTTGATCTTCGTCCAGTAGCTCGAATCTGTATTGATTTTCTTGAGTCATTATGTACTAATTTATGGGTTTTGTTGGTTCTTCTTCGTTTTGGCCTTCTGTACTCTTTATTTGGTTCTATTTTTGCTTCGTTCAGGTACTATTTCTTCTTCGTGGTACGGTTTCTTCTTTGTGGTACCATTCACAGCAGCCATCGGTTTTGATTGCAGGTATTACTTCGATTTTCTTTGAATCTGTACTAATCTTAGCAGGGTATTTTTGCCTCCCATTCCTGGCCCGATTTAATTACTTACTGAATTTGTATTGAAATTTCTTAAGTTTATCAAATATGTGTTGATCATGTTATCTTGAATCCGTGGACATATATGATTTTCTAAATTTGATCATGTTAATCATTTATGTAGATGTCATTCAGTTACTCGTCCGATAACCTTCATGGCTTCTCTAATAGTCTCCATAGAAATGTATCGAATAGGCTTTGTTATTGTAACAACAATGTTGTATTAAAAACATCATGGATAAATAACAATCCTGGAAGAAGATTTTGGGGATGTAAATATTATGGTGTGGTGTGTTGTCCAAATGAATTTTGTTTAAGTTATGGGATGCAAATTATACATTAGTTTGATTGGTTTTCATATTGCAGGAAGGAAATGGTTATGATTATTTTGATTGTGATGACCGTCCACGTGTGTTCAATCAACTCAAGTCATACCAGACCTTCTATGAAAAGTAAACAAGGTAGAAAAATTCAATGAGGAATTGAAGAAATCAATTGAAAAAAAATGTCAAATGGTGGGTGAACTTGTGAAGGGCGATGATGAGAAAGATCAACTTATTTTGAAATTACAAGATTTGGATAAGTTGAGTAAAGGGCGTATCAAGGAGACGTAAGAAAATAATTGTGCAAAAGAAATTCGACTTTGATCCATTTTGGGTGTTTTTCTCATTGTCTTCTTTATAATTTTACAGTTAAATAATGTTGATTGTAGAATGCAATATCCATTACCTAAGTAACTTTACAATATCAATTTTCCTTA
The DNA here is from genome assembly GCA_003255025.1 of Datisca glomerata. Classification (NCBI taxonomy): domain Eukaryota; kingdom Viridiplantae; phylum Streptophyta; class Magnoliopsida; order Cucurbitales; family Datiscaceae; genus Datisca; species Datisca glomerata. Next base: position 3,960,336 of record QANY01008042.1, read on the forward strand.
TTTATATTGACTAGTCATCTTTAAGAATTCATATAATATCAATTTTGTAGGATACCCATATTGAATGCAATGTTGTTTATTGACTAGTCCAACCAACAAAATGCCATTCACCATTTACCTTTTACCATTTACCAGTCCAACCAACAAAATCAACTATTTACCATTTACTAGACCAACAAAATTCCATTTACTAGTCCAGCCAACAAAATCAACCATTTACTAGTCAAAAATACCAAATCCAGCCATATAAACAACACCAAATCCAGCCAACAAAATAGGTAGAGTTACACTATCAAAATAAGTGACATGGCAACAAAAAAATGACATTATCCAAACTACATGAACCACTTCACAGTGGTAATGGTCCCACCACTAGCCGAACTATCTTGAGTTGATGGCACCGATGAGCTTTGTTGAATAGATGTCCCCAACACTTTCCTTGACATTTTCTTCATTCCATCGTTCAGTACCCTAAATCCCATATAGTTCGATTCTAGACTTACACTTGTAGAACCATGTAACATTAACAATAATTACAAATTAATTTATATAGACAATAATTGAAAACATATATAGAAAATAATTACCGTTTTTCCTTTCGCCCTTTTGCTTTGGCCTTTGTAGGTCCCCTACATTTTCTTGTATTACCAACTTGTTTTCATTTGCTACACTTGAGCACTACATTCTTTTTATGGTTGTTAGGAACCTCATCGGGATGTCCACTCCTTTTTTGCTTCTTGGGTCTACCTGATTACCTTATAATCGGTGGTGGAAGTACTTTTGCACTCTCGACACCGGCCATAGATCGGGACCATTTGTGGGATGTATAAGGTATGAGTATGTCTTTATAAATGTGTCCTTCCAAAAGTATTTATTCACATATGCTTCAGCTTTATCTTTCTTGAATGTAATTACCGACACAATATGCTTACATGGAATTCCTATAAGGTCTCACATATAACAACTACAAGTGTGTTGATCTAAGTCCACTACACATTGCTCTCCATCATAATTAACCTCAAACTTGGACCCACCAGACCATGTAGGTGTGCACATTCTACTAGCTTCCTTACTTTTTTCCAACTTATCTTGAATCTGTGGACATATGGGCCCAAGATACCTAATCATATCATCTCAATTCTTATGGATCCATGTCATCAAGTATCTCCTAATCATTTCCATCATTGTAAGCAAAGGCTTAAGTCATGCATTAATTATCTTCCAATTGAAGCATTTAGAAAGATTGTTCAATAATATATCACACTTAGGGAACGTGCTAAATGCATGTTTTGACCAATGCACTACATGTATCTATTCGAGGTGATCATGTGCAACCCTACTTACCTTGAGCATCTCTGCCATGCATCTATCAAAACTTGGCTAGGTACTAGCATAAGCTGCTGCCTCCAGTAGATCTTTAGGTATCTTCCCCTTATGGTCTTTCTGAAAGTTCTCATACAAATGCCTCCAACAAAATCGTTGATGAGTTTTAGATACTACATCCTTTAAAGTCGGCACAGCCCATATACCAAACAAAAAAGAATAAATTATATTAAGTAATGCAATTACTAAATTCATATACAAGTAAGAAAATCACTAACCTTTTATTGGTCTGAAATGAAGTTCCATCCATGTTGCCTCGCATCTCCAATGTCATGCAGTAAACCCTCAATAAAGCAAGTCCAACTTTCTTGAGTTTCACCTTCAGCAACATCATATGCAATTAGATACATACCATCATTTCCATTAACGCCCATAGCTTCTAGAAGTTGTCCTTGCACATAACCCTTTATATGTCATGCATATAAACAAATCATGGTTCCACAACCTGACAAAAATCCGTTCTTGCAAGCATCTAAATAAACATACAACTGCTTGAAAATAGGTTGAGGATTGTAGACACAAACCCCACAAGTACTATTAGGGTTACATCTCATTAACTCTTCACAATAAGGTCTTACCCTACTATATTGTTCTTTTGTTGTTCCTTCAATAGCTAAGTTAGCAAGTCTTCTCGCCCTATAAGCTTTGCTCAAACTCATTTCAACTTGAAAGTCTTCCCTCACTCCTTGATGCACATTCATTAAATTCATTGTTGGATCATTTTTAAAATTTCCCAATTATTTTTCGCAACCCATCTGGCAATAACTTATCTGCTATCGAAAGCTCGTGTGCATGTATGCTCATCACGAAAGGATTTGACTTGCAAGGTACACCGGTCTTACATCAATGAAGCATATATATACCAGTCACATCCTTCTATACATTTATACCTCACTCTTGTAGATTCATTCTTCACCACCTTTATGTCATAAACCCATTTGATCTTATATGACATAATTGCCTCCTTGAACTCTTTGTGCTTAGAGAAAGTTTGACCCAACATAAGTTACAGATTTTCCATATTTATGTCAGACCTAAAAGATGGATATCTATGTGAAATCTCATCATCACAATTAACTGGAGTATGTAACTCTTCCAACAATGCTTCATCTTCGTTCCGTACTTCTATGTCGACCATAGGGAAACCAAGAAAGGTTCTATGTTCATCGTTTGATTCAAAGAGGTCAAGAATTGTATGATCATCATCCCCTACACCCCTAGACTCGTCATCATCTATATCACTACCTCCTATGCCCTCAAATTCATCATCATCTATATCATCATCCATACTATGCTCAACAAATATATCTATACAATTACTTTTAATCTTCAATAAGAGATCCAACATGTCTAAGATGTCACCATCTATTTTCAACTTGACTAATTCACTTTGTTGGTCCATGATATATAAGCAGATACAATCAATCAATCCTAATTCCTTACATATGTCATGAAGTTCAGGTATGGAAAACTTATCAGAATCAGGATATGGAACAGTTTGACTATACCCACCAACATAACTAACTTTTTCCCTTTTATGAACAATATCTTTATAGAACAAATTAATGGTAAATTAGTCATCCATTTCATAAGTTGTCCAAACAAATCAAGATAAAATAATGTAATGACATGTACAAACATATTTTTAATTCAACGGCTTATGATAAAATCAAGATATACTACATGACAAAAAAAAATGAAATAAACTAAATGCACTTTACTGCTACATGCCAAAAAATCCCTTTGAAAACCCTATGCATAATGGAGACAACACATAAGTGGAATAAATAATAATATATATAAATTAAAACCTAATGCATTGGAGGACACCATTACAGAATAAATTCTTTGGCAGATCAAAACCTAAGAAATCAAAAGTTAATGGTTCTTTGGAAGATCAAAAGCCAAAACAAAGAAGAACCAACAAAACCCATATATCAGTACAGAACAAACTCAAGAAAATCGGTATAGATTCGAGCTACTGGAAGAAGTTCAAAACCCATAAATCAGTACATTTTATATCTACACAAGGCCAAAATGAAGAAGAAATAGTACATATTCTTCGACCCACGCCTCGAGCTCTGTCTTCTTCGACCCAAGCTCTGTATTCTTTGACCAACGCTTCGCTAAGAATGGTTTGCAGCTTAGATAAAAATGGCTTCCTTTCCCGCTATGAAAATGGTAAAAAGTAAAAAAGGGTTGTGAAAAAATTGGGTTTGGAAAAAAATGTGTTTGAAAAAAAAGAAGACAAAAGTGACGTAGTTTTGAAGGGGGTAATTTTATAATTTTAATATTTTAAAAATACATCGTTTTAACTTAACCTAACAGAAACTTAACTGCGAATAGATAAAATATTAGATTTGACGGTAAATAAAAAATTGAAGGTTATAAATGAATCAAAAAATAGTTCAGGATTATAAATGTTGGCAACCTAATATATTTAATATCTTCTCTAACTAAAGTTTAAAATTAATATTCATTGAATACGATGAAATTCAAGATCTAAGGAAATCTACAGAGTTTTTAGATTAGGAAATCAACAAAAATTTTGTGTTACCAAGACTTAAAATAAAAGTTAAAATGTAGTATAATTTTTGGTTTCGCTAAAAAAATGGTATGATTAAAGTGTTCTATAAAATTTAAATCAATATCGATTTCTATTTTTTAGGTGAGAAAATATACACAATTTTTTTTAAAGACAAATCGGTTATATCATCTATTATGAGTTTATTGGTCCATTTTATTTGTATAGTTCCCTATGCAATTATCTTTCATTAATTAAATATAATTTTTGTAACTATCAATCCATGTTTTTTATGAGACCGGTCAGTTTTAAAATTAATTAAAAACAAGTTCGAACCACGAACAGTTCGTGGACAGAATATCAAAAAAATTCTCAATTAACTTATTTAATCAAACTAAATAACTTAAAATAAAAAAATACGCGATTATCCATATACGATATTAAATGAGAAGATAAGATTAGAAACAACTTTTCACCTATACTTTGAATCGGAGAATTTCTGAACTAATGAAATTCCTTCAAACTTCGAGAACCAAATCACGCACTTGAACTCCCAAAAAGATTGGTGAATTTCGTTCACTAACAACCACTCGTTAATTTCATATTATATCTCACGAGAATGTTGTGTAGGAATTTGAGTGTGGGCTCTCAAATCGATTGAAGGAAAAAATTGAATATTTTCCCTTCAATACTGTATTTCGGCGGCAATCCACATGGAGGGGGAGAAAACGTTTTTCTCTTTTTTCTAACAAGCAACTGTATCTTATCCTTGATCTATCTGAATCTGATTGCTATTAGATATTGATAAATATAAAATTTGATATTTATAATTATACCCATATATTTTAAAATTTCTAAAAATTCACCCCATATATTCATAATTGCCAAAAATTATAATATCCCCTAGAGTTTGAATTGTATCGAGATTCATCAATCCAATTGATAAATTAATTGATTATTATCAATTAATTATTTTTTTTACTAATTATTTAATAATTAGAAAATAATAAACTAATTAATTTTCATACATATAATCACACTTAACTAAGTGACATCACCCATCACATATAGAATGTAGAAAATATGTATTGGCACCAAAACACATTTTGATCCAATTTACTTTGTTTCTCTATTCCATTCTCATGAGCTAGTTCTAAGACTGAATTGACCCACATGAACAAAGCTAAGGATTCAAAGACCGGGTGAATTTATCTTCATAAATTTCCGACCTATTTAATCATGACATCGTACGACTCCACTATAGGTTCGATCCTGAATCAACTCTCGATTCATGCACGCTACATTTTCTGTTGGTGTAAATAAACTCAATTTATTTTCACAGTCCACAGAATATTTTAACATAATATCCATCGTGGATATCAGTAACAAGAGCAGAATGTAAAATTATTATTCTACCCCTCTTGTTATTTTCTCCTTAACTTCTTTATTGACTGTAAATAAGAAAGACATTATAGTGAATTATCTCGTACAATTCACAAGTATTATTCAGTGACTTATTTCATCGAATACATGACTAGGTTAATTTATTCACACACCCATCAATAAAGCATAGGGTGATATTGTTGCTTTCACAATCCAATCATGAATTTTCATATTTGTGAATCATGCAACTCCTATTTAATTGAATTGTAATCCCAATAGCCGAGGTAATAGCTGCCAATTCAAACTCACTCATTTAACATATCAAATATTGCAACTAACTAAGTCAAGTTACGTATTCACCTAAGGATTAAGGTAATTACGGAAATACCATTAATGTATAATAATTAGATTTGGAACTTGGTAAATGGTTTTAGGCTCTAAACTAATTTGTTATTCAACATGTTCATAACATGTTTAGGTTAACCGTTTGAGTCTCCACTCCCATACCCCAAAAAATGACATCCATTGGTTCAACATAATAGTCGTAATCGGATTCGATTGTCTAGTTTATCCTAAGACTGTGAATATCGTTCTGAACTTTCATAGAAGAGTTTGTCTGGAGATGTCTCTAACTTCATTCTTCGTTTGTTGATGAAAGTTCCAGGACTTGAGTAATTTATAAACACACTTTAATTAAAAATAAAACTTGTAATTTATTCATAAGAATTCAATAATACTATTATCTGAGAAATAACTAAATATAAATAAATAGTTATTACACGTTATTTTATGGACATATACAATATCCCACTTGGACTAAAGTAGGTATGTACAATCTCTTATACCCAAGCCCCCCAGATGACCATAAAATCTTTACTGCTTGAAGTCTTTGTGAATGGATCTACACTACAAGAAAAATGGCATTCTACAATAGGCGGATATCCCCTTGAAAAGTAATCCACAGGGATCATTGCAGCACCTGTGACAACCCCTCATATTAAAAGTCTACATTTTTTGTGAGGCGCAACGCCTTCTGTGAAGACCCTGAGGTATCTCACTTTTTATAGGATTTTTCGTCTCCTGTAGAACGTTGTTTTATGAGATTTTTCGACTCCTGTTACTTTTATTCAACAAGTGTTTATAATGTTCATGAACTAATATTCACATGTATTTTGGTATCCTATTAAATCAAATACCATAAGGTTTTTGGAATCTCATTGATATAGTTTTTTGTTATAAATTATGCCTCTTATAAAGAGATTTTTCTGGCATTTTATAAATGCTATTTTTTATAATCAATTTATATGCACAAGTTTACGTACCTATTTAATCATTAAAAATTAATAAATTACTAGACTAAAAGGCATTCAAACATTATTTTATTTTCACAAAATATTATTCATAAGTACCATCCATAATTATTATATAAAAGTATTAGTAATTAGTCTACTAATACAACGTGCTATTCAAAAAATAAAAAAACATCTAAAAGTTTCACAACGCTACAAAATAACTTCAAAGTTTCACTGCTACTTTTCAAAATTTGATGTCATGTTGAAAATCTTTAAGGGATTGTAGGTATTGTATTTTAAAGAATAAGATAGTAAGTTTAAGATAATCTCACATTTCTCAAATCACCATTTTATACTTTGAGAAAATAACACTAGTTATTCACTATGATAACAAATCAAATAACTTGCATCAAACATATAACCTTGAACAATTCAATCCCGGACAACACCCTCCATTCTGCTACATAATTATAGCAGTATTTCTTCCCATCAACAATTTTTCCTATGCTACATACATCTTCAAGAAAATCCCGCAAAGGTTAAAGAAGCACATCAATTACCAATGTGTCTATGTTATTCTCACAACAATATAAGCATACCATCTGGCACATAAGATTCAGCTCAAACACCATAGTCTTAACAAAAAAACAGAGCCATTTTATGTTTTCAATACCTAAAGCTTAATAAAAAACAATTATAACCAAAAATTAATCTAATAATCTAACCATCTAAATGCAAAAAACATACACTACAAGAAACATACGGCATTCTACAACATAAAAAATAACAGTTTTCCTACCAACCGACTCTAGTATGCATAACTTGACAAAATCCGACCTCAAACAATGTCAATTTCAATTAATAATGGTAAAATGATAAAATTCAGTCTCTTAAACCTCAAAACATGCATAACCAAACATAATTCATCCTCTAACAGCCCTCCTCTCCTACTCATACCCACCCCACCTTCAAAAAATATTTTTGAACTTTAAAACATGTGTTACCAACATCGAAAAATAACCGTTTTCCTACCAACCGACTCTAGTATGCATAACTTGACCAAATTCAGCCTCAAACAAAGTCAAATTCAATAAATAATTATAAAATGATAAAATTCAGTCTCTTAAATCTCAAAGAATGCATAACCAAACATATTTCATACTCTAACAGCCCCTCTCCCCTACCCAACCCACCCCACCTTCAAAGAATATTCTTGAACTTTAAATCATGTGTTACCAACATCCGAAATAACAGTTTTCCTACCAACCGACACTAGTATGCACAACTTGACAAAATTCAGCCTTAAACAAAGTCAATTTCAATTAATAATGGTAAAATAATAAAATTCAGTATCTTAAACTTCAAAGCATACATAACCAAACATAATTCATCCTCTAACAGCCCCCCTCCCCTACCCATACCCACCCCACCTTCAAAGTATATCCTTGAACTTAAAAACATGTGTTACCAATATCGAAAATAATAGTTTTCCTACCAACCGACTCTAGTATGCATAACTTGATAAAATTCAGCCTCAAACAAAGTCAATTCAATTAATAAATGATAAAATGATAAAATTCAGCCTCTTAGACCTCAAAGCATGTGTAATCAAACATAAACATTCCTAAATAAGCTTACACTTCTAGTTCAGAAATTCCTTTAATTAAACACTAGTACAACTATGGCTTAGGCAAATATCAAACAATTCGGCAACAAAACCAACAATACAGTACTAAATGATGAAAATACCTTCAGATACAAATCTAACAATAAATAATAACGTTCAGATTAACAAATATAAATAATCTCCATTACTTTAACTCCTAATGCAGCACAACAGTATAAATAGAAATCAGAAAAATGATTAAATCTTACCATAATGAACTTTGTCAATGGGCCATGCAATTATAGATCCTAAAGCATCTTCAATGCAAGTCATATAAGAATTTGTTCTCCATAATAAAGCTTTGGGTATCTTTGTCACATCAACCCATACTCTCATAGCTCAAAAACATCATTCAGATATTGATGAGTCATATTCCTACATTTCCTACAATTTTTTTCAGAAGGATCTGAATTAGCCATGGCCTCTATAATGAATTGTCTTGCTCCTTGCATGTACTCGTTCGAAGTTCTATTAATTCAAAAGTAAAATCTAAGCACTTAAAGTATCTTTTTAATACTAAGATTGAACTAGCATGAGAATTAATTTTCATCATCGCTTACAATTCACCAATCTTTATCCATTATGGAAACTACAATTATGAATATAAGAAACATATTAATTGCATACATTTAGTTAGTAGTTGTATGCGCTAAATAAAACATGTCAAATCTCTAATGGTTTTGACTATCACTTTATACCTAATATCATTCCTGGTGGAAGTTTATGGTTTTTGGGGTTTTGTTTAATGAGATGGTCGAATGTGAACTTTAGGATTGCACATATCAAAACAGCAACTACTGGTGTGAACCAACTAAATTCCACCATTATTCTCAGTGACAGACAGAGAGAGATGGATGAGAAAGATGGATTATTTTGGGGCACTTAATTACAATTAGGTCTTATAGGGTGGACAAGTAGAAGTGTTAAAGTAATATGTACACAAAACTCTCTATACATAATCTAAGTCTACAAGAGAAAAGAAAGTGAAAAAGTAAGAGCAACATATTCATACACAATCAAAGCCCAGTCGAGTAAACTGTAAGAAAACACACACAGACAGGATAGTAAAGAAACATACACAAAACTCTCTATTCATCAATAATGATGAAGGATAAATCAATCTCTGAGAATTTTGAAAAAGTTTTTGCTCTCGTGACCAGTTAATTGCAACAACAGAGAAACGCATAAATATGATTCTCGTATCGAGTGACACCATCATGAAATATTCATCACTAGAAGATGATTGCCGCATAGAACCAAATATATAACAAGCATTGCTAAAATTATCATTCTAATTTCTCAGGAAGATGCTGTCAAATACTCAGAAGCAATATAATGGCTGAATTGGGGATACTTGAAAGTTGAAATGAGTCAGATTTAAAGGAAGCTCACTTTGCATAAGCTCAACCAGGATAACTAATAATAACACATCACCAACAATTAGAGAATCAAAACCAAGCTAGATAAGTATCATTTGAGAGCGATTATACAAATCCTTGATAGATCGATTTGAATGAAATCAAGAAGATAAAATAAGGCAGGCAATGGATAACTTCTCATAATCTACATTATTTTGTCATTGAGAAATACCTAGTATATCTACACTCTACTAGTGAAATTATTTTTAGTAATACACTATATATAATGGAGTAGAAAGATTAATTTAAAGGAGATTTTGGCTCAGTTCTAATAACTAACTGGTTCTTTCCCTCAGCCATACCTATTTTTGAAATGAGCACTAACAGGAAATTTTTAGCAAAATTTTCCCTTTTGGTGTTTCTCCATGAACCCATCTAGTTAAGCCATATAGATGCGCTCTTCAAGATTATCATTCAGAAAGGCAGTCTTGACGTCCATTTTCCAGATTCCATAATCAAGGGTAGTAGCAATGGATAAAAGGATTCAGATGGATTTAAGTATGGCTACCGGTATGAAGGTATCCTCGTAGTCTACACCTTCCTTTTAGATCCATTTGCATCCTACGGGTTCTATCCCTTCAGGAGGATCTATAAGTTTCCAGATTCCGTTCGAGTACATCGAATGTATCTCAATTCCTATCATAAGTTTACTTCAGGACCAGTCATGGCCTCCGAGTAAGAGATTAGTTCATCTAGGTCCTTGTCTAAGACAGATGTCAACGCTTCTCTATAGGACATATACCTTTAAGGTTATCTCACAACTCTCTGACTACGTCGAGGCTACATGGTCTCTGGCTCCTGTCGTGGTTCTTCCATTATTCAATCAGAAATAAATTTATTTTTCTAATTGATTTCCAATCAAGGCCTTACATTCTTTGAATTTTTCAAAGATTTCAGACTTTTGATGCATTAGATAAACACGATCAAAACATGAGTAATCGTCAGTGAAGGTTACAAAGTTTTCATAACCTCCTCTTGCTTGGATCTTCAATGGCTTACTTACATCACTATGTATGAGTTCAAGGCATTGTGTGGCACTTTCACTTTTTGATAAAAATGTTCTCTTGGTCATTTGCCTTCTATATCGGATTTACATATGGGTAGTGAACTCACACTCAAAGATTGCAAAGGACCATCCCTCACAAGTCTCTTAATCATGTCTAGGCTCATATGTCCAAGACTTAAGGACCACAGGTATGTTAGATCAGTTGAGTCATAGTTCAACCTTTTACTATCCCTATGTGAATCGATATTCACTTCAGTGTTTCAAATCATGGGTGCTATAGGTTTTCATGATACAATTTATTAATCATTCGTGCAATAGTAATTAAGCATTCATTTCTAAAAATACTAATATCTTTATTAATGAATTTTAGATCAAATTGTTGCTCAATTAGTGCACCAATAGAAATTAAATTCTTCCCAAAACTCAGGACATAATAAACATCATGTAAAATAATAAAATGTTTCTCAAAACATAATTTAAAAGTTTCCGCTGATACGGTCGATACTAGTGCTTCATTCCCCCAGCGGAAGCTGAACTCGCCATCGTCAAGCCTTCATCTTTCCATGAACCCTTAATGGGAGCAACAGATATGGTTAGTAGCTGCAGAGTCTACAATCTAAGAAAAACTAGAGTCAGCTACATAACAGGCCACAATAACCATTACTATATTTTTAGATCTCAACCCTTTGAGATACTCTGGGTAGTTGTATTTCCAATTACCAACGACTCAACAGTGATGACACTTGTCTTTCAACTTGTCTACTCTCATAGGGCTCTTGCCTTTGGCAGCTCTCAGCTTCTGCTTATTCACTTTCCTTGAACCCCTTCTCTGTTTCTTCTTAAAGCTAGAGGTGGAAGACCTACTTTCAGTAAAGTTAGCCTATCCAGATTTCCTCTTGCCCTTCAGAAACAGAGTCTCAGCAGCTTGCAGGTTCTTCAAAAGCTCAGGAAGTGAGTAGCAGCTTATTCATCAAATAATTAAGCTTGAAGTTCTTAAAGGTACTAGGCAATTTCTATAGGATCATATCCACTTGAGTCTTATCATTGACCTCAGCACCCATGATCTCCATCTCAATCAGATAACTTATGATCAACATCATATGTTCTCTGACGGGAGTTCCAGGTTCCATCCTACAGTTCATGAAGTTACGCCTAGCTGTCTGGCTGGCTTGACGACCCTGATCCCCGAAGATTTTGGTGATGTTTAGCATCATATCAGCGGCGGTCTCAAAGTTTTGATGTTGCTGTTGCAACACATTGCTCATAGATGCTAAGATATAACATCTGGCGATCTCATCAGAACGTAACCAAGAAGCATAAGTATCATTTTTCTCTTGAGTCGATTCAGCAAAAGGCTCAAAAAGACAAGGGGTAGTGAGCACGAACTTGTGCTTTTCTACCATCACCATGATATCAAGATTTCATTTACAATCCATATAATTTTCACCGTTGAATTTGTTCGCGTTAAGAATAGTTGAGAGAGGGGATGGCGACATGATTGCTTAAAAGAATAAATACAGCGGTGTAAATAAATGCTCAATTGTTTAGGAAAGTATGATGCATGATACAACTACTAAATATTTTAAACTCCATTAAAAATATATTTCTTCCATGATGTTATGATAAAAACCGATAGCTTGTCTCATCGCGGGATGAAGTCTGAACTATCTCATATCGCATCGAGACTCCTCTCATTTGGTTAACGCCCAAATGTATCCACATCTAGCTTAACCAATAACTAATAGTTTTGGTCACCTTGGCCCCATTAACTAGCCTCTATGGGTGGATTCTAATGTGCTTCAGTCTAAGTGTTTAACCAACGCATCGACTCTTAAAGGTTGTTATGGACTAACAGTCCGTCTATAGGATGGCTCTGCCCCAACATTCCCTTTAGCAGCTTAGCTTCTGAAGTAACTCGATGACTCAAAGTGACACGATTCTAAAGTTTCTCATATTCAAGTGAGGACCGCTACTATTGGGGGGATTCCAATATACTTCAGTCTAAGTGTTTAACCAACGCATCGACTCTTAAATGTTGATATGGACTAACAGTTCGTCTATGGGATGGCTCTGCCCCACCACTCCCTTTAGAGGCTTAGCTTCTGAAGCAACTCGATGACTCAAAGCGACACGATTCTAAAGTTTCTCACATTCAAGTGAGGATCGCTATGGGCGGTTCTAACCCTTCCTCGTGGCGTGATCAAGTTTGCGTTGGAGACTTTAGGAACATTTTAACGTAAACGACCCTCCCACTTAGTTTTTGCAAAAATTATATTTTTGGTTATTTTTCAAAAAACATAACTTTTATTAATTTGAAAAATTTGATGAAATTTATAAATCATTTATTAATTTAAAATCTGAATTTAAAATCATAACTATTATAAATTTTATATTGTAATTAAATAATAAACATTATCAATTAATCTACAATGATGCATGTACGTGCTGCATGATAATTTGATATTGGCATGTATGTAATCTATATGACATGTTATATGATGATGCACAATCATACATTTCAATTTAACCTCTCTATTAGCTAATTTCTAATTATAACCCGTAAAAGAATAATGAATAAATTTTAAATTAATTTATGAACTAATCTCCATGGCGTCTGCAATTTGCTCATTCGTCTCCATGTTGTCCCACCATTTTGTAACACTTTACAAAATATTAGTCTCATTTTTAAAAATAATTTTCAATTTAAAAATTTTAATTTTCCAACATATTTTTACTTTGATGAACAAATTACCAAGTAATTAGTAAATTGATTTATTTTAAAAACAATTTAAAAAATTACAATTATACAAGTGTCAAAAATTTATCAAATTAAATTAAAACTAAATAAGGGACTAAAATTGATTTTGAAATCATATTTAAAATTTTGAATTTCAAAAATTCTAGGTTTCCTAAAATCATGGGTTTCCAAAACTTGTAGGTTTCCTAATCCGATTAGGACTTTACAGTGAACGGGACAACACATGGCAGCAGCGGTGAGCGGCGACCAATGGCGACGAGCGGCGGCTGGCGGTGAACAGTACTGGCATGAACAGTACAGTGTGAACAGTACCGCCAGTGAACACTACCAGTGTGAACAATAGCATTTCCGGTGACTTCTCGATGGCAGTTTTGAGCGATTTTTGACGACGATGAATTTAAAACGAATTTAAAATTTACAACAATTGCAATAATGCAATTACATAAATTCCTATGCTTCGAATTCGGCATACATCAATTCCAAATAAAAATGCCTAGAGCCAATAGTTTGGGATCCAAACACAAAACATATTCAAAATAATTTTGAATCTACCATACAAACATATGCCAGTATTCTATTAATTAACAATATGTTCATTTTAATTATCTATAACATATTCAAAATAATTTTGAATCTACCATACAAACATATGCCAGTATTCAGAAAATTAACGATATGTTCATTTTAATTATCTATATGTATAATCTTAAACCTACGCTCTGACATCAATTTCTAAGATTGATCAGTTTTAAAATTAAAGAAGATTAGATTTGAACAACGAATGATTTCGTGGGTGAAATATAAAAAATTATCGATTTAACTTATTTAATCAAATTAAATAATTTAAAACCTATTTTAGTTTGATCATGCATATGCGATATTAAAATGAATAGATTAAGGGAAAACAAATTTTCAACTCTACTCTATATCGGAGAAATTCGGAACTGGTGGAACTCCCTCTAGCGTTCTTCGTGTTCTTCAAGCTTTAATGTCAAAATCACGAACTTGATCTTCCACGAACTATTTCTGAATTAGTCCACTAACAACCACCCATTAATTTCATAAATATATCTCAGAAGAATTTTACGTAGGAATTTGTGTAGGCTCTCAAAACAATTGAAAAAGAAAAATCAAATATTCCTTCTTCAGATTAATTTTGACAGCAACAATAGTGAGATGAGAAAAGGTTTTCCCTTTTTTTTTTTGAGAACTAAAACTGTATTTAATAATCGTTATCTCTTTGTAATCAAATTTTTATTAGATATTTATCAAAATGTAATTTTTGGTATTTACAAATATACTCATATATTATAAAATTTTTGAAAATTCCTCTAAGTATATATTATTGCCGAAAATTACATGTTCTCCTAGAGTTTTAGTTATATCAAAATTGATCAACATCAATTAATTAATTAATTAATTTTATTTAAATAATTACCTAATAATTAGAAAACAATAAATAATTAATTCAATACAACAATTACACTTAACTAACTTAAGTAACATCACCTACCACACATAGGTGTAGGAAATATGTCTTGGCACCAAAACATATTTTGGTCAAACTTAGTTCGTTTTTCTATGCATGTTCTCTGAGCTATTTCTGTGACCGAATGCACCCGCATGAACAAAGCTTAGGATTCAAATACTTGGCAAATTTCTCTCCATAAATGCTCGACCGATTTAATCCTGACATCGTACGAATCCACTATAGGTTCGATGCCGAATCAACTCTCGATTCATGCGCGCTACATTTATGTTAGTGTAAATAAAGTCTATTTATTTTCACGGTCCATAAAATATTTTAACATAATACCCATTGTGAATATCAGTAACAAGAGTGAAATGTAAAATTATTATTTTACCCCTCTTATTATTATTTTCTTAACTCATTTATTGACTGTGAATAAGAAAGACATTATAGTGATTTGTCTCGTACAATTCACAAGTCTTATTCAATGACTCATTTCATCGAATATTTGGCCAAGTTAATTTATTCCATACCCATCAATAAAACATAAGATGATATTGTTGCTTTCACAGTCCAACCATGAATTTTCATATCTGTGAATCACGCAACTCCTACCTAATTAAATTACAGTCCCAACAACTGAGGTATTGTCTGCCAATTTGAACTCACTCATTTGGCATATCAAAGATTACAACTAAACAAGTCAAGTTACGTATTCACCTCAGGATTAAGGTAATTATGAAAATATCCTTACGGTGTAACAATTAGAATTAGAGCTAGATAAATGGTTTTGGGCTCTAAACTAATTTGCCGATCTATTCAACATGTTCATAGCATATTTAGGTTAACCATTTGAGTCTCTACTCTTATACCCAAGACTGACATTCAACGGTTCAACCTAACAGATGTAATTAGATTTGATTATCCAAACGATCCTAAGACTGCGAATATCATTCTGAACTATTTCAGAAGAGTTTATCTGGAGATGCTTTTCTTTACTCTTCTTTCGTTGATACTAGTTCCATGACTTGAGTAATTTATATACACGCTTTAATTAAAAATAAAACTTTCAATTTATTTATAAAAAAATTAATAACACAAATGTATGAGTAATAACTAAATATAAAAAATTAGTTATTATACATACTTTATGGACATATTCCAATGAATTGCCATTCAAAAAAATAGTCTTGACATCCATTTGCCAGATTTCATAATCAAGGGCAGTAACAATGGACAAAATGATTCATATGTATATTTAATCATGGCCACCGGTGAGAAGGTATCATTGTAGTTTATACATTCCTTTTGGGTGTAGCTCTTGGCTACTAGTCTAGCTTTGAATGTCTCTACATTTCCATCAAGACCTCTTTTCTTCTTATAGATGCATTTGCATCCTATAGGTTTTACCCTTTCAGAAGGATCTACAAGCTTCTAGACACCGTTTGAGTACATCAAATGTATCTCAACGTTCATGGCTTCTTGCCATAAGTTTGCTTTAGGACCTACCATGACCTCTAAGTAGGAGACAGGTTCATCAATGTCCTTATCTGAGACAGGTGTCAAAGCTTCTCCATAGGACATAAACCTCTCAGGTTGTCTCACAACCCTCCCACTATGTCGAGGCTCTGGCTCCTGTCGTGGTTCTTCCATTATTGAATCGGAAATAATTTCTAATTGGGGAGTCGGTGTCTTCCCACTAAATAATTCCTCTAGCACAACGGTGCTTCTCGGCTGTACACTTTTAATATAATATTCTTCAAGAAAATGAGCATTCGTGCTAAAAAATGTTTTCTGGCCAGTCGTACTGTAGAAGATGTACCCCTTCGTTCCTTTAGAATATCCTACGAACATGCATAATTCTGAATTACCGGACAACTTGCCTATCTTTGGTTTTAGAACATGTGCTAGGGACCCCATATTTTAAAATGGTTATAGACGACTTTGTCCATACCATCTTTCATATGGTGTACAAGGCATCGTCTTCGACGGAACTTGGTTAGAATATATGCCATTGTTTCCAAGGCATATCCTCAGAAGGAATCTAGGAGGGATGACTAACTCATCATGGATCTAACTATATCCATCAGAGTTTGATTCTTTCTCTCTGACACACCACACCATTTTACTATGGCGTACCAGGTGTTGTAAGCTAAGAAAGAATACTTTCTTCGTTAAGAAAGTCTTTGAACTCTCCTAGCAAGTAGTCTCTACCACGATCGGATCATAGTGTTTTGATTTATTTTTCTAATTGTTTTTCAACCAAGGCTTTATACTCTTTGAACTTTTCAAAGGTTTTAGACTTTTGACACATTAGATAAACATGACCAAAATGTGAGTAGTCATCAGTGAATATTACAAAGTATTCAAAACCTCATCTTGCTTAGATATTCATTGGCCCACATATATCACTATGTATGAGTTCAAGGCATTGAGTGACTCTTTCATCTTTTGCTGAAAAATGTTTCTTGGTCATTTTATCTTCAATGCAGGATTCGCATATAGGTAGTGATCCCACACTTAAAGTTTGCAAAGGACCATCATGCACAAGTCTTTTAATATTGTCTAGGCTAATATGCCCAAGGTGTGTAAGTGCCACAAATAGGTTAGATCTGTTAAGTCATACTTCAACCTTTTACTATCATTTTGTGAATCATTATTCACTTTAGTGTCATATATCATTGGAACTATTTGTTTTACGTGAAGGATTTTATTAAATGCATGCAACAGTTTTTAGGCATTCATTTGTAAAAATACCAAATATCTTCATCAATGAATTTAAGATCAAATCCTTGCTCAATTAATGCACCAATAGAAATAAGATTCTTCCCAAAAACTGGGATATAATAAACATCACGTAAAAACAGATAACCGTTATCAAGTTCCAACTGATACAACCAATACTAGTGTTATATTCCCCATACGGATGATGAACTCGACCAAGATACCAACTAGAGATAATCCAGGCAGTTGTGTATCGTCTCACAACATGTCCACCTTGTAATGCCCTTACCATTTACAACTTTTGAGTTCTACTTCTTAGCCTTATTAAGACCTCCTCTCGTGTTTCCTTTCGGAACCATAGATGGAAGGCTTACTTTCAGTAAAGTTTACCTCTCCAGTCTTCCTCTTCCCTTTTAGAAACAAAGTTTCAGCGGCTTGCAACTCCTTCATAATCTCAGGAAGCGAGTACCTCAACTTATTAATCAAATAATTAAGTTTAAAATTCTCAAAGGTATCATGCAAAGTCTCTAGGATCATATCCACCTTAGTCTCACCATCAACCTCAGCACCCATGATCTCCATCTCATTCAAATAACTAATGATCAGCATCATATGTTCTCTGAAAAAAGTTTCAGGTTTTATCCTACAGTTCATAAGGTCTCGCACAACTGCCTGATTGGCTTAACGACATTGATCTCCAAACATTTCTGCGATGTTCAACATCATATCAGCGGTGGTTTCCATATTCTGCTGTTGTTGTTGCAACAAATTACCGATAGAAGCCAAGATGTAATATCTTGCTATCTCATCAGAACGTAGCCAAGAAGCATAAGTATCATTTTTCTTTTGAGTCGATTCACTCAAGGGCTCAAAGGAACAAGGAACGGTGAGCACGAACTTGTGCTTTTCAATCATCAGTACGATATCAAGATTCTGTTTCCAATCACCGTAATTATCACCAGTTAATATTGTTCACATTTAAGATAGTTGAGAATGGAGATATTGATATGATTATCAAAAAGAATAAATAAAACAGTGTAAATAAATGCTCAATCATTTAGAAAAGTATGATGCATAATGCAACTACTTAAATATTTAAAAATCCATCAAAAAATATTTTCTACATGAAGTTACGATAAAAAATGGTAGCTTGTCTCATAGAGGATAAAGTCCAAACTATCTCATATTGCATCGAGACTCTTCTCGTTTAATTAACGCTCAAATATCTCCACATCTAGCTTAACCAATCACCAATGGTTTTGCTCACCTTGGCTACACTAACTAGCCCCTAAGTGGGGATTCCAATGTTCTTCAGTCTAAATATTTAACCAATGCATCGACTCATAAAAATTGCTATGGACTAACAGTCTGTCTAAAGGACGGCTCTGCCACACCACTTCCTTTAGAAGTCTTAGCTTCTCAAGCAATTTGATGACTCAAAATGACACAACTCTAAAGTTTCTCCCATTGAAGAGAGGACCGCTGTGGGGGATTCTAAATCATTCCTCATGGCACGATCAAGTTCGTCTGGGAGACCTTGGGAATGTTTCAATGTAAACGACCCTCCCACTTAGTTTTTGAAAAAAAAACTTTGGATTTTTTGTTGCTTTTCACGTTTTATTAATTTGAAAAATGTGATGAAATTTATAAATCTTTTATTTAATTTTAAATCCTAAATTAAAATCATAACCATTATAAATTTTACATTGTAATTAAATTATAACTATTATAATTAATCTACAATTATGCATGTACATGCTATATGATGATGCGTGATTAAAATTAAATCATATATTTAAAATTAACTTCTATATTAGCTCATTACTAAGGACAAATTAATTTACAAATCTTCATGGCGTCAGTAATTGTCAATTTGTCCTTCAGGCTATCCAACCACTTTGTAACTCTTTACGAAAGTCCATTTTCATTTTAAATTTAAATTTAGAATTTAAAATTCAAATTTCAATTTCAAATTATAAATTTCAAAATTTAAACTCAAATTTCAATTTCAAAATTTAAATTCAAATTTCAAAAATTCAAAATTTAAATTCAAATTTCAAATTTCAAAAAATCAAAGGGAGAACTGAAAAAATGATCACTTTCCTAACTCAAGTTGCAAAAATGTCTAGAAAAATTTATTTATTGCAAAAAGGCCAAAAGATGGTAAACTATTTATTTACCACTTTATAATGTTGGTAAATATTTTATTTACCATGGTCATATTTCAGCCATTTTTACAAATAAAAAGATTTTCGGTCATTTTTGCAACTCCACTCCCCAAACCTGTCTTTTCCTACTATTTTCCTAAATTGAAAATTTATATTTTGATTAAAACCTTTTAGTTAAGAAAAACTATTTTTGTATGAAATAATCTCATTAATTATCCTATCATTTTCTTAGAAAACAAAACAAAAGATAAAAACATAACATTGATAATTATATTTTAAATTTAAAATTTAAAAGATAAAATAGATAATTATCTTTTATTCCTTTAAAATTTAAAGTTTAAAAGATAAAAAAAATAGGATAAGAGTTATCGCGAAACATTATAGGGTTTCCTAAACCCTAATTACACCGGCAACGACGGATGCCAGAACTGTACCGTCGACCACCGGAACTGTAATTCTGTTGTGAACAGTAATTTTGGCGTAAACAGTAATTTCGGGATGAACAGTGCATCCGGTGACTTCTCGGTGGCAATTTCTGGTGAAGGTATCGAGGCGATGATGATTTATATCAAATTTATAAAATTATAACTTTTATAACAAAATAAATTACATAAAATCATATGTCTCAAATCAAGCGTACATCAATTCTAAATTGTAATAAAAACACCTAGAGCCAATAGTTAGAGATCCAATCATATAACACATTCAAAATAGTTTTGAATCTAGCATACAAAATCATATGTAAATATCAAAAAAATTCACGAATCGAAAAGCATTTCGCATAAATTTAAAATCCATTTGATTTTCTTTTTCTTTATAAAAAACTTTATTATAAAAAAACTTTAGAAAAAAGAAAAAGGACGAAAATGGAGTTTGAATATTTAACGCAATCCGTATACTCGAAAAAAATAGAAAATTAAATTGAAACAAAATTAATTTTTAATTAATAATACTGAACTGAAGAACCGAATCGAACCGAAACTCACGGTTTGGTTATTTTGACATGAACGGTACAATTCAGTTTTACTATCGAACCAAAGTTTCGGCGAAAGGCCGAATCGTGAACACCCAAATCAATCCGTATTAATTAATACAGTAAGACTAAATAGTACTCATATTATCGTAATAATTAATACTCTTTAATGATGAGGGAGTAGACGAGACTAACCTCACAAAAAAGGTTAATTTCATATAAACCTATTCAACTTTACTTATTGTTTAAGTAGACTCATTCTAATTTAACTTTCTATTCATAAATCATTCACTTTAACATCTTTTTCGTACACCCTTCAACTTTAGATGTCAATAAAAAACACTCCATCCATTCAAAGTTATGTTGTCTCCCTGTAAAATTGATGATGACGTGCCTTCTATGTGACATATAATCTCACTTAAAGTGATAAAATTGCCTCTCATAGAATTGTCTCCAAATTGCCTAGAAAAACCCTCCACCCCCTTTCTCTCTCCTCCACAAAACCCCATATTTAACTCTCACTCTAATTTCATCCATACTTTTTGTCATCAGATCTACATTTTCTGCAACCCCCATTTCCATTTTTGAGCTTCAGAAAGCAAACTGCAATTTTTTATTTTTAGAATTTCCCTGTTGTTGATATGAGAATGTTGCTTTATTTATTTTTCTTGAGATGAGAAAGCTATTAGCTGGGTGATAACGAGGTAAAAGTACTACGGTTCAATCCTTGTAAATGAATTTTTTCATTTACAAGAATTAAAAAACACTTGGTATGGACACTTGACAAAATGATTCCCCATACAACACGCATGCAATGTCGAATAAATTTTAAACGTCCGTTTCTGATTATATAAAAACTGAAAATGAATGTCCAAATTAATACTGAAGTACGAAACCAAACAATCACACTCTTCTCTAATTCCTTGTAATTGAATCCACGTTCATATCACTTCCACTATTCTCAGTTTTCCCTTCTTCTATCAAAATCGAGCTCTATCTTCCCTAAACCTTCTCAATATTTCCATATCTTTCTGTCCAAAAACCACAATGGAAGATTACAACACATCTTATGGGAATGGGTCGATGCAGAAGCAGATGCAGAGGCATAGCTACTATGGACAATCGAGGCCACCCACTTCTTATGACTGAGGATTTACAATGCTTCTTACGCGCAAACCCAGATGGGTAATAGAGATTCCAAGTTGAAGAAATGGAAAATCACTTGTGGGGTCTTCTTCAAAAACTTGGGCACCCTGAGTTTTGTTCCAGAGAAGAGAAGAGGGGAATTTGGAGACAATTTTGTGAGGGACAATTTTGTCACTTTAAGTGGGATTATAGGTCACACGCGAGGCAATTTAACAGGGAGAAAATGAAATTTTGGATGGAATGAGTGTTTTTTAATCGATATATTGAAGGGTCTTCAAACAATATTAGATTGTTATTTAGTGAGAGATTATGTGTTATCAGGTCAGTACGATAATATGAATATCACAAATGTGTGTAAACTATCTTAAATATGTATTGAAAACACTTTAAATATATATTAAGAACACTTTAAATATGTTGAATCAATAAAGTTCCTTAAATGTGTTGTATGTATCTCACCATTCAACACGTTTGAGATACTCTCAATGCATAGCTCATGTACCTTATACGATTTTAAAGTATTCATGATACCATACATGTCCAATACGGGTAGAATGTCTTATTATTTAATTATTTCTTTTGTAAGGTGGTTATTGTAAGGTGGTTAAAGGGGTCGTTGGTAAGCATCATTAACAGGCCTCAAGAAGGGCCCTCAGGATAAGTCTCAAGATGGAATGACAGTCCCTTTTATCGCAACCAGTGCACTACAGTGCACACTGCACTGCACCGCATCGCAAAGCTGCACTACAGTTTTGCAACTCTAAAATGCATTGTCAATTTCGCAACACCCTAGTTGTTGTAGTGTTACAAAATCAACATTAAAATAAAACTTTTACTTAATTAGGTAAACATGCCACTATAGAAAAATAAAGAAGAAAATAGCCCAAAAAATTGTAATTTATATAAATAGCCAAAATTTATAATGACTAATCCTTAAAACTTAAAAAACATAGTAAATATGTAAAATTACATTCACTAATAATGAACCCACGCATAACCCTCGCGTACAATGTTACGTAGTTTATGAATATATACTCTATGGTATACAATAATATACTAATATATAAACATGAACTAATGGTATTTAATTACATATTGTATTATACAATATTGTATATTTTTTGTAATATAATATATAGACATTTACGTTATAGTATACATTTACATACTGTGCTATGCAGTTTTTAGTCTATAATTTTGTAGTATATATACAAAATTTTGTAACGTAGTGTATTTTAGTATACTATCATATCATAATATATATGTAGTATATGTTTACATACCATTGGTATATCTATAATATATGTTTATATAATATTACTATATCGTAGTATATATGTAGTATATTTTTATATACCATCAGATATATCTTATATACCATCGCGGTGAAGGAAGCCGTGACCAATCACAGTGAAGGAAGCAGTGACCAGATCTGGTCACGACGGTCAGGGAAGCCGTGACCAGATCAGATCGTGGCGGCCATGGAAGAGAGTTACGAAAGTGAGTTACGGGAAGAGAGAAGAGGCGTGGAAAAATTGCAACAAAGCTTTAAAAATTGTAACAATGGATGCCATGGAAGGAGTCGCGGAAGAGAGCTGCGGGAAGAGAGAAGATGCCTGGAAAAACTACAATAAAAAATATAATTAAACCTAAAAATGATATTAAGTTATACTAAGGATAGTTAAGTAAATTAATACATAGAATCCTAACTAACTATATTATCTCTCCTAAATCCGGACATATGTGCAAAATAAAAAAATTAAGAGACATAATACTAAACAGTAACTTATAGTGGTCTGTTTTCCTAAAAGTTTTTACGGGACTCTATGAGGGCCCCATACGTAGGATTGGGGTACGGGACCACAAGATGGGTATGTTTGGATGGGTCGGGAAGGACAAACACGAAAACTGGAAATAGGAGTCTCTAAAGCAACCGAAAGTATGAAAAAAATCAAATTTCTAAAAAGAATTTTTTTTAAGATATTGATAGAATATTAAAAAATTCAATCTCAATCCCTGCCGGAACGGATAAAAAACCTCAACATTTGGGACAGGACCAGGATGAAATAAGGCGGGATTCCAAGTCTGTGATTTTTTAATGAGGCTTAGTTGTTGGTTGCAAACTCTCAATGAGGGGTTGTTTATATCATTGTTGGTTCCAAACTCTCAATGAGAGGGGGCTTTTATCATTACACTCTCATTTTAGTCGAATCAGAAAATTCTTTTAAGTCTTTGAAGGCGAGCGCTAGCAAACTTTTGTAGCAAATCTATTTCATCAGAGATCAATTTATGCTTCGTCTTCATAAATATTTTTTAAGGCATTATAGTTTGCTTGTATCATATATGAACACGAAGGTTAGATGTGATGTCTTGATGAATATGCATTATAACTGTTTATTATGGGCCATGCAGATGTTAGATGTGATGATTCTTTTTGCCATGTTTGTAGGCATTACGAGATGTTTATAAGGTGAACATGTGATTCATTGCATAAGGATCTGAGGACCGACGCAAAGGCCTCTAACGAGGCTTTCATAGACATTTTTTAGAATATTGGATTATGGTATTTTTTGGACAATTTTAGTTGGAGATGGGCCAAATATCAATATTCACCAGCTTCACTTCATGATGCATGCCGTTTTTGGCTGAATTCCATCATTTAACCTTCGAAAACACGTTTTTGCTGTTTTAGGAAAGTTTTATTTCATTAATATCTTTAGTAGGAAACTTGATTGATGCTCTCTTTATGCGTTATAATCTAAAGTCTTTGTAGCCCTAGAGGCATTTTTCAAGTTCAGTTAATAATATTTCAAGGAGAGTTTCTCTTTTTCTCTAAATTTTCATTATTCTTGCGAATCCAACGAACGTTTAATGTCCATCTATCTAGTATTCGTTAACAAGTCAACATGTATATAGAAGGTTGTTCTTAATTTCCATGCGTATCTTTCTTATAGAAGCTTCCAATTCATCAACATCGAAGTTGATATGGGAAAATAGTATGAAATAGTTGGATATTCACTATTACAAATATGATTTTTCACGACGAATGTAAAAAAATAGACATGACGGGATTGATTAAATCCATCGTCTAAAAATAAATAGCAAATTATCACGACGGTGGGTAAAAATCTCATTATTTTAAAATATATTTAAAATACGACGGGTTGACATTAAAATGATGAGATGTCAAAACCCCATCCGATTAAATGATGGACTTCTATAAATTAAACAATAGAGGATCAAGACCCGTCATATTTTATAATAAAATGAATTAAAACGACGGGGCCTGACTCCCCGTCGTATTTGCCAATGTACTTTCACTCCTGAAAGAAGTTTGTACTTCCGCTCCCGCTTCCTTTCCCATTTCATTTCCTCTCTCACCCTGTTATGTGCCCTAGCCTCTTCTTCATCTCTAGCCTCATGTCCGTAGCCTCGCCGCGATGGCCTGCCGACTCTCCCTCAATGGTTCGCCTTCTCTCTTTGGGAAGCTCTCTACAAGCTCTTTATTTTCAGCCGCAAAACTCTCCTTCTCAGCCGCAATGCTTCTCCTTGGATTTGATTGGTTATGCACTCATTTGCTTATTTTCACAGGTACGCATCCCTCCCTCCCTCGATTTTGTGTTAGGGCTAGCGCGTCTGTAGTGAAAACCACAATAGGTGCTTGAATTGCCAATGATGCTAAGGAGATCTTTCAAGAATGAGTCTTTGAATTCATCTGCTTCATCACGATCGGTAGGAGATAAACTTTAATTTTAGTAATGAACCAATGAATTGTAGTAAATAGTTTATCTTTGATGACGAGATTCCATAAACTGTCGTCATAAATTAATTTTTGTAACATGCCAGATAATTTTACGACGGTTCTCAATCAAACCGTCATAAACAAAGAAGCTTTTATAATGGTTCATTATTCCACCGTTGTAAAAAACCACTGTTGCAAAACATGAATGATTTTACGAAACCCTTTTGGACGACGGGTGGGTACTCGTCGTTAATTATCTTTAATGACGGGTTTTACCCGTTGTGAAAAAATAATATTTGTATTAGTAATTATCCTAATATTATGTTTCTGATTCTTTA